>OY804596.1:17740681-18197514 GCA_963680895.1 Fragum sueziense
GTGAGCACTCAATCTAAATTTAGTTATTATAGAGTTATATTTCTGTTTTAGATTTAAATTCAAATAATTTGGCAAATTACCATCAAAATACAAAATAGAGGAGAATAATTTCAGCTTACTATCATCTTTAGATCTTAATATTTCCAGTTTACATTCAGTTTGTTTAAAGTAGTATTCATTCAACTTTTCATTTATTGTTTTACAGTCTACGGACATTAGATCAAATTTAATGCCTGTCGATTTCAAAGTTTTATCCAAGCAAGAGTACCATGACTTGCTTCCATTCAGATGTAGGGTTTTATCAGTTTGAAATGCCTTTGACAAAAGCCTGTCGTTGGGTAAAGTTCTTAATCTTTCGAAGTATTTAAGCATAAGTTTAATAATAAACAACGTAATTGGGGAACGACCCATCTCTAGACGACTTGCGAGATTCGAGGAATTCCGACGTATTCCAAGAACAGACTTACAAAATTTATGTTGCAGTTTTTCAGGTGGAAGGAGGTCAACATTATCTAAATTAATTGTATAGTCCATAATCCATACCTCGCTTCCATAAGTGAGAATAGGTCTAATTAGAGAATCAAATAGTTTTGAACTTAGCTTGGTAGGAAACTGGGAAAAGTTTGTAAGTTTTTTCTTCAACGAAAACATGGCCTTCATGGCTTTATTATATAGATCTTCTGCAGCATGTTTCAAATTACCATTATGGAAAAATGTAATGCCCAGATACTTGTATGAATCGGTTACCTCAACCCTATTATTCTTGTATGTAAAGTGGTAATTTTCATAATTATGCTTGACTTTATTAAAAATAACAATCTTTGTCTTTTTTAAGTTGACATCTAATCTCCATTTATTACAGTACTGTTCTAATTTAGTTAAACAATTTTGTAAACCTGTGCTTGTTTCAGACAACAGGAGTAGATCATCAGCAAAGAGGAGATGATTTAAAGGTACATTACCTAGGAAGACTGGGTCGTTTTTAGATTGATTGCTTACATAGGATCCTAAATCGTTTATGTAAATGTTAAAAAGTGTAGGACTCAAACTATCACCCTGTTTTACCCCTTTGTTATTATCAATTGGTTGTGATATGTAATTATCTTTGCGAATACAAAATGTGGTAGTCGAATACATATGCTCGATAATGTTTAATATTTTACCGCTCATGCCCAGGTTATCAAGCTTCAGAAATAGGCCTTCTCTCCACACCGAATCAAATGCTTTTGAGAAGTCGACAAAGCATGCATACATAGGTTTCTTCAACTTATGAAGATATCTATTTATTAAAGTTTTTACTATAAATATTTGGTCTGTTGTTCTATAGTTTGTTCTGAAGCCTGCTTGATTATCTTCTAAAATTTCATTCACGCTCAAAAAGTTTGAGACTCTTTTTTGTATGAGCTTTGTAAAAAGTTTACCTAAGCAGTAGCATACACTTATTCCTCTATAATTCTCACAATCATACACTTACCCTCCTCTATGTATAACAGATAAAAATGATATATTCCAAACAGTTGGAAATTTTCCTGAGTTTAGGATTTTATTGATAAAGGTTCTCAGCATGGGAAAACAAGTCTTTGGATTGGAACCAAATCTTTTTAAGATGGTGTATTACAATAACGAGGCCGATCGATTTTACGTCGGCGTCAATAAACGCGTGTTCATCTCCATTATTCTGTTTAAAAGTTACAGGATGTGAGTCAATTTCGTGGTCAATGTAACGTTGGCCAGTAAGTGTCATTTAGCACGACACCTATACCAACACACTTCTCGAAACTATACCTTCGGCAGAATATTAAGATGTAGCAATATCAAGCGACCTATCCACGCACAACCATAATTATAGATATAACATCAATAGTAAAGCAAATCAAACACTATCATTCCTAAGGAGAAACATTAAGGCACATTCCCAGGCACTGAAATCGACTGCATATAAGACGCTTAATACAGTATTCTATACCCACAAACGTGCATGTTGGAATGTGCCGGGTTGGCCGGTTGTTGTTGTCGGTGACGTAGACGTCTATCCAACGTGTTTCAATGATGTTCGATTGGATAAAGGTTCTCAGCATGGGAAAACAAGTCTTTGGATTGGAACCAAATCTTTTTAAGATGGTGTATTACAATAACGAGGCCGATCGATTTTACGTCGGCGTCAATAAACGCGTGTTCATCTCCATTATTCTGTTTAAAAGTTACAGGATGTGAGTCAATTTCGTGGTCAATGTAACGTTGGCCAGTAAGTGTCAATTAGCACGACACCTATACCAACACACTTCTCGAAACTATACCTTCGGCAAAATATTTAGATGTAGCAATATCAAGCGACCTATCCACGCACAACCATAATTATACGGGCGAAATGGCTGCGAAGCAGCCTTTCGTCCGTCTATAGATTGAAATTTAAACGGAAACAAAAATGTCGGAAACCCTCTGTTTTTTTCAATGTTAATTGAATGGAAAAATCAGAGGGTTTCCGTGAAATTTCGGGCGGGGGGGAAGGGTAACTTCGCATTTTTGGACACGAGTACCCCTGGCTTTTAACGTCATTTTTACAGCAATAGCCTGATAATCCCCTTCCTAAACGCTATAAAAACGACCTGACAGAAGCAGTGAATCAATTAATATCGATATAAACAAAGCTCTTGAATTGTGTGTGAATTAAAGAAATACAACGACAAAGCTAAATCTTAACTACAGACCTAAGCGAAGTCGACCTCACGTGTTTTCGTTCTTGGTTCAATCGATAATTTATGACAGATCATCGGCCATCTTGTTTCGTCTGCACTAGTCCGGCTACAATTTTGGCGACATTCACGGACACTATGGATGAAAATTGCACAGAGTAACATACTGCGCGATAATATGAAGTGGTGTGACACCAACGGGAGGGAGTGTGTTACCGGAAGTCATACTAGAACAGAAATGCTAGCCGTAGAAATTTTGGTGCGAACGGCTTCGAGAACTATGTGAACTACGTGTACAGGTACACAGGTGTACGTGTAAGTGTCCAAATCTATGGATTTTCAATAGCTCAGTTATATTTCAAAACTATTATATTGGTTTCCAGTGGCAAAGGAGTTTCGTACCAAATACATTTCGACCGATTAAGTTGTAGTTTGGCATACCGCGTCTTTTACGGTACCGCGGTATTCGAAAAACTGTTCATTTGCAAACGAAGCATCAGCTATCAACTGCGTGCATTAGCAAAACTAAAAGCAAATTTAGTGACTATAGTTTTCGGTGATTATTTTTAACATTATTTTGTCTGCATTGGATTGCTGTAGAAAAAAAAACATGGAATGTTTTCATGTCTCCATTCATCATTTATGATTTAGGACGCCATTTGCGGTACCCAAGAGAACCACCCTAACATTAACAATGATAACCGAAAACCTGTTCCTGGGAGCCGTTAATAGGCTTTCGCCTCTATGCACATAATCTCCGCCGAGTCCGCAAGGGGGTGATGCAGTATCGATACATACATACATACTATGGCCTTAGCAATTTTAATTGTATTTATCAGATCAAATTCTACATAATCATAACTGTGATGTAGATCTGATGTTAGCTGCGATATCGTAGCCACAAACTTGATGATGGGTATTGGTTTGTGGCTACGAGTCCACCCTATTCCTTCTTGTGGAGCAAGACAAAAGAGTGGAAAACACATTTTCTTGCATAAATTTTTGAATACTAACATATCTAATCAGATGTGTATCCCATAAATAGATATTCCATGGCTCAAATTCAGTTAAAAAGTATCAACAAGATTTGTTATCATTTATTTCTTCCAGCGGAAAATTCAAGTCTCAGTAGAATAAAATGGGTGGGTACTCCGCTTCAAAATTGAATTGAACTTTATTTGAATGTGATTTCAACATAAAACTACACTAGATTGACAGAAAAATAGCCATTCTGTTGTCAGGTAACATTCTTACTACATTCCATAGCTTTATTTTGAAGTTTGACTATGCTAAACTTGCTGGAATGAATCATTCCAGCACCTGCTCCATTGCAGTGAATAGGAAGGAATTGTAACCGAAACCCATTAAAGTTTCGGTTACATTATTGCAACTAATCTGATGTAGATGAGTTCATGTCACCAGGGTGTCCAAAAACCTCCAAATGGGGATTTTTTACCCCCAAAATGAATCTTGTACCCCGAGTTTTTGCAAGCAGCCTTCTTTGTCTCTTTTAGAGAGGGTACAAGCATGCACTTAAAGTATGGTTTTTATCCCTAGATTTGAAAGTCGGTGGACACCCTGGTCACTAATTTACATTAGAGCGCATTACACTTAAAAAACAACAGGAAGTTCGACACATGTCAGTGTTCTTCCCAGCCCAATAAGCTGTATCGGCCCCACTACAGCTTCATGTAATCCGTGTAATGCCCCTACAGCTTCAAAAGTGCCCCACAGCCTAATTTCTTTAAAAATTGTCGCCAAGTAGAGGTACTCTGGGGTATTTCATGCCAAAAAATGTTTTAACCCTTTCCCAAACGACAAAATTTTGGACTCTTCCAATTTGAAGGGTGTTGCAGACAACAATTTCAAGTTGATGAAATTTTAAAAATATTTAAAAACATTTTGGGTTAGAAAACATTGTGGAAAATGAAGAAATTGATTGTGACAAGCAATTTCTTCAATTTCTACAATGATTTCCAAGTCTTTTCATGTGAGGGAGTCAAAAGACACTGTGCAGTAATGGGTTAATGCATTTTTATCATTGCAAAAGTAATAATTGTGCGTAAAACATTATGGGAAAACAGGAGTTTCAATAACTTTTTGGCCACCTGGGCCAGAAGCTAAAGTAGACGGGGGATTTTCCATGTATTCCTTATTAACCCCATACAAAATTTTCAAAAGTAGCAGGGGGGTTGTACTCAATTTCAGTCAAATAGGAGGGGGAAATCCCCGCCCCCGCCTCTTAATGAAACCCTGGGAAAAGAAGAAATTGCTCAAAATGAGCAATTTCTTCTTTTTCCATAATGTTATTACTCACAATTATTTGCATGAACACTGTGCATTTCAAGGTTAACAGATTCTTATATAATTTGCCACTACAGCTTCAAAATATTCTGCGGAGAACTCTGCATGTTGTGGCGCTTTGTTCACCGTCCGATTTTGAATGCTATCCTTGAAACACCGTATGATACCTAGGGGTGGGTATCGCCTCCAAAAAGTGTATCTCGATATATCACAATATGTTGGGACAGTTGGGTTGTATCGTGATAGATATCATGATATATATTATCGCATACTTTGTACTACGGAGTTTGATGAGTTTCCTGTCCAATATTATGTTTGCGCTACACTCAAAAATCGAGCGGGATAGACTATGTTTACCTTTACCTGGTGATGGAATGAGATCGATCTCTTTTACCATAACTGGATCTATGATGGAATTGAAAACATGTTGAAGTTCAGTAAATTAAACAAGAAACATGCCTCTTCAATCATATAGACTATTTTAACGTTAAAACACACATAAATATTCCAAAGTTTGTTAGAAAAACTCTATCGAAATAGCAAAAATTTCTACTCAGTCAGTTTCTTTAATAGCCAATTTAAAATCAATATATCTTAACTCAATATAGATTGCGCAGTAGATATGTTGTTTTTGCTCCACGTATGTGTGTAAAGGTAGAACAGGTCCTCTAGTGAATGCCTCATTATGCATACAATTTGCCTAACACCGATTGCGTGTTGGAGACAATGCAAGCCACACCTTTTTGTCGTATAGGCGGGTCGCGGAATGCTTTTCCTTTCAAACATAAATGCGATTTAACCCCTTTAAAATAATGGATATAATGGATATTCGATAATTGCAAGATAATAAATGAAGTACTATTTAGTCTTTTCAGTTAAGATTCTCGGCTTTGCTTTTGTATACGGGTTAAAATTAGTGAATAAAGATATTTAAATTGAAAGCCACAACAAATGAATTTAAAAAATATCAGAAAAATCCGGAAATTGCAATCTTTCTCGAGTGCACCGGTATGGCAAGGTCGTATCGCGATTCTGTATCGGGGCCCTCCGAATTGTGATTTACTGGTATATCCGTAATATTGCCCACCCCTAATGATACCAATCAATGAACCATTTATTGTCATACCTGGTGAAAATTTAAGACCAAAAAGTATTTCTGAAAGGTTTATAGGCAATGTTTTGCAACAACCCTCACTTTAACAGCCTTTGTTTACAATGACCTACCATTTAAAAACCTTGTGATCAACGCGGAATCACGCTCTTTCCTTAGACAATGACGTAACGGTTTGGAATTTCAAAAAAAAGAGGGATAACAAAATTCTATTTTTCAAAATGAGGAGCCCTTTGAACATAATATAACGAGTTAAAAAACTCTGATAATATGAATCGATAAATAAATGATATATCAGAAACGTTCGGTAAAAGTTTCAAGCTAGAATTCGCACCAATAATGTTTGCTACTAAGTTGGGTCACTTCCGTAACGAGCATGGGGAACAAAATAAACAGAATTTCACAGGAAAAGCAATACATTTTCAAGTGGCCAGCTTAACAGATCGATGTAAATTGATCTCCGCAACAAGAATACTCTATAATTTCTAAACAAAGGCGGTCACGTGACTGGAAAGAAATTCAAAACAAAGCCGGTCATGTTACAGTAACCAATTACCTAACTTCTGTTCTATTTCCAAACAAGATCTTGTCACGTGATCTACAATAACAATGCAGACAAAATTGGGTTGTGTTGAGTTTTGTAAGGTCAAAAATGATTAATTGATTTATACCCTACAGTGTTTGGCCGAATGATTGGATATAATACACAAAAACAAAGCGACACAACTTGTGTCGGACGTTCCTGTTGTTTTTGAAGGGTAATGCGCTATAATGTAAATAGCGAAATATCAAAGAGCGTATTTACATCAGAGAAGACTCAGATTAATTGGTCATTTATTCTTTCACAAATATGACATGGTTTTGTCGTTCCAAAACTGAAAATCTTTGGTAAACATTAATTTTGTATCCATCATCTAGAACTCATCTTCCCTAGCCAAGGTTGATCCCACCTACGTTTGTATTCACCCTTGGCGCATTTAGTCCGACTTTCTTGAAATCACGAAGCGCCGCCTAGCGGTTGTCCTGCTGGTTGTTTACGTTATTTCGTCCATAAGCGCGTTGTCTTTTGTGTCATACGTCTTTCGGATTAGGTAAAAGTTAGCTGCTTCTTTAGTCGAGTTGTCTAAAGTATTAATAATTCATTGATTGAAGATAGGGAATTCCCTTCTATTGAAGTGAAATTCTTCGGAAAAATTGTCCATCTTCGCATTTTCAGTTGTAAATGCAATGCTTTTTCCCGCCCGTTGTCATGAATTGGTTTAACTCATAACAATTGTATCAGTTGACAATCTGATTGGTTCCAGCAAGACCTAGCTGGAACCAATGAAAATGCTTTCCAGGAGACCAAGAAAATCGGACTAAATACGCCAAGGGTGAATACAGAAACGACGTTATGTGGTAGATTTCACCCTTGGCTTGCGAAGATGCTAGAACTCTGCTCAAATGATCATAATGCCAAGATGCTTATGTTAATCTATAGCCAATAGCATAGAATATATTGAGGACAGATGAGAAATTGCATTTGTATTTGTAAATGTATTGAATTACCATGACTTACATTGATTTCTATATTCATTTCAGCTATAAAACAAGAATCTACATGGGTTCATGTTTAATACTCATTGTGAGTAGGCCTAATTGTGAGGCCAAGCACCAGACACATTCCAAGTGAGTTGATTTGTTGTTTACCATTTTAAGGTTTACGAACTGAGAATGAAATGCAGAGCCAGAGGCAAAATTTGAAAAGTGCCAGTAATTCCTAAACTGTGGTACATTTTCATTCCAAATATAAACATTAGCATTTTGTATGGTTTAGAATTTTGAATTAATGCATACTAATTACTTATGGAAATATTTGACAAAAATGTTCAAAATTACCTCCCTTGCATATGAATATAGAGTAAAATAATATTTGTAAATTATTTTCTTCTTGAAGCATAATCTTGAAATCCGACACAGTGAATCAACTAATGTGAAGTGTATTTACAAGTGTCAGGACTTTTCTTCCAGAAATTGGGAAGGGGCCATGGTCAGTCATTTTGGGAAATTTAGTGCAATTTTGGTCAAATTGGGAAAAAGAAAACACAGGAGAATAAATGTTCAAATGTAAATAAATCTCCTTAAACAACACTTTTTTAACCAGAATAACTTAATCATAGAATCACACACTGCTTATTTGTGACTATAATTGCCAGTATGTAATTGATCATTATTTATTTTCATTTTTTTTTTTGGGGGGGGGGGGAATTTTAGTGTGGAAAATTGGGAAATTCTTACTTTGAAATTGGGAAAAAGGAGCCATATTCCAATTGGGAAGCCGCCGAATTTCGGCCTCTGTTATTGAAGGAAGAAAAGCCCTGAGTGTGTGTAATTTGATGCATTTCGTATGGCTAGAAAGTGGTGTTTTCATTCTCAGTTCGTAAACCTTAAGTTTATTTTAGTAAAAGAGTACAAAACATGGCAAAGTAAAAACACATTACAGCAATATTGCACAAAGTTAGTTATCATATGGGAAAAAAGACTCCCTTATCTAAATGATTTTAGTGAGTTTGTATATGTATAGATTCTGATAATTCTGATAAAATAGCACTAGGTCTGTTCAATCACTGTTACTGAACTGTCTGTTAATAAATTGCTGAGTGTAACGCTGCACGCCTAGGAGGAAATAGTGTTTGAAATGAGATATCATGTTACATAATTGACCAAACGCTGACTGTCAATCAAAAATATCGATTAGCCAATGGACGATCAGAAAAATGCCATGCCCCAATTGTTCTTCGTTGCACGTGTTATTGTATCGATTTATCGACTGACAATATAAACAATCAACGTGCGAATGGCAAAGAATTTTGTGCTAACAATGGACTCAGGTTTACGGTTATGTTTTGATAAACCGTCAGTGTTGTTATAAAATCTCGTGACTATGGCTTAAATCAAGCCGTAGTTTTGAGATTTTATAACAACACCTACGAAATACTATTTTTGTTTGTCCGAATTTACGTCACGATTAACTGGATAAAATCGTTCCCTATTAACGATCACATCCCCATTGTTTGTTTTAAATTCTATGTTGGGCGGAGCGATTTATCGATTGGCATTTGGTCAGTTATGTTAAATGGACAGGTCTGTTGCTACCCAAAGTTTTGAGATACTATATGTATATGACAATTTTGTCCATTTTCATTTTATGAATTTAATATGCAAATTATTGTATACATGCATATCAATAATCATTTTGCAGGCATGGTGAAATCAGAAAACAGTGGTATGTTGAACAGCTGTATAAAGTCTGGTGGAATGGAATTAGTTTCAGAAAGGCCTTTAATGGTATGCATTTATTCTTTATCCCTGAAACAATCTTGATTTCATTGTATCATGTACAAAGTGAGATTTTTCCTGAATTACAAAGTATGATGAAAAACATTACTTTCTAAATAAACTATTCTTAACCTTAACGTACAAATTGTCTACAACCTGTTTCAGCATGGATCAGTTTGAAATATTGCTGTTTAGAAAAGGTTGCACACATATATAATTACATGTCTAGATCTATGCTTGATTGGAATGTGACAATTTTAATTTCTAATTCACAGTTTACATGTTGAATTGCCCAGGTAGGTACTTAAGCACAGGGGTGCAGTATATATATATTGTAAATAAAATGTTCTGTTCTGTATATGTTTAAGGGCACATCCCCTGCCGCTTAATGAAACCCACCCTGCATTAAAAGGGATGATTTAAATGGATATTTACGGCTTTTTAAAGTAATTAAAAACTTTTCCAAAAGAACAACTTCAGTAAAAACAACGTAGGATATATCATTATAACACTTTTCCGCAAAATCCATATATAGCGAAAGAAGAACTGCATCGGGTTTTATTTACAATAAAAACCCTATGTAGTTATGCTTTGTGTATGCGCCAAAACGTCACGTGGCGTCAAGGTAACGTCAAATGACGTCACTTAAACGACAATGCGTTTCCTGCGCCGAAAACTAGTTCATGCCAGAATTTTCACAAAATAACACATTTCTAATGTGCGTTTTTTTTATTTAGAGTGTTATAATGGAGATAATAACAAGTTTAGCGGTCTTTATTGCGCAATAAAAACCTCTGTGCTCTGGACTACATGTTAAGGCAAATACCTCGGCGCTGTGCGCCTCGGTTTTTACCTACACATGTAGTCCGTCGCACATCGGGTTTTATTGGCAATAAAGACCGCTAAACTTGTTATTATTTCATAAATAATCAACATTTTCTACTTTTCATTCAATGTTTTGATTTTGAAAATATGCATATCCTTTTTCCTTTTGCAATACATATTGAAGAAAATTTTGTAAAAATACATTGAGCATTTTTTGATGATTTAATGACTGAATTTGTCATCTCATTAGCATCACCTTTGAAATTTTTGATAATATTTTTCATTGCATGTATTGTTGCATTTTGACAAGGCTTCAAATATTGTTAGAAAAGTAGAAAATGCCAGGAATTGGGATTTTTAGGGGTCAGTATAAGGCTGAAATGTTACATTTGTTACTTTTGTATAATTGCAGGTCCATAAATCAGGTGCACAGATGAATAAAGATGATGCTGACAATGATGATTACCGATGTTATAACAGACAAATTGACAATTTGTGGACATTGATTTGTCAATACAGTGATTTGTGTACAATATCCATGTATTAACATTCAAATTTTAAAACCGACAAAACTACATCCTGTTTAAACCAATTCCAACATAATGACGTCTTTTGACAACCTACACGATGAAAGGTTTGGAAACATTCAGGATAATGAAGAAATGGTTTTGTGAAAAGCAATTTTATCATTTCCCACAATGTTTTTTAGCGAGTAAGATAAAAAATATGAAATTTTATTCTCTTAAAATTGTCATCTGCAACATCTTTCAATTTGGGACAGTCTTAAAAATCCGTCTGGTAATTGGTTACAAATGATTTAGTGCAGATAACCAAATACAATCTAGAATATCATGTTGTGACTTGTAAAAACCAGCCAAAGTTTCATTCATGTTTATCAAAATTAGAACACATTTTTAACGTTTTATTTGATTTTTGTTCTGGCTATCAGAAAACATACAGGTTACCCCTAATAAGTCCTGATTTTGTCATACCTGAAGGAAACTGCTTCAAGAAAACATTGAGACAAAAGAAGAAAATGTTGATTACCGGCGTTTTCTCCTTTTATCTAAATATTTTCTATGCTAAATTGTACCTAAATCCTATCTTTATCAACATTCGTTTGACGTTTTCAGGATGTTTCTTATTGGATCACCTCTAAATTTTAGAGTTTGGGAAAGGGTTAAATCAGAGTAATAAGTAGTATAGAGATTTGATAGACATAAGGATGTTATGCCTGCCAACAGCATATCTTCTGTCCTCTTTATTTCAAGTTGTGCACCGGTCCATGAGAAAACCTTCAACCAAAAAAGTAAATACAGTTTACACTCATTAAGTCAACATCTGATATGTCAAATTTCTGCTTAAGCCGAAATGAAAATGTGGTCCTTGCATCATCAATGGCCATAGGGTATCAATCAGGTTAGACAAATTTAATTATTTTAAAGTGAATAAATCAATTGAAATATGGTAGGAAAAGGAGATAATTTGCTCCTTTTGAGCAATTTTCCATTTCCTGCTATATTTTAATAATACATGCACTTGTCCAGCGAAAATGAATAAATATCATTAATCAAAGCCGAAAAGAATTGGGATAAGTCGAATTCACGATATCTCGAGCTAGAATGATGTTCCCTAAGACTTCGACACAACAAATATTACGAAACGTATTGGAAAACGGCTTACTGTCGTTTGAAGGCAATGCTGAAAACTGTTGAGATGAAGCACAACATGCTAGTGATAGTGAACTTTCCGAGCGTCTTCAATATATGGGAACTTTTGAAAACCATGGACTAGATGAGAGAAAATGTTGAAAACCAACTATGCCTGTCAGCGGTTTTTAGCTCACCTGAGCAGAAAGTGCTTAATGTGAGCTATTGTGGTCACTCAATGTCTGTCCGTCCGTCTGTCAACAATTTGGTGTTTACACCATAAGAACTTGCATGGGTTCGAATCATTCCCATTGGATCAGAAAGTTAGAGTTATGTGCCCTTGAATCTGACAAAATTGCCGTTTTCGAATCTAACAACTACAAATATTGACTGAACAAGACAAAACTTGGCCATAATGTTCATCACCAAGTATTGTTCGGGAAAGGTTTAAGGTAGCCCACCCCCTAATGAGATTTGCACGACGTCGAAATTATTCGGGTTAGCTCGAAGTCAGTCGGCGGAGGAACCCTCCACCGCTGAATGATTACGATCGCGTCCGGATGTGTTCAGATACGTAACGACGACACTCGGAAAAAACATGTTTTATGAATCTCAAAGTGGCCACATTACGGGTATTCTACCTTGATTAAAGACAAATTACTTGTAATCTTTCCACCCAAGAAAGACAACAATATGTATATATACTAAGTATTCCATTGATTCATTTAAAATTATTGTGTGCAACATCTTTGTATTTGGACCAAACTTAAATTTTGACGTTTGGGAATGGGTTAATGGTGTGGATTTCAAAATTCATACAATTCGTTATGATGTCTGCGTGACAAGTCTGTAAGGTCATTGTTCTTGGTCAAAGACACATCTCAAGGTCTTAATTACAAAACCTCATAGACCTATAGACTCTTCTCCAGGTTTCAACAGGCATTTGTGCTTCACACGCACGTCTTTTGGTCTAAAACCCTTTGGATTTTGACGAGATAGATCTAGTTTTCTGGGAAACGTTAAGGTTGATGTCGACATCCTTTCGCCCGTTTTTAGGCTTTGCCTACTTTCATATTAGATATAACATCAATAGTAAAGCAAATCAAACACTATCATTCCTAAGGAGAAACATTAAGGCACATTCCCAGGCACTGAAATCGACTGCATATAAGACGCTTAATAGGCCTCAGCTGGAGTACTGTGCTGCAGTATGGGCCCAACACCCAGGAACTCTGATTGAACAAATTGAGTCTGTGCAGCGTAGAGCAGCTCGCTGGGCCATGCGAGACTATGATCGTACATCCAGTGTCTCGGCTATGTTAGACGCCCTCGGTTGGAGAATGTTAGACTTGCGCCGTATTGACCAACAGCTGGTTACATTTCATAACATTGTAGCTGTCCCTCTCCCTCAAAATATTGTTAAACCTGTTAAACCACTAAACAATTCCTATACCCTTGCATTCCAGCACTTACATGCTACCACAACTGATTACTATAAATTTTCCTTTTACTCAAGAGCAATAATTGTCCTCTGGAATGCCTTACCACCTGATATTGTGACACTGCCTCCAGATGAGTTCAGTCTGGCTGTAAGCCGGATTGAACACATCTCACCATAAACAACCCGTAGTCACGGAAAAGGGGGGTTAACGTTTGTTATCTTTATGTTAGCTCTCCATGGTATTTATTTATTAAGACAATGCCTTATTCCTTAGCATTTCTTACCAGGCTCGACATCTTTATAGGCAATGTCTGTCTGTCTTGATGCATTAGGATATCTTCACTAATATTTCTTCCTGGGGTGAAGCATGACGGATCAAACTTGACGGGGTTGTCTTTCCAGTAGCTGTTCAGGTGACTTTTGAAGCTGTTTATGGAGGGTGCATTGATTAGTTTCTCTTGCAGGCTGTACCAATGATTTACAATCCTAATCCTAATTTCTAACCTTGATCTGTTTTTGAATAATTCTAATGAATTTCCTCTTGTTCATGGATCATTTGTAAATTTGAAAAAAAAAAATGTCTTTTTGATGTCTACAAGCCCATGAACTATTTTGAATACTTGGATTAGATCAGCTCTTATTCTACAGTATTCCAAAGTTGGTAAACCGAGTTTTAAAAGTCCTGGATAACATATTTTATTTAAAGATGGAACCAATTTACATGTATATATAACAAAAGATTTTATAAGTTAGAGTAAATATAAGATAACTGATATCGTTTTTTAAGTTATATAAAAGATGACCCCTTACTGGTGCCTGTCAGTGGTTACTGTAAGTGAACACCGGATTTCAATCAGATTGGCAATTTAGCACGTTGTATGTCTCAATGCTCTCCGGTGAGCGATGTAGAACAATCTTGGTCCTCTCGTTTGCCTTTGCAGGCAAGCATATTACAGGCCCATAGGAAACAATTTCATCTTGAGGATGGGTCAAGTTTATGTCCAGGCTAGTGTCTGAATATTGGAAAGGTTAAATTGGATTTTCCCTCCCTAAATTTTTCAGTGTAAAATAAGGACAATTCTGCATATTTTGCCAATGATGGGGGGGGGGGGGTCTAATAACAAAGTGGGCTTAGCCGCCTCCCTTTTCTTACGGACCTGTTTTATTGTGTACAGCATCTTTTGATTTCGACTAGCATAGAATTTTGTCGTGTATGACGGGCCTAAATCTTCATGATAATATCGACAGATGGATAACAGTGTGATTTACTCAGGCGAGCTAAAAATGAAGGCCTTTATTAATCCTTTCCGAAACATGTCATGGTGGTGGTTAGGCGGAAGTATTACATTTCTCCGGCATCTGTCAGATTTTATCCACTACATTTCTCCGGCATCTGTCAGATTTTGTCCACTGAACGTCCGCGTTATAAACAAGGATCAAGGTGAGCTCTGATTGGTAAAAAATGTAATAAGTTAGAATTAGTTTGCTTTATTAATGAAATGTGATATTTGTCTTACAATTGCAGTATTTTTTTTTTTAAGAATTTAGTACATTTTGGCAGTTCAAGAGCTTTTTTCAGATATAGGTGCATATTGTGAAAAGGCCAGTCCAAATGACTGTTCGAGGAGGGTCATGTCATGTCAAAAAGTCAGTGATAAAAGGAATCATGCCATATTCAGATTGCTTGTTTCGGATGTATGAAGGATTATTCTTCAATTTGAGGTAAGCCATAACATTGTTGCAAACTCATTGGATGAGCTGTAAGCAAAACCGTTATAACGGTCAGCTATGGGAAATGTAATACTTCCATCTAACCTTTTGACATCACTTGTGGAGGAAAGGAAAACTTTCTACACCATCTGCACGTTTCGCGCGGCCGTCACACTTGACTGTTATAGCGCGTTTGGGTCAAACTTTGCAACAAACGGGCTACCTACTGTTTACTCCCGTTTCATACATCATCTTATGTTCTGTGTGATATCTACCATAACAATTCCGACTTTTTGATGGATTCTTTGTTATCTGCAACATCTTTGATTTTGAGCCAGCCTAAAATTGTTGCTGTCTGGTAATGGGTTAATGGTAAAAATTGGAAAATCAAATGTGGGACAATCGAGAATTTATAACAGTCTATTTTGTTGGATAGCAAGGAATTCCCAAGCGAAAACAAAACTGCGATAGTCAAGTGTTTCTTTGTATTTTACAAACAATAGGACTCTGCAAAAAACTCTTTTGTCTTTTCATTTAATTTACTCTTTTCCACGTGGCAAAAATTTCAGACTGATCCAATTTGAAAAATTCTGCCGACGAGAAGATGTATTTTGATGAATGTTATATTTATGCAAAAGAAGCAAATGATGACTGCCATCGTTTTCTTCTTTGTATCTATGTTTTCCAAAACTGATTTGTATTGAGACGCCAAAAACAAGGGACCTGTAATATCAACGGTCGTACGATTATTTTTTTGTGTAATTAGTAACAACAAAAATCATTGGCCTAATCTGATTTCTCGTGTGCGATCAAATGTCTTCTTACACAGTTTACACAAAAACGTGGTCGTCTTGTATTGTACAGCACCACTTTTTTTCGACTGGTCCAAATATGGTTCGGTTTTCTCTTGTAAACAAATACGTCATCGTCACGCCTCACTGGTCTAAAAATAGATTGGGAATCCCCTATCGTACAAATACGGCTGTGCGAAGATTTTCCACGTTAAATGTGTCAAAGATGACATTCTATGAGCTGGATTGCCGTTATCATTTGTTGAGAAACATTATAATTCAGAGTTGAGAAGGTTGCTGCACTGTCGTGTACTTTTTCAGATCGGTAATTATGAAATAACCAGTTGACAAGTAATGTTTACACATACGGTCCTGCCTTAGCTTCGTCGTGCCGCTCGTGCGTACTCGCTTACCCTTTCCAAAACGACAAAATGACATGTTGGGCCAAATTAAAAAAGTGTGCAGATGACAAAACGGATGTGATTACTTTTAGTGTTTTATGTCAGAGAAAATATCGAGGCAAAAGTAGAATGATCATCAATATCCAAAGAAGTTATTCACACTCATTTTGTCTGCTGTGCAGGTCTTTTCAATTTGGTCGATCATCATTTTCTTCTTTTGTCTCAATGTTTTCCCAAGAATTTTCTGTTGGGGACGTCAAAAGCGGTCTTGTTTGGGAAAGGATTAATCTAGTAAAAAAAAAAAAAAAAAAACACTAGAATTCGTCGCTGAATGTGATTTGATACCCCCAGAGGCTTTCACTACAAAACTCACAAAATAAGCACGGTAGAGTTATGCTCCTTGTACGTTGCACTTCTCCTTGGTGAGATCTATCTACCCGCGAAGTTTCATGATCATAGCTACTTTACTTTCAGACTTTTCGATGTTTTTTCTGGTTAAGCTGCTGAGGAATTTCAAGAAAAAACGTGTGTTATTTCTGGTCTGTCTCTGTATCTGAAATCAATGTTGCATGTTGAATATGCGCAATGTTTCGTAGTTTTAGTTCCCGCCTACATTATCTATGATCGACTAATATCTCGCTCAAAAATAATAATTTTTCGCTAACACTGTTACGAAAAAAATGTCCGATTCATGACCGATAAACAAAATAGCCTCTCGACAAAGTTAGAGAGCTCGGAACCGGATTTTAAAGTCACTCCTGACGAAAGCTATTAAAAGAGAGTTTTTGGTCGCAATGAATACAAAAATACATATACTCAATTCCAAAAGAAAGTGTGCACTTTTGCTTTTTGCTTTTACCTTCATTTTCACAAACTTTATGGCAATTCAAGAAGTAAAAGTGATACCATACTTCAGATTAGACTTTAAAGAAAATTGACATCAAAACAAACGTCGATAGAATTGCTCGCACTGCATACATGCTGTCAGATCATTATGGTGTTGAAGGTGTTGAAATGTGCACTCCTTACAACTTCTTCTGTGGAAAGACTTACACGCTATTATGCCGTTGTATGGTTTGACCAGGCCTTGAAAGCCATTTCCACGCCAAAGTTTGAACTTTCCTCTAGACGTTACGTGTGCGTCAACGTTGGTAATCGCTACGTTAGTAGTCTAGTGAATTGACGTCGAACGATGCAACAACGTTCTACAACAATTTGTATGCCTTGAAGATATGATACAAACGGACACTTGCTATTAGAACATAAATACCGTATAAATTCAAATTTGTTGAGGTTTAAAAATTTGTTTTCACCAGGTTCAGTCTTGTTCACGGACGTTGATTGTAATTCATTTCACGTCAATGTTCTATGTCCAAATGTAATGAAAATGTAATCTTATGCTAATCTATGCCAAAAGGAGTGCAGTGAGTGTAAATTCAGATTGATATCTCATCCACCACGTGAGACATACGTAAACAACTAAAAATGCAAAAGCGCAACCAATCAGAAAATTCGTGCGTGCTATGTGATTTCTTAATCAGTGAACCATTTGTCAATAGTCTTGAGATGAGTCCTACGAAATTTCCTGACGGTAGACGGTATACTTTTCGAGATATTCAAAATTTAAAAGTGCACACTTTCTTTTGGAACTGAGTATAATTTAGAACACAATTTTTATTTTTTGACCCTGTCAGTAAATTTTCCACATTTGTGTATTTGTATTTATAGTACGATTCGCCATGATTCAGATTTCTTTTTTGTATGTGCATGAAGGCAGTTAAGTCCTCTTTTATATTAAAACTCAGGGTGAAGTTTTCATGTCATCTAAAAGACGATGTGACATGATGTCCCTACGAGGTCTATCTGGGGCTAGTTCGACTATTGGGATTGGGGCAAGTTCGGCCACAGCCAAACTTGCCCATGAGTAAAAAAGAATAACCGCGGTTAGAAATACCATTTCTTGTCGAATCTTAATATATCAATCGCGCAGGCCTAGCTCTCACAGAGTTGTAAATCAAAGTACTGATAGTACTGAAGGTCGGGAAACAGAGGATTCGAAATACAGTGAATGGTCAATTTCCTTAAATTTACATTGAATTCTTAAAGTGACATTTCACATTACTTTTACATAAATTTTTACTTTTATTCTATCTGAAGGAGCATCTTTTCTTATGAAAATTCAGAAAATTTCAAGTCAAAATATTGAACTGTTTACGAGAAATATAAATTGTTGTGCTAAAATTAAACAAATTGTTGTGGACAACAGTTCAGATTTATATAGAATTTGTCATTTCTGTCTCAACTTTAAAGGCGTATTTTCGCTTATAAATAACAACTTCAAAAAACTGATAGCAATTCTACACATTAGAATAAACAATCTTTGCATCAAGACGCACTTTTAGAAATTAAAACAAATGTGAAATGTCACTTTAAAATATTCTCAATGTTGTTATCTGATGTTATCATTAAAATTAACCCTTATACTCTAATTCCCGAGTTTACAGAAGCAAAAATTTGATATTTCTAGAGAAGAAATCATAATAGAGGAAAGGGTAATTGCCAACAATATAGATCTACTCCATTACACGGCCCGCCGCGATTTTACCCTATTAGTTGAAAACTTTATAAAACCAAAATAAACCAAATCCATTACACGATGTCGTATTTTTTCCGGTGATGTCGTAAACATTCGGTGATGGAAAATGTCGAATTTTTTATAAGTCATAACGTGTCCGTGTTGAACAGGTAACCGTATGTTAAAAATGTTTACGGCGTTGTCAGAAAAGATCCGACGTCACATGAATCTCATTACGGATGGACTGCTTTAATGAATTGTCTGGGTTAACAGTTTGTAAAACATTATATCATTTTGATATCCATTATAAAAAAAGATTTCAGGAAACATGGTGGCAAAACGAAAACATTTTGATATCCGACATTTTTTCTTAGTCTCAATCTATCTTTCAACAACTCTTCGGCTAAACTTTACATGAATATTTATCTAAATTATCAACACAAACTTGACATTCGCAACAATATTCCGATTTTGATTCAGTCCCGTAGGCACTGGTTGGGGCTACTGGAGGGAGAGAGGGGATAAGCCCCAAATGTTGGTCAAAAATACCGAATTTTCCTCATTTTACATAGAAAATTGAAGAGAAAGCCAAGTAAGCCACTAAAATGTTCAGACACAAACCCGAACAGAGTTTTGAGCCCCCTCCTCCCTTATCAAATTGCTTTCTACGGGCCTGAGAACAGTTTTACATATCACTGTTTAGGAAAGGTTAAACTTTGCACGACGAAAAATATTAATATTATGACGGGAAAATTTCTGAACAAAATTCAGAATAAGAAATGAAGATAAAATTAAATTGACATTTCACATTTATTTCATTTTTTACAAGTATGTCTTGATGCAAAGATTGTTTATTCTAATGCATAGAAATGCTATCAGTTTTGTGAAGTTGTTATTTATAAGCGAAAATATGCCTTTATAGTTGAGACAAAATGACAAATTCTATATAAATCTGAACTGTTGTCCACAACAACTTGCTTAATTTTAGCACAAAAATGTATATTTAACGTAAACGGCTCAATAATTTGGCTTAAAATTTTCAGAATTTTCCTAAGAAAACATGCTCTTTCAGACAGAATAAAAGTAAAATTTATGTACAAATAATTGTGAAATGTCACTTTAATATGGTTCACAAAAGTGACATGAGAACTGACTAGATCTAGATCATTGAATCTACAATATAGTACATTGTAAATAATGGCATAAACATTGATCAACAATTCTAATATTTAACATGTGTGTTAAACTCAGAATTTGAAAAGGTGAGCTCGTATTTTCTACACACAAATTTAGATCTTGTTTTCTTTTTATTTTTGATGTCCTTTTTGCTTTTCGCATTAGCTTTCACTTGGGAATTGTTCTTTCTTACGTTTGTGAAAGAGACAACTGTATCACCCATTTCTTCTGCAGAGATAGAACCCTACAATTAACTCATAAATAGCATATATCTCAAACCCAGGTCGAAGAAAGATTACTAAATACCCGTTAAACCCTGGATAAATAAGGATGAATATATCACGAAAATTACGTTGTAGGTACCCAAGACGGCCCAAAGTTCGTACAACGCCGTTACGGTAACACTTTGGTTGGTCAAAGCATATGCCTAATATACTAGCTTTACACCGCGAAGTGTACACGTACAACCCGATACAATGCATGTGTTGTAAAATGCCTATAGCGATTATGCGCATAGCGATTGGACTTGACTAGACTCATGATATAAATAGATTTTCCATGTCTCTACGAGTGCTTTACGGAAATGTCCGATTAAACGAAATGTGGCGCAGTTATTTGTTTTGGTGATGAAATTCTCGTCTGCTCTAGTCTGCCACACCAATTATCAACCTTTTCGCCAAAAAAGAAAGGTTGATAGTTTTCGCACTTATGAGCAAACTGCTGCATTGTTTTGATAAAACAATTAGGAAATGAAAGTCTATTAGCGATGATTATGTTATTTGAGCAATTTTGAATTGTTCAAGGGTAGGTCTACTTTTTCGCAGCGGACTCAGACAAACGACTGTGCGGCGGCCAGGTGATACCGAAAACCTCGTATTTGCAGAAAAAACAAAGCCACAGATACGAGAATTTCGTAGAAAAGCGTGACAAGCGTTGCGTAGCTATAGTTAGGAAAATCTCGAAGAGATTTCCCGACCTAAAAATGGGAAATTTTAAAATCACTGGTCGAACTAACCCCGTCCTCCTGCTTGTGTCCTCAATTGCCCCCTTTCTCACGATATTTTGACCTTTAAAACAATGATTTTTAATTCATGCATTCATTTCGTAGCCGTATTCAGATTTCTTGATATTAGAATAGTCTAAAAATCAAATATTAAGAATTATAGATATGTGCATACCGTGTCCTAAGGGTTGGCCGAACTTGCCCCGTCTATGGGGCAAGTCCGGCCACTCAGACCAAAACTCTTAAAGTTGAAATTCTCTTTATTGATAAGAAAGACATGTATATGAAAATGATAAACGCAGTTAGAAAGGCTATCGCTTGCTAAACATAAATATGTGAATCTCACCCAAATAACTTTCATAGAATTCCAAATATCACAAATCGAAAGAAAGGGGCCGAACTAGCCCCGGTCTCCCCTACACATTTTAGATTAAGTTATCCCTTCGCAAATTTCAGCAAGAACTTGTATACATTAGTTTAGATTACGTGTTTATTGACGGACAGGGATAATTTTGGACCGCGAAATCGCGAGATTGTCGCATATAAATGCCTAATATCGCATAGATCTTTCTCAATTGGAACAAAATTTCGCATACCAATTTGAAATCGATGATAGGTGCGAAAAAACGGACGAAAAATCAGCTGTCAGAAAAGCGGAAATCAGAAAAGTAAACTCGACTGGTTCTCTGCATTCTTCGAAATAAAACAAGCTGGTTTATCACGTAAACGCACAAACGGTCAAATCTCACGGTGTGTATACATTGTAACATGTGACCTCGGTGATAACATAAAAGTCAAAGAAGCCCAATGAAGTTTTACACTGGATAAATAATTTCAAAATTTAGTGATTTTCAGCAAAAACGGATGATCAAAGTTGTTGCTGCGTTTCTTTTGTTCCTGTAGTAAACACACATAGAGCAAACAATGACCAAACATGCTTGCACTGAGCAGCTTTGACTTGGGTAAAATACTATGTACATACATACATACATATATTTTATTCGGCATAAAATAGTTTACAACATATTTATAGCCACAAACATTACAAAACATAATTCACACAGAGTGGAACGTACATCATAACAGAGAAGTAGCTCTCTTTCTTTGGTGCGGAAGGGACTGTTCACGTCTCTTTCGCTCCAATCAAAGATTACTAGTTAAGTTTAATAATTTATTATTCGAGAGGTATAGAATTTGATGGTCCAATAAATTTGCAGACACATGAAGATTGAAGGCCGCATTTCATGTTTTAAGGTTCCAGATTTCGAGGCCTCCCTGTAACCTTTCGTGAAAAGGGTACAGTTTGTCACGAAATCTTAAACCGCTAGTGGTACATTGTCCGAGTAACGCTAATGTTGGCCCTTCCACGAAACTAAA
Organism: Fragum sueziense; assembly: GCA_963680895.1. NCBI lineage: Eukaryota > Metazoa > Mollusca > Bivalvia > Cardiida > Cardiidae > Fragum > Fragum sueziense. The sequence goes on from OY804596.1 coordinate 17,763,056, forward strand.
TTGGAAGGGATAACGAGCGTTTCTTGGTCAATAGAGAACACTCAGATTAATCATATTGAAAGCAACATATCAAGATAAGTGAATTGACATACAGTATTCAAATATTTGACAGAACAACATATGGATATTTGGACAACCAAAGTAATGAGCATATTTCTTCAATGATTTCACGTATGGTTATTAAACATATTATATAAACGTACAAATATACAAATAGAATGAAAAACATCGAAAATGAATGGAAGACTGAATGATCGAATGCAATGATAATGGTGAAATGGAAAACATTCATCAGTTTAAAGATAATTCGACATTATTAACAAAAACGTGTTTGTAAACCCTGGACTTTCCACAAAAATCTGACAACTACAACTTTAGAAAAGCTGTAGTTACGAGGTTCTTGGGAGAAAGCATCGGAATGTATTATCATGATTTAGCTCTCTATGTCATGAAAACGAAAAAAAGTTATGAAATTCAGATCTTGACAGCATACGGTCTATATATAGAGGATAATCGTTTGTTTCAGTGTAAGATCGATTTATATTTCATTGAGTGAACAGCAAAAGCTTTATTTTATTATTGAAAATGTAGCTTTCGTTGTTCACGAAATGAAATATAAATCAATCTTACTCGTAAAACAAACGATTTTTCTATTTCTTTCATGCAAAAAATGGACAAATGCAAAAAAAAATATGACAGATTTTCTTAAAGCGCGTCATTTTGCACGTGACTGCTATGCAACGCTTACGATGACGTCACTTATTTGGCCCTGCTTAGATAACGTCAGATAGGGTGAAATGAACGAAAGCGGGGCACAAGTTTTTGATAATTTCACTGGATTGGCGGTGAGTTTATCAAAATGATAATGTACCGTTATAATCTACCGTTATTTCACGATAATCCACCGAAAAGCATTAAAGAAATAGAGATAATACTAATGTTCTGTAAATGGATAGCCTAGACAATCTGTCTAAGTAAGCGGACATTGTTCTGTACGTGATCAGCAATGACCCTGACGTCGTGACGTTAATCGTTACGAATCCGAACTTATTCGGGCGCGGGCGTAAACATTCGGCGGTGGAAAGTTCCACCACCGAATGTTTTCGACGTCGCCCAAATAATTCCGACATCAGGCGAATCTCTTACAGGGTGGACTACCTTTAGATATTATTACATAACGGTAAAACCATTCTTTTTTAGCCCAAAATTCATTGCTTTTTCACTTTATTCCTCATTCTCAATTTTGTCTTATTGCATTTGTGTATACATGTATTTCCCTGTTATTACATTTATCACATTTAAAAGTTCCCCATGTTTTGAATGTCTTCAAATTTTTGAACGATTAGAATGATTTTGAGATATCTAACCCTTTACCAGACGGCAACACTTTTTCTAATCCCATCTTCGCAAGCCAAGGGTGACACCTACGACGTAACGTCGTTTCTGTATTCACCCTTGGCGTATTTAGTCCGATTTTCTTGGTCTTCTGGAAAGCGTTTTCATTGGTTCCAGCGGGGTCTCGCTGGAACCAATCAGATTGTCGACAGATACATTTGTTATGAGTAACTAAATCATGACAACGGGCGGGAAAAACATTGCATTTGAAACTCAAAAACGCGAATATGGGCGAATTTTCCTAAGAATTTCACTGCAATAGACAGGAATTCCCTAACTATAATCGACGACTTATTATACTTTCGACAATTCGACCAAAAAAGCAGCTAACTTTTACATAATCCGCATGACGTATGACGCGAAAGACAACGCGCGTTAATGACGTCATCAATAATGGACGTAAACAACCAGCAGAACAACCGCTAGGCGGCGCTTCGCGATTTCAAGAAAATCGGACTAAATCCGCCAAGGGTGAATACAAACGTAGGTGGGTTCAACCTTGGCTAGCGAAGATGACTAATCCAAATTCAAGGTTGTTGCAGACAACAATTATAAATTGATGACATTTTTATAAAACTTTCCATTTTGAATTAGAAAATTTTGAAAATCAAGAAGTTGCTTGCTACAAGAATTTTGTCATTTATCCACAATATTTTCCAAAGCAATACTAATCATTTAGGAAGTCAAAAAGAGTCACTGTGTGGTAATTGGTTAATGTCAAAACATTTTTAGAAATATTTTGAGAAGTTATTCTTTTTTGAGCAATTTCTCTGCTTTACCAGAAATGATTTCTTACATAATTTGCATCAATGCTTTATGTAAGTGGTTTTTGTAAAAATCTAAAAGTGTAACGGTAGCTTTCCATTTTCAAATTACTCTTCGGATGAACCTGCATGTATCGATGATAATTTGTACGGTGGGGAATCATATGACCCAATAATTTCAGAAATTCTTCAATAATTTTGTCAGCCCTCGACCAATTTTATTTAAGGATTGAAGCAGTGAGGCTGTGAAAATGCCATGAATGAGCAGGATATTGTAGCTCCGATAAAATCAGTTGATAAAAATGTCATTGACGACAAAAATCATCTGATTTTTAAGTGATCTTCCGTACTCAGAAATCCCCTGACGGTTTCCCGTATTCTCTACTACAAATATATATATTTTTCAAATTGGGCATATGTGACCCGTCACGCTAAAAGGGACCTTATCCGAACTCCAATAATCCAAGTTTTGAAAAAATTGTGACACTCAGCACAAGTGAACCAAATACTGTATGAGAAAAATGAACATACAATTAGATAGGGAAAACATTCCAGATTTAGAAAATTACATACAAGTGAAAAATGTCGGCCCTAGTCTGGCTGCGCGGACTGCGCAGACTGACTAGGGTCGATATTTTTCACACATGCTATAAGGTCCCTTTTAGCGTGACGGGTCACATATATTACCACAATTATTGAACGATATCGAAGTATAAATTGATGATTAAAAAGTTCTTCTTTTCTCATTCTTTATTTCAGTGCTTTCCGCTGTTTATCAATAGTTACTTCTTTTTCTCTTGACACAATTTTCTCAAAACTAATTCTACTATAATAGTTGTCAAAACCAGGTTTTGCATTGTTTGGGAAAGAGATAATGCTTGAATTCCTGTGGTCTTCTCTGTTAAAAAATCAGGTTGTAATTGGAAAGAGTTAAGATAATATGAATTATAAGGAAAATGTTAAGTTTTATCAAAAACGACAACAAGGCTTTGTTTGGGAAAGTTTTAATTTCCTGAATACCAGTAAAGCGGTCCTCTAAAACTCCTCAAATTTAAGTGGCCACTTGGTTTCCCTCATTAAAGAAAAACTTTTAAGAGATAAAAAACGAGTTTTCAACGAAAACCTCTTTTGTGACACTTGAGCCCAAACATTATTTTTTCGACTAGTTTTCCGAGAAAAATTGTGAGAAACAAACCCCATGACCTTGCTTAAGAGAGACCCGAACCCCCTCAACTCATTACCAGATGACAAACATTTTGATTCTTCCAAATTCAAAGATGTTGAAGACGACAATTTCAGGTGAATGGAATTTTACCATTTTGGTCTCTCTTGGCAGAAAACATTGTGGGAAATGACGAAATTGCTTGTCACAATCAATTTCTTCGTTTTCCGCAATGTCTTTCAGGGTTTTCATCTTTTAGGGCATCAAAAACATGAAAGACAATTGACCAAATACCTTGGGCTTCAAGATTACAAAATTCCTGGGTACGCATCTGGTGCCTATCTAGAAAAAAAAGCGAAGGAAATCATTGGAGTAAACAATGATCAGCATTTTTTCCTTTTACCTCAATGTTTTCTAAAAATATTTGTACACTAATCCTATCCTATCAACACCCATTTTGATGTCTGTAGCGGCTTTCAAATGGAAACAGTCCAAATTTTGGCCTTAGGAAAGGCTTAAAATATCGAACATAATGACCAAATCAAAAGCGCTTGTCTTGAGACAGATCATACGATAAACACTTGGCGTTTTCACGGTGGTTTATCACGTGACTCTGAATTTAAGAAAATCATCAATATTGTTGTTAATACTTGACCAATTTGACTTCAGAAAAACAGAAACGGTTGGAAAATACCAGAAATAAAATGGATGTGGTAAATGTTTGAAAAATTAGTTGATAATATAGTTATTGAAGATCAACCAAAATTTTGGGTTATCTTCGATAACTTTTTATCAGCTGATTTTTTTTCAAAAATCCACCACGTACACCTAATGCGTGATGCCTGTGCACCTTCTCTGCTTCAAACCGAATTAGATCAGTATCACAGTAACAAAAATTTGAAGATTTTCTGAAATTGGTGAATCACGTGATTATCCACTTCAATGGTTTTTATTACCGCGAAATTCTCGTAGTCTTTTCCAGTTAAAATCTTAGATTATTTAATAGAGTATTAGTTGATATATTTAATATCCCAGTGTTCTGATTGGCTGAAAAATAATTTTATAGCCCCATGAAAAAAAACCTTGCCGGTGTAACGTAGTAAAGTGACCCCCATAGAATACTGACCCCCTCGGTCACTATTTTATATAGAATACTGACCCCCCGGTCATAATATTATGACCGGGGGGTCATAGTATTATGACCTACCCACACGTAGAATTGTGACCCCCCATAAAATATCGACCCCCTTCTCCACATACACACCAAACATCTTACTCTAATATAAACCCAACTATGGTAGACGTACAACATAATCATCTTCATCAATAGACATCGGAGGTGCAACGGCACTCGTCCGTGCATGCGTCTGTCCGTACATACAGAGTGTTTTGACCGCAACTTTTCATTAATTATTGGGCGAACCCGATTCTAACTGGCTGATTAGACGCGTCCACCGCATCTGAATTGATTTGATTTACACTTTACGCTGTTTTCAACTGTTATGGTCATATTTCGGCGGCTGGAGCACCTACTGTGGATTCCTCATATTTCTCGCACCCGTACTACCAAAGAATACAAGCAGATCCTCCTACTGCTCTCTCATATAGATGATTCACACCAATTGGTGAGAGACAAATGACTTTTGTCAAATGTCAGAATGGCTACATGTCAAGCCAGGTTTGAACTCACGACCACTTGATTGACAGACCCCGACGTTACCTTCTAAGCTAGCCGGTCTCGGAGTATCTATATTGGTTCTTAATCGTATGCACAATAGGCGTACACTATGGTCTACTCTCCATTGCCGAGGCCTATTGATTAAACCATCAAATATGACCTCTGCAGTTTTCGGTACGCCAACAGTCTATTTGGTCGTCATAATCTAATTATAGCACATCATTTGAATTATCGAATCAAAATTATTCAGTTTTATCTTGCATGATCATTACGTATACATTACGTCGCTTCTATTTTTGGCTGAAGCCGGTAACATTTGAATTATCGAATCAAAATCGTTCAGTTTGATCTTGTTTGATTACGTATACATTACGTCGCTCCTATTTTTGGCTGAAGCCGGTAATTTGAAGCGTCAGCCAATGAAAGTTTGTATCAGCTTTTTAACTTGTTTTGTTGTGTATCGCCAACGATTGGATACTGAAATCCCGCCAAGGCCCCGAGATTAGACGTGAAATGACCCCGCGAGAACAGAGCTCATTCTATCGAAATGGAATGTAGAGATAATGTGCTCTGTTCATAAGAGAGTAACTATGGTCATGGATCGAACTACTACCGATGCATATTTGTGTAGAAAGGGTAAATGATTTTATAAGGTTTAAAAGCCTACCAGAGTTATGTATGTGTGTCTGCCATACGCACCTTCCTACCTGGCGGTTGCATATATTAGAGTGATTATGTTAACATTTAGTCACTTTAAATGGCGAGATAGTTATCTAAGCTTCTCAATCTGATTAAAATCATGTGTTGACAGTAAATCTGACAGGCACCAGTAGGGGTCATCTTTTCTGACCTTTTTTCTGACCAATCAAATAAACGCTTCAACGATTGGCGAAGCGATTTAATCCGAAAACCATGTCACGATGACGTCACATTTCAGTGTCGTATAACCATGTGTTTGTCATGGAAAGGTATAAGTAACCCGTCACGCTAAAGGGGACATAATGGGAAGTCCATAAAACTTAATTTAGAGAAATAAGTCAGACTAAAAAGGCGCCAAGCAGCTGTCGCAATCGGAAAATAAAGATAAAAGATATGAAAAAAATAATTAATGGAACATAGAATTTCATTAAATTTTATCTAAATGAAAAGAAATATGAGAAAAACTTCTATAATTAGGCCCCTTTTCCAATAACACAGCATCAAATTGAGAAACAGGGAGAAAAGGTTCTTGACAGAATTTCACGAAGTTCATAATTATTGAAGTTTCGTCCAATTTGGTTAAAGAGTTGTGGAGATTTTGCTTCGGGCAGACTTAAAGATCGAGACGCAATGTTATTACATTTAGTCCCCTTTTCACATGACAGAGTTTTTTGTATATGAATTATTAATTGAATAAGCTACAGTAACAGAACATCTCATTCATCACTGAAGAACAAAATTACATTATTTAATTACGTTCATTGAATGATGAGAAATTAGGGAAACACTAATTTCTACATTAAGGCCCCTTTTTCTGTGACGCAGCCTCAAATTGAAAAAAAAAAAAAAAAAAAAAAAAAAAACGAGAACACAGACTCAAAAGGTATTCAGGGATTACACATGTGAAGTTTCATAAGGTTGCTGACATCTGACTGTTAATAAAGGGTCGGACAGACAGACGGACGGATGGACGGACGAACGGAAGGTTAGCATGGTGTCTAAATGCTCCCCGAAACTTTTTTTGAGGAGCATAATAAACACGGATATGATTTGAAACGATACGTATACAAGAAGTGTATGTTAAATTAGCAATAAACTAGGTGGGGGTCAGTATTTTATAGATAAAATCAGGGGGTCGTTATTTTACATGGGGGGTCAGTATTTTATAGAAAGGGGTCAGTATTCTATATAGGAAAGTGACCGGGGGTCAGTATTCTATGGGGGTCACTTAACTACGTTACACCGGAACTACCTTTCTTGTCAAACATTGTATTACGCCGCATTATTAATCTGCCATTTTGCTTTACTGGAAGTAGATTTTTTTATAGATCTTTAACATTCCGAATGATTTTCTGCAAAATTAAAACGGGACTTTTGTTTGTGTTTCAATAGTGTCAACCTATGCAGAAAATGACATAACAATTATGAATAAACAAAACTGAACTTTGTATTCTAAAATGCTGTTTTATTACTCCCACATTGAAACCCATCATGTTTCAAGGCAGGTTGAAGGCATTAAATACCATTGAGGTCTAAAATGGAGCTGTTGGAAATGTGTGTGATTGTGTAAAAAAAGAAGACATAGAGAATCGCATGGCCGTAGCCGAAAATTAATTTATATTACGCACGAGAGGGGGTATCTACGCTGTAATGGGGGGTTCGGGTGTCTCCCCCGAGAAAAAATTGATTTGTAATACTTGTTTTCGTGCATTCTACTTGCAATTTGAGACACAAAAACGTCACAACTGACCCTCAAAACGATAAAAAGCAATATACGACCTAATCGCGATTTTTTTACATTACGCACGTGCGTAAATATGCGTAATGGGCGCCACGCCCTTGATATTTGGAAAGTGGCTACTTTTTTATGACGGTGAGTATATTTGACCTCTTCGACCTAGTTTATGACATGTCATGATCCACTTTTTAGTCAGCGAGGCACTCGCTGGCTTTTGTCAACTACAAATGGCAATGAATTTTATGCTAAAATAGACTCGGTTTATCGTTATGTTTTAATAAACCGTCGATGTTGTTCTAAAATCTCGTAACTATGGCTTCAATCAAGCCGTAGTTATTGTTTGCGCAAGATCGTATGGCACATGTTTACATTTTGTCCAAAATAAAACAAAATAGTGTTGAACAAAAGACGAATAAATTCTTTATAAGTAGTGACGTAGACATGTTGAAAATTTAGGTGCAGTGATAGAGCGGTCTGTGCACTGTACAGAGATTTCTGCGTTTTATCGAACAATGTTCTGTTAAGATTTTAACAAAACGTAAACATATGCCATAAGATCTTGCACCAACAATAAAAGATTTTATAACAACGCTTACGGAAATATTTTTGATTTTCCAAAATTAGGTCATGGTTTACAGGATAAAATCGTCCCTTTTGTTCAATTTGACGATCACCTAAATACAGCAAAGAAAGATCGAGCAATCAGCATGAAAAAATATACTGAAAAATATGAAGTTTTGCATCTTTTGTATTCAAATATATCAGTAAAAATATAAATATTTATTTTGCTTGACACAAACTCACGAATAAGGGAATATTACTGAAAATATTTAGGAAAGAGGAGAAATTCCTGACAATTATCAATTTCCTATTTTCTCAATGTTTTCCCAAACAATTTAGGGACGTCAAATACAGGTTTTGTTAAGAAAGGGGTTAAAACAATTTTTGAAGAATTCATTTTCAAACGTGCCGAAAATTTTCTCAAAACAAAACAAAACAAAATATGAAGCTGTCTAAATTGAGTAGGCCTATTGCTGATTGTGAGAAGGAAATTCTTTCAAGATATAATGTAAAATATATAGGTAAAAGAAGGAAATGCTGACTATCAGCATTTTCTTACTTTTATTTCCAGTCTTTTCAAGCGCTACACAAGCTGCTGCACTTAGGTGCGTCAAAAGTTGTCATTGTTTGGTAACGAGTTGTCAAAGGGTTTGATATTTCATTCCGAACTAATATTGATAAGTAATTTAAACAAGACAGGTCTGATCTGAAACTGTTTCATAAAAAAAAGTATTAAAAAAGCCATAAATGATGTGAAAAGTTTCTTGATTATAGATCTAGTACTTGCAAGAATAGAAGCTTATGATTACCAAAATGTTGGATTACCAGATTTTCTTTCTTTCCCTCAAATGGATTCCGATTTTGCTATTTTTGTGCATCTAAACAAAGAATGGTCTAGGAAGGGGTTAAAATAATAAACTATCATTTCAAATATACATGTATGCCCAATTTGAAGCATGATTTGGACTTTATGATACGTTGATGTACTAAATTAAAAACTGTTTGGTGTAGAAAAGTAAATGTTGAGGGAAAATTAAATTGTGAGCAAAGTCGGCATATTTTTCTTTTCTCTCAAAACTTTGCTGTTTCGTTTAAATAGATCTATATTATACATTGCATGCAATTCATTCTTCGTAAACGCTTTCCCAAATAAGCCCTGGTTTTGATGTAGAATATGGCATAAGAGAAAATGCTTTGGAAAACATTTATGCAAAATAGGCGCATCCTGATAACCAGCATTTTCTCCATTTGCACCATTAGACTACTTTGATATGTACGCGTTTAGTGTACGTGACTGCTGCGATAAGTTCTCATTCAGAATCTTCCCCAAAGTCTTATTCGTTTCGGCTAAAACTATCTCGGACATAGTCTGAACCGCCTCGGGTAGGGTTTGAGTTTATTGGGGTTTTACGCCGTGTTCAACTACCAGGATCATATCGCGGCAGCTGGAGCACCTACCCATGGATTCCTGTTGTTTCTCAAACCAGTACTACCACAACACCCTTACCGAGCCTCCAGCTGCTCGCCAACTTAGGTTAACGATTTCAAACCCATTGGTGGGTGACAATTTTGTCAGAAAGGGTATTAGCCGCGGCCGGGTATCGAACCCGGGACCTCTCGTATGAGGGTCAGATGCGCTACCAACTGCGCTAAGGCCGCGGCCCCGACTCGGGTAGGCCTATGCTGATATGATGTTTGGTTCCAATTCCTGCGACTTATTGCACGGACCCCAGCTCGTCTTGTGCTTGCCTCTTTCCATAGTTTGTGCTTGCCTCTTTCCATAGTTTGTGCTGTGCCACATGGTTTTTTCAAATTTTCCAACTCTACCAGCAAAATAATGTCACTCATAATTGCAGTAGGCCTACTTAGTGGTTCTTTTCCACTGATAGCGCTTGTCTACATTGACACCGGAAGACAGCATATCGTCCCGCATGAACGACACTCTGTGACGACGGAATTACGAATATTCGGTATTCCGGAATTGCTGATGAATCTGTGATTACAGATATTTGTGTGTGTAAAAAGCCGTACACAGTCCAGGGAGAAAGTATAGGAAAGATGGTGGCGATACTAGATACTCGAGAACGACAACTCTTTATATCTGGGATAGATTTCCTGTTTGCTATGGTCTCTTTGGAAATTATATTAGATATACATGTCCAGTCTGACAAAATTATTATCTTAAAGTATACTTAACAACAATTCTAATCGGTCACTTTTAAAATTGCAATATCTCGATTATTAATCAACCAATCAGTGTAAAATTTTACATGTGTTATTTTTTGTCCATATCATTGACTATGCGTATGTTTGAGAGCGCTGAAATATTGAGGGGTGGTTAAGATGTCCGTGTACATCATTTTCCCGATTTTCACGTGAAAAGTTTTCGTGCAACAAAAGCCATGGTCCAGTTTATACACGTGAGGTCTCTGTCGACTGTATAGTCAGAAAAACACATAACATGACCAGAATGACACACGAAGTGCGAGGCAGGGCCGTCGAAATGCTTCAACGGGGCCTTCGTTTACGACTGGCTAAATTTAGTTGCAGAGAAAACCGGAAGTAGGTGGCAATCGAGGCTTGTTTTCTTTTACGCAGTTTTTTTTAATTTGTTTCCATCCATTTCAAGTCGCCAGAACGTTTACGGAGGCCTATTTTAACCATCAAGGCCTTACACATGGAATTTCAGGCAACCGGAAGTGCTGCAGTTCGCCATCGGAGACGGAGACGACGAGTTACCTTATATCGCCAGGACCATTATTTCATTTTGTCATATAAAAGGAACACATTCCACCCGGCTTCAATCACTTCAGGTTGACTGCAGGGTCGACATTAAATAAACGCAACATTACACCCCAGACTGTGCACAGTAGGCTGTAAAATGTTGGATTTCGTTGAAAGTAGCCACTCTGGTGTTGTTATCTGTAGACGTCATAGAAATGTCCGTCTAGTATTGGCGCGACGTTACATTCTCTTTACCAGGGCTGCCTTGGCCAACGTCTTCTTAACAATTTTGACCACAACATTGCATCAGTTTTCCGACGGACGTGTGCTCATTTATCGCTGTCACGGTGAGTTTCAGAGTGACGAATTTGATCGTGATTGACTTTCTTAACATTAGCCTTTCCACGACAAGCTAGTGCGTGGCTGTTATTGAAGCTAACAGTGACCACACACGTTACTAACACTGCTGTTTTTGATTTGTGAATTTTGAAATCGAGGGTACCTCTTTAAGAACTGTGGTTAGATCTTACTTAAAAGTCTTAAAATAATCGAATTGCAACAGTCATGTTGGAAATTGATTTCTTCAACAGTGTTCCAGAAAAAAATGTTTGGAATCGTTTGTTTATTGATTTTATGGCGCAAAGTATAGGGTGACCGATTACAACTTTTGCTGAGTTTATTTTGTACATTTTTTCTATCATCTCGTTTTGTTACTTTTCATTGACCATTACCTTGATCTGTGGACTGTTCTTTTCACACAACAAAGCCACAAAAGTCTCTTCCAGTGGCGTAGATCTGATTTTGCACTTCAATAGCTCAGGGTTGCCACGAGTTAGGGAAAAGTCATTGAAATTTAAGATTTTTAAGGTCAGGGAATTATCAGGGAATTGTGTTAACTGACTGGAGAATTTGTAAATACAGGCAATGCCAAAATAAAATACAGAAACATAAAAATTATGGTTTTTAATCGCCTTTTGAAACTGTCTCAAAATATCCCAAGTATTAAGGTAAATACCGTGACAAAACATGTCAGGGAATATTCAAATTTTGTCAGGGAAATCACTGTGTAAAAGCGTACAGTCGCGTGTATCGGAAGTTGCATCTAACTGTACGCAAAATATCACTAGTGCTGATAAACAAGTTGATAATTTGGCTTTTTAAAAGTATATAAGTAAAAATCGGAACAATCTTTTTTAATGCGATTTTCAACGTTGTGGGGTAGACTAAATGTACTTTCATTTCAGCAGTGACGATTTCTCAATCGGTGTCTATTTTGTTTATAAAATTGGATTTTACCTGTCAAATCACTGGTTTGTGCTGTTTTTCATCGTGCTAACTCGTGCAATTTTGACTGCAATCGCGTGATCTACACAATAATATACGCTTAAACTTGTACCTGGTAATAGCTAAACCGCTCTGCTATTGTGTCCGTCGGTTGTATGCACGTATGCACATTGTTTCACAAAGATATTGGGTTTTGAATAAGACTGGTGTATTTCTTCCGACTGTACGCCTAGTGCAAACTGTACAGCATCATTAGTGCAGTTTGAGGAACATGTATCTGTACGCCTAGTGCCGTTATGTCATTCCGTATATGTTGTAATCGATTGAAAAAGTGGAATCAATTTTCGTTTGAAAAGCTTTGAGATGACATTTGATTAACCATTCATTGCTTTATTCAAAGATAGAACATTTGCAATGCGTGTTTATTCCAAATTTCTACATGTGATTACATTAAAACGATCTGGTCTCAAACAAGTCGACAGCAAATATGACCACGAATTGCTAGAAAACAGTTGTCCAAACACGCGTAAAAGCGACAGACGTAGGCGTAGACGTAGTAGATGCTCTGTAGATGAGTTTATATAGTAAATAATAGCGACAAATCAGAGAAGAAGTTGGAAGTGATTTAGCACCCGTTTAATACTACTGCAGTTACTATGCGTTGGTTTATATAAAGCCATGTGTTCCATGCAATTCTCTCAACAGCACGAAAGCAACATCCCAAACCTTATGTACCACCAGTTAAACATCCTACCTAGCCGATTCGTCCTATAGCGAGACAATCATTCTAGTCAAAATGACGAAAGGATATTGATAGAGTCGGGATTCAAACCCTTGGATCAAGATCCTTCAATGATTTATTGGATCAAGCGACATATGGTAGCTAGTATGTTAAAAAAGTGTAGATAATTTTCATTTTTTATTGCCCATTTGAGTCTGGATTTTAACGCTCTAGAACAAAAGTTTGAAATCCCGATGCTATGGTATATGTACGCCACCGAAAGTATTCGTCTGTTGGTATTATCTCGGTCTGTCCATACGGCGTAAGGTCACCCAGAGTAGTCATTCCGGTTTGTGGGGTGCTAAAATAGTCCTTTTGACTCCTTTTCTGGTGATACATTGCTCTCTTCGTGAATGATTTTAGCTACGGTTTGCATTGATGCTTTTGGATGACATGTTTTCTCATTTTTGAGCCAGAATTCATCCTTCTTTTCAGGACTATTGTGTGTGTTTTGGTACAGGGAGACACGTGGCCCCCATTTCGGGTGTGTCCATTTTGGCGCGGAAAAATACACTTTACGCATGTTTGAACGAAAATTGTGAAAAAACGAATTACATGAGGTGGGTCCATTTTGTGAAAAAATAACAAGGCAAGGATGGATCTATGCCATTTTAAGTGCAGTTTTGCTCATTGGAATGTTGGAAAAAGGTGTAAAAATGTGTTGTAAGGGGGATTTTACATAGAGTTATATAGGAGCCAATCTGAGTGACCTGTCACCATACGTGCTTACAAAGTTCATTTACACACCTACATTTATGGACGTTCTTTTTAAACAGAACGTTCCTAGTTACTTGACGATACGTATATTGGCAGGTTTTGCCAAATCACACTCCATCATCTCCTACATTTATTAAGGACAGATCCTCCAATTGTTACTGCGCAACTTACTGCGCATATCCTAAATAACGAAATAAAGCTATTTCAGTAATTGGCCCTTTTCAGCAAATGTATCTCTTACATTTAGTTAATGTTTGGTTGATAAATGACAAGACCCTTTTCGGTTTTTTTCAATTTTCTCTGTTTGGTCAATTAAAGTGTAATAGTACTCGGATGGTACATTTCGCTTTCTGTTACGCGTTCAACATGTGGCGTTAGCGATAGGAAACGGAGCAACAAAAGCAAAGTGGTGTCTTTATGAGCTAGTCCGCTTCAGATGGACACAAAAGATGACACTTTTTATTATCTAAAGATGGTAATAAGGAAGAAAATGGATAAAAGTAGTGAAAAAATTCGGACAGAGATGCAAAAAGTAAACCAAATTTTACTTATAACTAAGAAAAACGCTTGGTTTGATATATTTTTCTTTTTTTGTTTTTGTAGGTATGACCAAGCACTATGTCTATACCAAAAAAGAAAAAATTCTTACCGCTGGAATATTTTTTATTATCAGAAACGTTGCGAAAAAAGAGCAATTTCAGCTACTTTTGAAAGAATGTTTTACTAAAAATTTCAAAATCATCACTAAATTTTCCCAAATTAATACTCATTTAGACAGAATAAAACATATTGAACACAACAAATACTTTTTATGTACTCCTAGTCATTTCGAACACCTTTTTTTGTGGGTATTTAAGTGACACCTCGTTTTTGCAATTTTAGACAAGAGTAGTCTCCCTTGAAATCCAATAACTTTTTAATTCGCTTGGTGACCTATAGTTTTTAAGTAATATTTTTACTTCTCATATATTTAAATATCAGTACAGAAAAAATAAAAAAATTCTTACCGTGGGAAATAAATGGAGGATCTGTCCTTAAAGAGACATCCTATTTCATTTTTTCTAATATATACATGTATTTTGATGCCAAAATTGATTATTCTAAATCATTTAAATGATATCAGACCTTTTAAGTTGTTGTTGATAAGCCCAAAAACTCTTTGAAAACTGAGATGAAAATGGCATATTCCAAAGGCCCATAGGAAGCAATTTAATATGGGCGGGCCTAGTGTCTGAAGATGGGGGGGGGGCTAATTTGGATTTTCCCCATATTTTCACCGTGAAAAGGGAAAATTCAGCACTTTTGGCCCACTCAGGAGGTTAGCCCCCCGTTCTTACGGGCCTGTTCCATTAACATATGTTCTGTGATTTTAAGATCCTGGTAAACAGCGCAATACTTACTTTGGCTTAGAATGTTCAGAATTTTCATAAAAATGTATGTTCTTTCAAATAAAAAGAAGTACATTTTGTGAGAAGATATCTACGGGGTGTCTCTTTAACGGCTTTTGATGGGAAAATCACAGGACTGGAAAATCAGAGATTCCAATGAAAATAATTGACGCAAGAGACCAATGATATCTGGAAATAATTGATTTTTTAAAATCAGTAACAAGCAGGGCTGTGGTAACACTTCGGGGACATCCCAGTTGGTCTAATCCCATTTGGTCTAAAATTCAAATTTCCCATTTCGTCTAACACCTTTATTTCAAGAAATTTCCATTTCTTCTAAAAATATTTTCTCAGTTTGTCTATTATGTATTTATTTATTTATGCATTAGGCCTATAGATCTATATTGTTTAAAAATGTTGTCTAATTTAAGATTTTTAGCACATGAAACAGGGTCTGAAAAAGTATTAGACGAAGTGGGAATTTTTCGTCTAATCCAATATTTTTATATATTAGACGAAATGGGATTAGACCAACTGGGATGTAACCAACACTTCAACGGTCATTTTGGACTTCAAGTTTTGTCCTGCTCAAGAGAAATATCCTTGTCGAACTCATCGAGTAGCGAACTCGACAAAGATTTGGAAATTACAGCATAGATATCCTTTGCGTAAGTGGTAAGTCGTAAGTGCCGGTTACATGTATCAGTATAATCATAACACTCATATTCTCGAAAGCAAACTTTTTTGTTCAAATTTATATACTTAGCAAAAGTTCTAACGCGTCACTTTTTAAAATTACATAACTTCTTCATTGTCAAGGATCTAGATTCAGAAATTGGCATTTGTTTATCAGATGTTTCTGTACACATCCATAAAACTATTGTAAGTTTTCTCTCTTATGTGACCGCGTCATACAAATCATTTTTGAAAGAATTTATTTTGAAAGCTGGTTGATTGTGTTATTGAAGTTTGAAAAAAAAAACAATGCAGCTCGCATAGACGCACCTTTTTTTAATGCAAGACAATCTGTCAAGGTCATGGTCACAAACTCAAATGTAACGGTCTCAAATGGAAGATCTTGGTGGCATCTATTGTATATGTGTAAAATACATGTATCAAGATTACATCTTAGACAGCTCGTAAGATATAAACAGTCTTAAAAGTTTCTGTCTACGTAACCGACGTTGCCGTCGCCTCCAACACTGACAACCAACGACGCTAGTGATGTAATATTGCCTCCACATGCATGAAGTACGAGGTCTCATAAGCGTAAGAGCGGTCGATTTGTTTAAGGAACATAAGTTTTCTACACAGGAACTCTTTCAGCCAATATAAATGGTTTACAAATTATGTTTGAATATCCCATTTTAACAAATTTCTACCTCTTGGAATTTTTCAAAAAAGGATATCCTTATTGAAAGTTCAATCTTTTAGAACTGACTGTCGCATTTACTTTGGAATTTCACAGGATTCTGTTCAAATGGTGGTAGTCGGCATGTGTAAAGTTTGAACCTATTCTGTAGATTCGTTGAAAAAATACTAACAGTACTAATACTCTACAAGATTTGAGTGATGCGTTGGCAGTTTTGTGAGTATATTATAACTCTCATATTCACGAAAGTAAACTTGAACAGCGTGCCACAATGGCATTTAAAGATGGAGATAAATACGTCAGTTACCGCGGTAACAACAAGAAAGCAAGAACGACAAACTATATAAGTCAACACTAACACGAAAGTATGTGATACAGCCGCACTCACAAGCTATGCGTACTATCACACACACAAACAACCACGTGCACGTAAGCAAACACGCACGCACATACACACAATTGTACGCATGCAAAAGTACATTAAGTATCGCGCAAGGAGGAATCAATGTTTATAGTAGCATCGCATGATAAGCCTTTACTGTATGTAGTTGTCCGTAATTATTGTTTACCAAGGCAAATTAATCTACGTTCATTTAGGAATAGGAATGAACTTTGTTCTAAAATGAGACTGCTTACGTGACTATATTAATAAATTATCGATGTAGTTAAAACACCTCGTAACTAAAACTTAAATCACGCTGTAGTTCACTGTGTTGTAAGTTGTACGTTAGATTTGTGTAGTTTGTACGGAAGTTTTGAGTGGTCAATCAAAGATGGCGTCGGGGGAAAATCGTTAGAGGTAGGTGTCTTAGTTTTTCGTCGATAATTTCCTTAAATGGCCGTATCTTGTCTTGATACTGATATCATTGTACAGGAGAAATGTATACCTATTCACGGTGCTATATAGCCAAGTACCAGTGTTGTCCTATCGTACTCAGTCGTTGTGCAAAGACAGCCCAACACGGAAAACTTTTTTCGAGGCGAGAAAGTTGCCCTTTTAAGGATGATTACATAGTAAACAGCGAACTAGGGAACAAACTATTGCTCTAACTTGGATGTTTTTAACATGATCTTTTTTATGGTTACCGTTATTTTACACACAAATGTCTAGAATGACCACAAACGCTGTGTTTACTAAATGGCCAAACAACGGTGTAGTCACAGTGAAAATATGCAGACACAACGGTGCAGTTTCTGTGTTATCTGTACGGTGTAGTTATTATTTTCACAACAAATTGTGAACGGTGTAGACTTGGTATGTTGTATAGGGCGAACTAACTCTAACAGATAGCAGATCATCTGTTTTATCTCCCTCAAATACTTTGGTCTTAGAAAACTCAGATGAAAATGCCGCCATCCTCAAAGTAAATGAAAACAAAAGTTAAGAAAATATGTTTTCTCTTTTCTTCATTCTCCTAAGCCTTAAACAGTTCAATGTTTGTTTGATTTAATTTTCGGGAGACATTTTTGTTATTAGTGATTGAATAAACATCTGACGGAAATGATAATCAAAAGGAATACCATCACAAAATATCAAATAAGACATACGATAACCGTCATTTTGAAGCCATGTTAAGTGCAACGGCAAATTTCTTGTTCATCCGTTCATTTGGTTTGTAGATTCGAAATTTCGGCTCTGGCTTTGAATTTTTCTTTGTAACTGTTTTAATTGGTCATTACAATCAATTATTGTAATTATTGTAATTAATGAAATGATTTCAACTCATGGAGTATGATAATTATTGATCGAAATGTATCTTGTTTTCAAATTGACCCCTCATTGAAAAGTCTGATTTTACCCAAAATAAAGGATTCAATCAACAAAACATAAATTATAAATAACAAAACATAAATTATAAATTTGTGTCATAAACATTTGGGCCTTTTTTCGTCTTGTTCGACTTAAGTGAATAAGTCTTGAAAATAGAATTCTGGAACTGCAAAATTCATTTTGGAATTTCATACGTAATGAACTTCTTCTTCAGGACTGACATTTTTCTGACCAAGATTTTTTGGGCTCACTCATAAAATGTAACCATTTGCAATGAAAAAGACAATATTCTATTCGCCAAAACCGTTTGACTATTGGAGTAAAACACATTGAAGTACTACCAAGACAGTGTAACTTACACACATCCATAAATAAATGAAATGCAATGTTTTCCATCGAGAGCCGACCTTCATTGACCAAAATAAACAAATACCAAGTTGATCAACGCTTCTCAATGACTTAATCACATCTGGGAACAAACTGTTCATTTCAGCCATTGTTTTCATGTTCTCGTGGGGAAAGAGAAGAGACCCTATCCGTTTCATCTGTTTTAGCACGTCCAATGGAAATATCAGGAATTAAGGTCGGGGCTTTTTGAACGACTTTATGGGGTGTTGAACTTCGTCATTTTTTATGTTCAGGACTCATGCATTCAAAACCGGGGATATCATCGATAGAAAGAATCTTGTTAACTCCAAAATCCTTTTTTCTACGTCGATGAGGTCTATCTTGTGTATTCTATGCTCGCAAATGGGGATGATGTCCTAGTCTGACTTCTTGATAATATCAGGAATAATACTAAAGTTCAGAGTTTTCAAATCTTTTTGACCTGTCTGATCATTGATCTCCCCCGCCCTGCGCACTTTTAATATCTGACTGCCGAGTGACTGGAATGGTCCTGTTCCGAATGCTTCACAACATTTTCGAAACTCCCTTCGAAATGACAGTAGAAATAGGTGAACAGCATGGAACTGAAAATAAAGAAAAAAACAAGAGGGCCAAGATGGCCCTGTATCGCTCCACTGGCTTTTAGACATTTAGACTACTAACTTCTTCAAGGAATACAATAGTGGTCTATTCAAAGAAGATTCATGCTACACCAGAATGAAATCCAATAAGTGATTACGGAGCAGAAACGTTTTTAAAATTTTCTTAAAATTACACTGTTTCATATAGCGAAATAAAATCCTAGCCCACAACAGCAATGCTTTTCATCTGATCGTGAAGGAAGAGATTCATGCAAGGAAGATTCCTGTGAAGTTCGGTTGAAATTGGTCCTGTAGTTTTGGAGAAGAAGATTATTTAACAATTTTTCGAAATATCAATTTAATTAAATTTATTAAAATCTAAGTTCTTCACAGAAATTGTTTTTTAAGGAATTTAGAGGAGATAAATGCAAGGAAGATTCGTGTGAAGTTTGGTTAAAATTGGTCCAGTAGTTTTGGAAAAGAAGATTTTTCGAAAAATTTAATTTAATTTAATTAATCAAAATTTAAGTTCTACATAGAATTTTTTTTAGGAATTAAGAAGAGATTAATGCAAGGAACATTTCTGTAAAATTTGGTTGAAATTGATCCAGTAGTTTTGGAAAAGAAGAATTTTTAAAGATTTTTCGAAAATTTGATTTAATTAAATTAATCAAAATTTAAGTATTACATAGAATTCATTTTTTTGAATGAATTAAGAAGAGATTAATGCAAGGAACATTTCTGTAAAGTTTGGTTGAAATTGGTTCATTTGTTTTGGAGAAGATTTTTTTTTAAGATTTTACGAAAATTTAAATCAATTAAATTATTTAAAATTCAAGTTGTGCGGATTTTATTCTTTTGAAAATATTCGTTAGAGATTCATGCAAGGAAGATTTCTGTGAAGTTTGGTTAAAATTGGTTCCGTAGTTTTGGAGAAAAGGAAATTTTAAAGATTTTTCGAAAAATTTAATTCAATTAATTAAAATTCAAGAACTGCATAGATTTTATTCTTTTGAAGGAATTTGGTAGAGATTCATGCAAGGATGATTCGTGTAATGTTTAGATGAAATTGGTTCAGTAGTTTTGGAGAAAAAGAATTTTTAAAGATTTTTCGAAAATTTAATTCAATTAAATTAATTAAAATTCAAGTTCTGCGCGGATTTTATTCTTTTGAAGGAATTTGGAAAAGGTTCATGCAAGAAAGATTTCTGTGAAGTTTTGTTGAAATTGGTCAAGCAGTTTTGGAGAAGAAGATTTTTTTTAAAGATTTTTCGAAAATTTAATTCAATTAAATTAATTAAAATTCAAGTTATGCATAGATTTTATTCTTTTGAAGGAATTTGGTAGAGATTCATACAAGGATGATTCGTGTGAAGTTTGGTTGAAATTGGTTCAGTAGTTTTGGAGAAGAAGATGTTTAAAGAAAAAGTTTACGCACGCACGCACGGACGGACGGACGCACGGACGACGGACACAGGGCCATGACATAAGCCCCGCTGGCCTTCGGCCAGTGGAGCTAATAAAACGGACGCCAGCAGATTCTTGGTAATTTCTACTATTTGACCATTACGGAATTGCTTTGACAAATAGCAAGGAAACTAGATTCTGATATATTTTGATTAAAGCATATTTTGTAGACATATTGTCACCTTCTTTGCTGCAAAGCATTTACAAGTCAGTCACATAAAAAATTATTAACATAATTGTTGAAGAATTTCGGTAGTAATTGTAAAACATGATTCTCAGCCGTGAAAACGTTATCATTAAACATAAAAATATTATCATTCCAGAAATGATAAGTTCTGTATTACTTCAAGTCTACACCGTTCACAATTGCATTATGTCTACACCGTTCACAATTTGTTATGAAAATATAACCACACCGTACATAAAACACAGAAACTGCACCGTTGTGTCTGCATATTTTCACTCTGACTACACCGTTGTCTGGCCATTTAATAAACACGGTGTTTGTGGTCATTCTAGACATTTTTGTGTAAAATAACAGTAACCATAGAAAAGAGCATGTTAAAGACATCCAAGTAAGAGCAATAGTTTGTTCCCTAGTTCTCTGATTACTATGTAATCATCCTTAAAAGGGCAACTTTCTCGCTTCGAAAAAAGTTTTCCGTGTTGGGCTGTCTTTGCACAACGACTGCGTACGATAGGACAACACTGGTACTTTGATATATAGAACCGTTGATAGGTATACATTTCCCCTGTATAATGATATCAGTATCAAGGCAAGATACGACCGTTTAAGAAATTTATCAATGAAAAACTAAGACACCTACCTCTCATGCTGTATTGTTGTCGCCATCTTTGAATGACTACACAAACCTAACGTACAACTTACATCACAGTGGTAGTTACGAGGTTTTAGAATTATACCGACGAAATTCTATTGTATATCCGAAATTACGTTACGGGTTACTTGATAAAATCGTTCCCTATTGGTGCTCCTTTATTTAAATGTAGTTGGGCTATGTCCACAAGACCAGTTACTTTTTAATCTCTAAAGATATTCATTGTGGACAGACAAATAAATTCGACCGCTATACTCGTGCAGCATAAAGAAGTTTTGCGTATGTTTGAATTGAGCGTAACCCTTTAAGTGATCTAATGAACTAACCAAGTGCACCCTGATGCATTGTGTATGTGTAGCCAAAGTAGTAATTGACATTTTCTGAACAGAGATTTTGCCAAAACAGGTCATGTAAAATCGCCATTAGGCGTACAGAACACAATTTGTCATTTAGCACTAGGCGTACAGTCGGAAAAAATACACCAGTCTCATTCAAAAGCCGATATCTTTGTGTAACATACCATATTTGTGTAAACAACTGTTGCAAATCATAGCAGATAGGTTTAGCTACTAGATGATGCAAATTTAGGCTTTCAATATTGTGTAGATCACGAGATTTTAGCCCATATTGTGCCAGTAAGCAGGATGAAAAACAGCAAAAAACAGTGATTTGACATTTTGATACGAATTTACACACAAAATCCGTTGACATACTAGAAATCGTAACTACTTTAGGTAATGCCTATCTAATTCTCTCTTCAAATTTGAAAACCCCGTCAAGAAAGATTGTTCCGATTTTTACTTATTTGCTTTTAAAAATCCAAATCATCAGCTTGTTTACCACCACTAGTGATATTTTGCGTACAGTTAGATGCAACTTCCGATACACGCGACTGTACGCTTTTACACAGTGATGGCAGAGAATTGTGAAGAAAATTTATTTCCTCTAGCTCGATCTGGCAACCTTGAATAGTGGTAACTTTTATGTCTAAGCTAAAGATTTCTATTCAATATAAGACTTTGTCATTTTTTGATACATGAAGGACACTTAATTTCTAGAATTCACTCAAAACAACATAGACACAAACAATAGAGTCTTTCAATGTCTATTAGCTCACATACCAATATGACGACCGATTCATTAAATATAAAAAAAATGCCATTTTTCTGCATATATACTCGTTCCGATTTTTCGGTCGTGTATAGCAAACCACTGGATGTTAAATATTTTCGTGTAGAATAGAAAAAGTTTGTGCTATCTGCTTCAGCAGTCTTGAAATTCGGCCACAATGTCGATGAATGCTGAAGATCGTGTACTTTTTCTGAACTCTAGACTATTTTACATATGAAACATATTAGTTTATTTAAACTGCTCTTATCTGAAATCTGGTTAAACTATCTTGAAAGTACATGTATACATTTCATAGCCCACTGACTAACAGTACTTTCAGTGCTTTGATTTGATCATGACCGTTTATCACAAAGATAATCATTTATTTCAATTTTTACAAAGTTTGGACCAGAATAACTCTTCCGTAGCAAAACGATGAATTTTACAATATTTGATTCAGTGATCTATTTTTAATGCCGTCAGATTTCTTTCTACAATGACCTATGTATCATAAAGACAAGGATTTGGCAAATACTGCGGCATTTAAAGTAAAAGTTTAACTTAAACGTTTACCTACTAGTGACCTACTTTATGACCCAATTCTGACCCCGATTCCAATTCTTTAAAGTATCTTGTAAAAAGGATGACAAAACTAACTGCTTTAGGGGAAGATTTGTAAAAATGTTGACTGACGCCGCACATTGACCAATCACAATACTTGACCTTTTGCACCAGCTGCCCAGATTGGCATATAAAATTGTTCCTTTTGTTCCGGTTTACCAGATCTTTTTTGGTTGTAGAGTTCCCAAATGTATGTCAATTTTTGTAAAAATCAATCAAGACAAAACTTGGACACAATTCTGATTACCATAAGATCTTGTAAGAATTTGATTTTCCGCTATCTAGATCGAAATCTCACATCTGGAGTTATTTTCCCTTGAATTTTGGAAAATTGCCGTTTTCGACTTTGTTTTCATTTAGACAATCATAGATATTGACCTATCGGTAACAAGAAGAAACTGATCAAATATAGTTACACACTACATGGGTGAATCTTAGGACGTGTAAAATCAGCAATGGATGCACAATAACCAAATACTTGGAGTGGACTGGGACCAGCACATATCAAAGATAACCAATAAAGCCAATAGAAACCTGGGCTTCCTAAAAAGAAACCTGATCATATCGTCCAAACGCACCAAAGAAACAGCCTACAAAGCCTTAGTAAGACCAACACTCGAAAATGGCAACAGCATAATTATGTGACCCACATGAGAAAAAATGACATCCAAAAGCTTGAAAAGCTGCAGAGAAGAGCAGCTAGATTTATAAACAATAGACAACATACCCCGTTAACCAATCTAACGTAAACAACATGCTTGAAGATCTCAAATGGCAGTCCCTAAAAGACAAACGGAGAATGGTCAGGTTAACAACATTTTACAAAATAACAACACACAGGCTAGCAATAGACCCAGATAAAAACCTTAGCAACCCAACCAGAAATTCAAGGAACATGCAAGGAGAAAGTTATGCGATCACATACAATAAAACAACATCCAGACAAAATTCCTTCTTCTCACGAACCACCGGAGACTGAAACCATCTTTGTAGACTTACTCTGTCTTATATGTATTAACTTCCCTGAATGTATCTCTTTCACCTTTTAACCTTTTCACCTACTTTTTTGCGCAACCCTCTGGCAAAATGATCAGCCTGTTGATTGTGGCCAGTTTATGGAAGAAGCAGTAAACAGTAAACAATCAATATTCGCAGATAACAAAGATTTTAAGTTAAAGATTAAGGTAAGTTTGGACTCGGGAATTACTTTTTATCCGTCTAATGAGTTTTTAATTTGTACATAATGTTTTAAAGTAACATTTCATGAACAAAATGTAAAAGAATCAGAGTAAGTTTCCTGACTCGTTTTCGCGTCAGAGTTATCTGCCATTGACTAGTAATGACCATTTTCGCAAAATAATCCTCATGTTTTAAAGTCATATAGCAAGTTATTCTGAATGAATAATTTCAATTGTTATATTTAATTCAGAGACTTAACATATGCACAAATGTGATGAAATGATCAAAAGAAATATTTTAAAACCATTTTTGGGAAAAATTATTAGAACAGTTGAAAATCACATTTTTGAGAATTTTTTTTTCAACTCTTTTTCAATTCGCCAAAAAATTACCGAATGAATATTGTTTTGTTTTTGGATATTTTGATGATAATATCAAGAGCTATGGTCAGACAAAAAATCAGCACACTTTTCCACGCAAATAAAAAAGATATTTGACTTTATCTTACCCCACCCATCCAGTTTTAGCTTAATTATGACAAAAATATATATAGTTTCAAAACAAATCAAAAAATTTATGGCATTTGTTTACACGTATATCAATAAAATACTTCATTTGACATTCACCATCACAAAAAAAGAAAAGTTTCGCTAAAAAAATGATGAAAATTGTAGCATGTGCATTTGGTGCCGCAGAATAAACAAAAAATGTGTAAGTCACATGGCCGCTCTACAAACTTACCTTAAGTTTAAAATTTTCAGAAAAAAGATCAAGGTTAGGAATTTCCATTACAATATATGTTTACTAATAAGCTAATCCGGTATGTTATTCATTTTGAAGGCATGTCATGCTTAAAATAAAAAAAAATATCCAAAGATACCGGGTAATTGAAATCTGTGAGAAAAATATGAAAATGCTGGTTATTGCTGCTAGCAATTTTCTTTCCTCACAATGCATCAGAACAAGGTCTTGTTTGGGAAAGATGAACTAGAAAGACCTGAAGGTCTTGAGTCGCTCCACAGGCCTGAGCTTCATTTAATATTTAATCCAAATTTTGATTAGAATGTTCAATACCTGTGGTTCTTCGAGCAAGAAGAATGTAAATCTAAATGTTTGCTACTTGGGAAAGGGTTGAAGGAAATTCCAGCTAAGGTCCATATTAGCAATAAATATTTTCCTTCTTCCAAACAGATCTAAATTTGTTTATCAATTACTCCTTAATATCCTACGTTTCTAACCAAATAATTGCCATTTCGGAAAGGGTTAAATGAAATGGGAGATAATTCCAGTTTAGGATGATACTAGTAATGATTTTATTTTATTGGGGTTTTACGCCGTTTTCAACTTCTATGGTCATATCGCGGCGGATGGAGCACCTAACATGGGTTCCTGGTATTTCTCGCACCAGTACAACCACAATATCCAAACCGAGCCTCCAGCTGCTCTCTCACATAGATGATTCACACCCATTGGAGAGAGATAAATGACTTTTGTCAAATGTCAGAATGGATACTGACCGAGCCGGGGTTCGAACTCGAGACCCATGGATTGACAGACTCCGACGTAACTGACTGAGCTATCCGGGCTAAGCAATACTAGTAATGAAAATCTTCCTTTTGCCAAATAGATTTAAAGGACCTCTACGGATAAGGCGAGAAATCTCCCTAAAAGGCTCAAATGGAAAAGTCATTTTTCAAAACATGCAAATTGATTATTATTTCGAACTGTATTGTTAGATATGTATCTAAATCATATGAAAACTAATTTTGTGCGATCAAAACGATTCGACATGTACAGATAACTCTTGGTTTCTGTACCTACCCCCCAAATTACATTTTCTTACCCCACCGTTATTCATTAAACCAGATTTAAGTTTTCTTTAGTTTTATAAGCAAAAAAAATTCTGTAAATGTAAGGACAATTGGTGTTGAAATCATAAACCATTTTTCGATTTGTCCTTAATGTGCATGCGCATGACATTGAAACGAGTTTAAAGGCGAAATCTTCCCGCCAAAATTATGGCATAATGGTACATCAGTACTATTTTCAGTATAAAAGTACGTTCCCCCCGTGACCCAGCAAATCCTTTTTACCAAGGAAGCCTATGATCTAGTTACACAACATATGTCAACGGGAAGCTGGGTCAAGGGGGGAACGATGTTAGCCAGCCTTGGGAAGGTAGGTATGCCTCGGTTTTTGGCGGGAAAGTGCGCGTTTAAAGTTGTTTCAATGGTGCGCATGCGCAATACGGACAAAACCAAAGCTGCCAGATGATGTCAACACCATTTATCAATGTATCTGTAGAAAATAAATTGCAAATAAAAATAAAAGAATCTTCATTTTACCTCTTTGAATACCGGAAGTGTAAGAAAACGAAACTATTTTGGTGGGTACTAAAATCAACGGTTATCTGCAACTATAGAACTTTTAAAATGACATAAAAATCGGTGTTTATTTCCTTTATTTGTCTACCTAACCATAAAGCTTAATTTTGTTTCTCAATTTGTTAGTTTTGAGAATCGACCCATCGATCTGAGCCTTTTAGGGAGAATTCTCGCCTTATCCGTAGAGGTCCTTTACTTATGAACTATAGATCTTCCTAAATAAACCATATTTCTAATAAATCTTTTGCCATTTGGGAAAGGGTGAAATTCCATTCACTGTTAAGGTCAACCGTCTTTGAATTTACTCAGCCTAAAAAATTGCCATCTGCTAATGGTTAACACTTCGCTATGACCCACTCTTTTATTTAGTTAACACATTTGGGGACACACAGTGTGGACTTCTAAGTACGCCCTTAACTCATTACCACACAGTGACTCTCAAACAAGAAGAAAGTAAAGGAAAGAGTGGAAATTCCAGCTTAGAATGATGCTGACAATGTAAACAGATACATAGTCCATAAAATTGCTCAATGAAAAATCAAAACTATATATAGCTAGTTTAACCCATTTCCACACACAGATACTTTCAAAGCACTGTGGAAAATGAAGAAATTGCATGTGACTATCACTCTCTTCATTTACCACAATGTTAACTTCCCCAAGAGACCAAAAATTAATCTAAAATTGTTGTCTGCATGGTCTTAGAATTTAGACTAGCCTAAACTTTTGACCTCTGGTAATGGGTTAACTTGTATCACATTTTCATGATAGTCACAAACAAAGCTTCAAACAACACAATACTTACTACTCTGTTGTTTTAAAATACCCTTTGGTGACCCTCTCTGCACTTCCAAATACACCTCTGAATAACCTCTAAGTAAAGCTCCAGATAAGAGGGGGTGATGACTTTTCAAACTGCAATAATTCTGTTATTGTTCATCAAAATCTATGTTGTGGGTACTCATTTGTGTCGTCTCGTCGAGACGATTGAAATAAGTACTCACAACATAGAGTTTGGAATTGAAATAATGAAGTTAAAATGTCTTCACCCCCACTTACCTGTAGCCCTGTCTAAGAGAAAATTATATACTGCAATCAGTAACTCTTCCACCCATTTCACACTTTACTCATTACCTGGCTGAGTTTATGCCATATAAATGAGCTTTTAACTCAGGCAGTGAAATTCTGATCAACCTGAAATATACACTCATGCAAGATCTACCAGTCACCAACATTCTGTCCAAATTTTGTATTGATTGGTCAATATTTGTTGTTGCTAGAGCCTAGAGTGATAAAAAGCCAAAACGGACATTTTGATATTCAATGGTAGATAACTCCAGACTTTCTCGTTCAATCTGAATTATTTCGAGGAATCTGAGAGAGGGTCACCCAACGATCATTCCTGTGAAGTTTGATTGAAATCCATCCAGTAGTTTCTGAGTAGAAGATTTTTAAAGCAAAAGTTGACGACCGGACTGACGGACGGACGCACGCACGATGGACACAACGCCATGACAGTAGCCCGCTGGCCTGAAAGGCCAGTGGAGCTAAAAATGAAAGATATCGGGTAACATTGATGCAAAATAAAAAGACCCAATGACCAGCATTTTCTTCCTTTGTTACAGCTTTTTATGTGACAAAACGTATGCTAATTGTTCCATTGTCAACACCCAGTTTGTCGCCTGTAGTAGCTTTGAAATTGAACAACGCTGAAATTTCGATGTTTTAGAAAGCGTTAAATTAATCAGTGACTGAACCCGTCGCCATATGCATTAAGGACAGATCCCCCATTTTTTTCCTACGGTAAGATTTTTCTTATTTTTTCTGTACTGATATTCAAATATATGATATGTAAAAAAATGACTTAAAACCTATAGGTCACCAAGCGAATTAAAAAGTTATTGGATTTCAAGGGAGACAACTCTTGTCTAAAATTGCAAAAATGAGGTATCACTTAAATACCAACAAAAAAGGTGTTTGAAATGACTAGGATTAAATAAATACGTCTTTATTGTGTTCAATATGTTTTATTCTGTCTAAACGAGTATCAATTTGGGAAAATTAAGTGATGATTTTGAAATTTTTAGTAAAACGTTCTTTCAAAATAGCTGAAATTGCTCTTTTTTTCGCAACGTTTCTGATAATAAAAACTATTTCAGCGGTAAGATTTTTTCTTTTTTTGGTATAGACATAGTGCTTGGTCATACCTACAAAAACAAAAAAAGAAAAATATATCAAACCAAGCGTTTTTCTTAGTTATAAGTAAAATTTGGTTTACTTTTTGCAGCTCTGTCCGAAATTGTTTCACTACTTTTATCCATTTTCTTACTTATTATCAGCTTTAGAAAATAAAAAGTGTCATCTTTTGTGTCCATCTGAAGCGGACTAGCTCATAAAGACACCACTTTGCTTTTGTTGCTCCGTTTCCTATCGCTAACGCAACATGTTGAACGCGTACACTTTGATTGACCAAAAAGAGAAAATTGAAATAACCGAAAAGGGTCTTGTTATTTATCAACCAAACATTAACTAAATGTAAAAAATACATTTGCTGAAAAATGCCAATTACTGAAACAGCTTTATTTCGTTATTTAGGATATGCGCAGTAAGTTGCGCAGTAACAACTGGAGGATCTGTCCTTAAGATCTATTCAGTGTGTGAGTTAATTAGGTACATTACTTCGACACAAATTTTGTGACTGATTAAAATTTTTAAACCTAGCACGCAGAGCCGGATCAAGCCTTCAGAGACAGAACCAGCCACTAGAGACAGAGCAACTGATAGAAATTGCTCAAATTTCATTTTTGCCAATTATTTCTAAGGTTTTGTGACATGGAAAATGGGTGTCTAATCGAGCGTATCCATCGATTTGTATAGCATGTTTTGGCTGCGGCATTTGGCTTTTTACCGTTGGAATGTACATGCATACATGATGGAAACAAGAAAAAAAATCACATAGGGTCGTCTCACGACGACATCAATCCTGTGAAAACTCTGCCGACTTTAAAGCCCACAGAATTAGAACAGGTAGATTAAATGGTCTTAAGGGAGCATGACATTTTTCGATTTTAAGCAACAAAAGAAAATAATTGTACAACAAAGTTGAACACTCACCTGTTTTGTCAAAAAATCGTGATCCCAGAGACAGAGCCACACATGGCCGGAAGCGCCCCAGAGGATTTAAGTAGCAGAGCCATTGGCTCTGTCTCTGTAGATTCCGTACCATGGTATCATAGAATCAGATTTTCATTTGTCTATACGAGGAGTCTAAATTCTTTTCTGCATTCTTTCCAATTTAAATGTCAGGCTTACGACAAAATAATCGTTAACGCGACGTCATTGTGCCGATTTATAACGGAGCACCGCAAATCAGAGCTGCAACACGTCTTCGTGTCAGTAAGTCTGTCGTATGATGGCTGTTTTAGTATTCAACTCTTTCCCAAACAAGACCAAGATTTGACGTCCCTAATAGAAATGGCTAGAGGAACCATTGAGACAAAAGAAAAAATGCTGATGACCAGCAATTTCTCCTTTTGTTTCAATATATTCTGAGCTATATTGTTCACGGATTATCAATTTTTCAACAGGTATTTTGTTGTCTGGAGCAGCTTCCTAATATGATTAACTTAGATTTTTGTCGCTTGGGAAAGGATTGAGGGAGACTGGTTATACTAGCAATCTGCCAAAATCAGGACGCCAACGCAACCAAATGTCTCAAGATGACGCTTGTATACGTCCGTCAACGGTTCTGTTCAGCCTCAAAAATCGCAGCTAACTAGACAGGGGTTCGTGTGTCTGCCAGGACTGTGAGCAATTAGATCCTCGAAATTTAAAAGTTTAACAGTAATGAGGCCGCACGTTGGATAACAATTAACTACAGTCGACAGTCGTTGTTTCGATGTCAGAGGGGCCGTCAAAATACCTCGACATATCCGGAGTTCGACTTATCCGATTTTGATAATTTGCGATGAAAACGATGTTTAACCATTTGGACGGGCATCATATGTGTCCATGATTGAAATATAGTAGGAAAAGGAAAGAAATTGCTCGAGACGAGCAATTTCTATCCTTTTCCTACTAAATTTCAATGGCTGTATTTGTTTCGGAATTCATTTTGATACCCATA
Organism: Fragum sueziense; assembly: GCA_963680895.1. Classification (NCBI taxonomy): domain Eukaryota; kingdom Metazoa; phylum Mollusca; class Bivalvia; order Cardiida; family Cardiidae; genus Fragum; species Fragum sueziense. The sequence goes on from OY804596.1 coordinate 17,793,784, forward strand.
TGTTGGTGATGGTACATGACTTTCACTTCGACTTAAGCGGAATTTCGACTTATCCGATGTCGAGATAACGAGTGTCGACTGTATAGTTAGACCTCGTAGTCGACGCTTTATTACAGCACGATGATGCTCGATCACATGTTGCTAGAACATTCTATGCACTACTTGTTGACAATAAGGTCGAAATTCTGCCTGATTTGCCTTCAGACCTGGGCCACGTATTACTAAACATCTTACGATCAAGTTTTTGTGTAAACTGTGTAACAAGACATCTGATTGCACGAGAAATCCGACTGAGCCAATCAGGGCTGTTGTTACAAGTAATTTTGCAAAAATCAAATGTACGATCGTTAGTAATACGGGCCCCTGATCTTTTACCCCTTGAGCACTCTTTGTACGTATAAGACAGACGTGTCCGTGAACGTCAGACACAGCCTACGTTAATAAGAAGAAAAAAAAAGACGGACACTAGTGGAGAATCTTGAGTTCATCCCGATTAGACAAAGACTACTTGAAAATTAATAGCAAATAATTTTGTGCTAAAAATAGACTTGGTTTACCGTTATGTTTTGACGAACCGTCGGTGCTGATACAAAATCTCGTAACTACGGCTTGAATTAAGCCGAAGTTACGAGATTTTATGACAACACCCGCGAAATACTATTTGTTTGTCCGAAATTACGTCAAAATTAACTGGACAAAAACGTTCCCTTCTTCATGCATCAGCGAGTAAAGAATGTAATACTTGCAAAATTATATGGTTCAATTTTATCAAATTAAACTGTGCCTTTAATCGGACAAATAATAGTATAACAAAACATACGGAAATACTATTGTTTGTCCGAAATTACGTCACGGTTAACTAGATGAAATTGTTCCCTGTTGGTCCAATTAAAATGTTCCTGCATACGGAAAAGATAAATGCTGATAGAAATATATTTTTATGTATAATAGCATAGAAATTATTGAAGCAATGGTTATCATAATTATTCAGTAATAGTGTCTTGCATACTTCAGACTGTTAGGCCAGTCACTTTAGCCGAAAAATAGGCCCAACCCACCACTAATTCTAACAGAAACGAAACCAACATTTTTATAATCTACAACCATCTACTCATTCCAGAAAAAAAGTCCTCAAATGTTACTCGAGGGGAAATATGAAAAATGTCGATCTAACGAAGAGACCCCTACAAGGCAAGCCAAAAGAATGTTTTTTCCGTGTAGGCTTAGAAACCCATCTTTTAAAACCAAATATGTTGTTGCGGATGAAACATATTATAGATAACGTAATGTTAGGAGGCTATAAAGTAAAAAAAAACAGACTTTGATATTTTCTTTATTTCAATTAGACATGGAAAATGAATTTGCAGGTGAAATTACCCCACCCACTCATTTACTAAGGTTAACTTCCCATTCTAAAGCTGCTGCAGACGACAAAAACAATTTGCAAAAAGATCGGATTTGTGTACATTATAGCAAAGAAAATATTGATACAAAAGGATACAAATCTGATTTTCATCACTTTCATCTTTTGTAGTTTATTTTACGATTCGATTCTCTTCACAGACGTCAAATCAATGACTGTTTTTCATTACTGATTGATTTTGCTATTTAGAAAGCCACTTGCCAATAATGCATATAAGGAATACTTTTATCCAGATAACCGTGACGTAATTTCAGACAAACAATAGTATCTCGTAGGTGCTGTCAATAAAATCTCGAAACTACGGCTTGAATCAACGGTAAACCAAGTCTATTTTTAGCACAAAATTCATTTTTATCACTTTGTAATAAATGTCGAGTCATAATAATAATAATAAATAATAATAAAATCGTTTGTATGTTTTCAAATTATGTGCAATTCAAGGTTATGTAAGACAAAATAGTAAATCTATATGCATATTTGATGTTGTATATACCCCAAAGACAAAAACTGCTTTACAAGATATAATTTATTTGAGTGTTTGTGTGTTGGTTCGGATCTGGGTAAGCGACCATTTTAATCTTTCAGACTACCGAATATGTAGATCGAATTGTGCCTCAGAGATGTCTGATCAAGGTCGACAATATAAAAGACGGTATAGGACACGAAAAAGTAACATAGGAACTACGGGCTTTGTGATCAGACAGTGCGTACACACAGCCTGATCTTGATCTAGATCTACAGTGTGTTGTATTAAAATGTTATAAAGGTCTTTTTTCCAGATACATGTTCATATAGATGTCACTTATATAAATTCAATCCATTTCGAAATCTTCATTAATTAGGAGCACATTAGTGCAGCTTACACCATGACACTCTCCACGACCCGCTGAACAGGACAGACCATGTTTCCTACATGTGCACCTTTTGGAATCACATTTTAGTTTGCAATTACATTAAATCATTCAAAGAAGGCGTTCGGTGCAGCAGACAAGTGTGTTTTAACTGGATTTAATTTGTTGTTGATTTTGTTCTAGCCCCATTCAGTTGGTTCTATCGTGTGTTTCCTACCCACGTTTACTGGTATTTGGCTGCAGCTTCAGTTGGCGGAAGACTTCATACAGTTCTTCTGGTTTTGTGAATGTCCAATATTTTCTTTCTCTTTGTTCCACTTTTTACGTCTGATGTGTAGTAAATGTTATTGTCATTACCATCAGCATGCATGGTAACAAAGAAGAACGAGTACATCCGTATCTTCACCTATTACAACCGTAGGGGCATTCATTTACCTCGATATTTGACAAGAGCTTCGCAGAGCGGCGCATATACGCCCGAGAGGGGCTTGTCAGTAAAATTTGCCATTCTTTTCAATTCAAGGGCAGACAATTCAAACATGAGAAGTTATCCAAATTATGCTTCCACACTCAGACATCATAGAGATTCATAGTGGCTAGTTTGATTTAAATCTGGTCGAAACTGTTGGAATTGCGACACGAGAAAATGTGCATTTTTAAGAAAACGGACATTTGTCCGTAAATTCAAGGGCAGATAATTCAGAAATGAAAACAGTTATCTAAATTCTGTAAGCGGTATATATAACTTGACACAATGGAGATTCATTGTGACTAGTTTGATTGAATTCGGGTTGAATCTGTAGGAGTTGCGCACACGAGAAAATGGGCGTTTTTGAGAAAATGGGCATTTTTCCTTAAATTCAAGGGCAGATAATTCAGAAACAAAAACAGTTATCTAAAATCCGTAAGCAGTGTGTACAACTAGACACCATGGGAATTTATTGTGGCTAGTTTGATAAAATTCTGATCAAAACTGTAGGAGGAGTTGCGCACACAATGCGCACACAATAAAATGGGCATTTTCTTATTCAAGGGAAGATAATTCAAGAACAACAAGAGCCGTCACAGACGGATTATGCTCCCCGAATAAGTGTTTGTCACAAAATAAAAACTATCATACATTAAGCCCCCTTTTCCCATGACAGCTTTTTTGTACACACATTATTTATAGAATATGGTCTAGAACATCCTATTTATTACATGAGCACAAAATTTCATTAAATTCTGCCCATTAGATGAAGAGAAATAAGAGAAAAACTAATTTTTACACTAAGGCCCCTTTTTCCATGACGCAGCCTTAAATTTACAAACGGAGAAAAAGGTCCCTAGGTATTGACCCAGGGAGTTCACATGTGAAGTTTCATTGAATTTGGTCCAAGGGTTGCTGAGATATGGCTGTGGACGGACGGACGGACGGACGGACGGACGGACACACGGACACACGGACGGACGGACGGACGGACGGACAGCGTGGCGACTATATGCTCCCCCGAAATTTTTTCGGGGAGCATAAAAAGAGTTATCTGAATTCCGTAAACGGAATGCACAACTAGATGCCATGGAGATTCATTATGGCATGTTTAATCAAATTCCGATCAAAACTGTAGGAGAAGTTGCGCACACAAGAAATTGCTTACGGACGGACAGACGGATAGACAGACAGACGGACGACCGGGCCATAACAAAATACGACCCTTCGGGGCGTATAATAACAAAAAGCATGTGTGGACTTCAAACCAAGTGGTTGGGAGCGAGTAAAGGATGATTTACTCGCAAATTGTGTAATTCCGATTTGAATAATCTATATCTGACAGATGTAATAATATTATAGTCAAATTGAGCTTCCGTACTTTTAAAAAATCGATCGCAGATAATTTTATTTAAGGCGAAATTATTTTTACTTATACGTTATATTTATCATTTTAAATTTTTATTTCTAATGAATACATTTTTCAATTTACACATAAAATTCAATCAAAATAAAAATGATATGAGAAAAGTATAGTGTAAGAGAAGCACGTGGTACTCGAGAAAATATATGGTGGTTAGGATGGACCAGTGTATTACGATCATATCAAGGCATCTTTTAGCGTGATTTAACACCATTTTCCCCCAGATTTGCTCTGAGGACTTTTGATATGTTGATCATGATATAAAAGACTTCCGTTCAGTTACAAAATTATTTCTGTTAGAATTAGTGGTATCCTAAATGCTAAAGTGACTGGCCTATGTGGTGTGTTTTAGGCTTTAAATTTGTCAAATATGAAAATGTCTTACATAAAGGTGCCATGCCAAATTGACCGAGTAATAAGTTGTACTATGGCAAGGAAAATAACTAGGTTTCACATAATATGATCTATACATTTAAGAGTCGGCTCCCATTGTTTTTCGACGATTGACGCTTTCACGAACGTCAAAACATAGTCTGTTCCACTTAAAGAGGAATTGCAGACAATACAATGCGTGTTATTTGGTGAAATGAATATGTACGTCACAGCATTGAAAATATTAAGAACAAGAGCTGTCACTGTAAGATGACAATGCCCCCGACACCGCTTTGATTTTAAATTATGGCCAATCTATGTTCAAGGTCAAGTTCATCCAGGGGTCAAGGTCACCAAAGTATGTGCCTACAGAAAGGTAATGTACCAAGGAATGTTGTGGTAAAGTATGAAGCGAATATGTTAAGTAATAAGGAAGTTATGGCCAATGTTAAAGTTTTTGGACGGAATGACGGACGGACAGACAGACGGACGGACGGACAGACGGACGGACAAATCAAATTTATGATGCCTCCCTATCGGGGGCATAAAAAGGAGAAATTGCTGATTATCAGAAAATTCTTCTTTCACTTCAATGTTTTCCAAAGCCGTCTCTTTTGGACACGTTAAAACATGGTCTTATTTGGGAAAGGGTTAACCCTCTCAAAAAAAAGACATTAGAGAGGACCATCGTAAAGCCGAAACAAATGACATATTGAGCTTGATGGTAGAATATGTGGAAATTATTGTGAAGAAAATACTAAGGCAAAATGTAAGGAGAAACTGTGTGGCCTGTTTAACGCATGACCAGACGACAAATGTTTGGACTGTTTGAATTTCAAAGGTGTTGCAAAGGACAATTTCAAGATCATGAAGTTCTAAAACATTCAAATTTGGTAAGTAACGAAAACATTGTGGAGAACGAAATCCATTTCTTATGAGGGCGTCAAAAGGTGTCACTGTGGTGAAATGAATTATTCAGAGGCGAATTTAATGTTCGATTTGACAGTACGGTCCCCTGGTTATGAGCATTTTCACATTTCACCTCTGTGGTTTCATACGTTTTTTTATACGGGACGTCAAAACTTTGTCTTGATTGGGAAAGGGTTTAGTTTTAAGAGAATTTTATGTCTGTTCCAACAACGTTTCAATAATATCAATCAGAAGTAAGCTATAAATATCGACGTTTTTCTCTGAGTACACGTATTATCGTCTTTGGGTGTGGTGCGGCTCTGGCAAACCTTGGTCAAAAACATACTTCTACGGGCGAATAGGCCGCGAAGCAGCCTTGGGCCTGTCTGTAGGTGACACGTATGCAGTTCAAGTCTGAAAATCTCAATGTTATGCATTCAACCGGAAGTTAAAATTGTCCGAAACGTTGCGGAAATTGTGAATGCCTTTAACGATAATTACATAAGCCTTAGAAGCAATCCGAAATGGTTGCCGGGCGGGGGTCAAAATATTGAGATAAGTTAACGGTAATGTGACGTCATACATTCATACGGTTATGACCTCAATGTTATTTTCTTCGTTCTCGCGACGTTGACGTTCTCGCGTATTACCGTTCACGTGACGCTAATGCAACTTCATTAAAGAAGCAGTTATGACCTCAACGTTGGTTCGTCTGCGTTCCCGAGACATTTATGTTCCCGAGCATAATAAGACAACCTATCGGATAACCTTACTTTAGGCTGGGGCCAAAGCAGCCACCTTCGAATCGTGTATAATGAAAAACCTACTATAAATTGCATGTAATTTCATTTAGACTTAACTCAGTTGTATTTAACCAGTTTGCGATTCAGTTTTAAGTGTCAGAAAGGACAAGGTAGATCTAGTCCGATCGGTATTTTCCATCGGTAGAGGAATTAAGCGGACATCTTTTCGCACCCATCTTGTGCCATCTTTGAGAAATATTATAAGAAAGTTTAAATAAATATTCCAATACGAACAGGAGAAATTTGAGAAAAAAATCAATTACTATAAAAACATTAGAGCGGAGCGAATAGGCTCTTATTTTAAAAGTCACCACCAAGTCACCTTTAAGTCTTTGCGACAGAATTAGACTTGTAGTATTTCGAACATGGTCATCAAGGAAAAAGGGAAATATGGTAGTTCAGTTTTTCAATTTTAATTTTAAGCTCAAAATGATATGATAATGACTATGATTTAAAACAAAAGCATGCATAATTATAGTACTTTGTAGCAACGTCTACTAAAACATTCACATAATTAAAGTTTCGAATATAAAAAAATGATATCAACAAAGAATATAGCAATAAGCATTAAGGTAAATATAACAATGGATGCTCTCATTTAGGGACTTGCATGACTCATTTGACACAGCTGTGTTGAACAGTGCCAGGTTTTGGAAAACTGGGATATAAGCGTGTAGATTGTTAGTATTTAAGGTTTTTCAATCGTGTTTCAAGTCCGCTGTTTACAGTCGGTGCCTCTGTCAGACAAAGCACGTTGGCTTTAACCCTTTCCCAAACAACAAAATTTTAGGGTGATCCACTTCAAAAACTGCCACAAATGACAAAATGGATGTTATTAAAGATAGTATTTGTGGAAAATATGGCACAGAAAATATTGAGACAAAAGGAGAAACTGCTGGTTATCAGCAGTTTCTTCTTTTGTTTCAATGTTTTCCCAAGCCTTTTCTATTAGGGACGTCAAAACCAGGTCTTGTTTGGGAAAGGGTTAAACTCTCCCGTGTACCCATGAATATACCTGGGGCCTGTTTCATCAAAAGATGTAAGACGTATTTCTGACTTTCCGATGTCTGAAATATCACTTAAAACAACAATCGCATAACCCATGTTTTGATCGATTGACGATACACGTTTCTTGCCCTAATTTTGTCGTAAGACACCGGTAAGTCAAAAATACGTCTTACATAGTTTGATGAAACAGGGGCCAGATTGAAGAGAAGCAATGTGGGCTAAGTCCTTTGCTCCGAAAAGTTCTTGTAGCATCGGTGGAAAATGATCAAAAGACCCTTCGACACAGAAGGCTGAGTCCTACCACTAGACAACGGCAACCAAAAAGCTGTTCCAATGTACAATTATCCACATGAAGAATGAAACCTATAGAGGTCTCCGAAATTAGTGATCTGACGGTATGCAAGGTAGTGATTCCTCGACGAAGCACGAGTGTCCCGGATTAGTTAACCCTTTCCCAAACGACAAAATTTTAGGGTGGTTCAATTTGAAAGCCGTTACAGACATAATAAGAGGATGTTGATAGAGGCAGGATTTGTGAAGAAAAAGGTACTGAAAATATTTAGGGAAAAGGAGAAACTGCTGGTGATCAGCAGTTTCTTCTTTTGTCTCAATGTTTTCAAAGCTTTTTCTAATAGTGGCGTCAAAACTAGGTCTTGTTTGGGAAAGGGTTAACACGGTGGAGATTGTGCATCATGGGATAGACAACGACTACCAACAAAATAGCCTCGATTCTGGTAAGATATTTAGGAATAACGTTCTTTTTTCTGCATCAATTTTCAAGGGGTATGTTCCATGTACCCAACCTTACTGAGCTCTTTCATCAGATGTATAATGCCTTTGACTTTTGAAAAAAATTTATCCCAACCGACCAGAAACAATGGTTTGATTTTAGTCGGTTGTGATCATTTGTTGGAAAAAGATTCATCATACAAGTCTTATATCTAAGGAAGGATCTTAGTAAGGCGGGGTACATGCATTAAATAGAAATAAGAAAGTTATTGCACAATCTATTACCTGAAATGGGCGAATTCGTCCGTAGGCTTATCATGATACCCATCCCATGGATACATGAATATCCCATGATACACAATATCCACCGTGGTTAAGGTAGAATACCCGTAATGTCGCCATTTTGAAATTCATAAAACATCGGCTTTTTTCGAGCGTCATAAAAACGTATACGAACCTATTCGGGCGCGGTTGCAAACAATAAACGAATGTTTTCGATCGCACCCGAGTAATTTCGAACTCATGCGAATCTTATTAGGGGTAGATTACCTTCATCCGATGCATGAATTGTCTCAGAATTGCAGTAACGGGCAAGGCTTAAAGTGGCATTTCACAATTATTTTTGAATAACTTTTACTTTTATTCTATCTGAAAGATCATTTTTTCTTATGAAAAATCTGAAAATTTCAGCCAAAATATTGAACCGTTTACGAGAAATATATATGTTTGTGCTAAAATTTAACAAATTGTTGTGGACATCAGTTCAGATTTATATAGAATTCGTCATTTCTGTCTCAACTTTAACGGCGTATTTTTCGCTTATAAATAATGACTTCAAAGAAAACCGATAGCTTTTCTACGCATTCGAATAAACAATCTTTGCATCAATACATACTTTTAAAAATGAAATAAATGTGAAATGTCACTTTAAGAGATTGTTGAATAACGCCTTTACGGCCAATGTTTATCATATCTTTCTGGCATTGCGTAATTACAAAATCCGGTATTACAAAAATACATGGTAGAAGTTGGATAATGATACACTCCTGTAGTACGACTACGACAAGAATAGCTTCGCACCCGCCCTCCTGTAACAGAAATGAAACGGCATTTAGTAAAGGAACTATGTATTTAACGTATACAACCACCCATCATTAGCACCAAAGAGCAAGAGGCGAAATTTTAAAAAGTGCCAGTAAATCCTAAACTGTGTTATATTTCCATTCCAAATACAAACATAAGCATTTTGAACGGTTTAGAAATTTGAATTAATGCATAATTATGGAAATATTTGACAATTTTTTTTATAAATTACCTCCCTTGCATATGAATATAGAGTAAAAAGGTATTTGTAAATTATTTTCTTCTTGAAGCATAATCTTGAAATCCGGCACGGTGAATCAACTTATTTGAAGTGTAGTTACAAGATTGTGTAATTTGATGCATGTCACATAGCTAGAAAGTAGAGTTTTTAATGATGGGTCATATACCTTAACAGAGCTAAATTGAAGATAAGGGAAAGCTTTTCAAAATGAATGTTCGTCACTTTTATTTGGCCGCTTTTACAAATAGATTTCACAGAAAAATAAGTCTAATTTTCATCAGCAAAAAATATAACTTTATACGCTCGTATTTTGTGATAGAAACCAGCTACATGTACATGGAGGCAAGCAAACGAAACGGGTAGATATATTTTTTGCCTCGAAACGCACACAGAATCAATACGTGTTACAATACGGGTTGAGACGGTTTGATACGGTTTTAACCCTTTCCCAAACAATAAAATTTTAGGGCGGTCCTATTTAAAACTTCTGCAGATGTCAAAATTGTTGTTTTTAAAGACATAAACAGTGTAAAACAAAACACAGAAAATATTGAGACAAAAGGAGAAACTGCTGGTTATCAGCAGTTTCTTCTTTTGTCTCAATATTTTCCCAATCCATTTCTATCGGGGACGTTAAACCAGGTCTTGTTTGGGATAGGGTTAATTTCGTGTGGATCTTTATCGAAAAACCTGCTGCGATTTTTGTCACCTTGATATGACGTTGATTTCAATTTCTGAGCCCGAACATGTCATTTTCCGTCTTCAACATACAAAATACAAAATCAGAGGTGCGTTCTTTAGAGCGAGATTTTTTTAAGATTTCTTAAGATGTTTTTGATACAGCGTTTTTGAGACAGAGATTATAAGCGAGAGGTTCCGAATGTTCCATACTTCATACAAATGACCAGACGTCATGATGACGTCATTTGTATGAAGTATGGAACATTCGTAACTCAGCGGTTTATGAATCATGGAGCATTCGGAACAACTCGGTCAATTCTCTCCCATATAGATTCTACAGAATTTACCGAGGGGTTCCAAAAGAAGTATAGAGCAATGGCGGCTCCCAGTGATCCGTTCGGATATCCTCGGATAATGTCGATCAAAGATCGAATCATCGACTCGGAAGTGTCTGTATGAAGAAATCTTAAAAAATCTTTCTTAGCCGGAAGTAGCAACGCTTCATAAAGTAGATTTCGAGGTCAACCAAATGCACAACCATGGCAACTTGCGGGACTTGCAGGTTGTAATCATTCTAAAAAAGAACACTGGAACTGCAAAAAATGTATTTCAGTATCATTGTCGCGTCATTGTTGACAGTAGTCGCAGACGAACGTTTTGAATTGTGTTTTATTCTATTCTATTCATAGTCTGAAAGTAGTTCTACGAGATGCATCCAAGGTATGATTCGATAGAGTTGTCCTTGGTGATCCAATTGAATTGCCAGTGATCGTCTTAAAAATATTGCTCAAAAGAGCGCTTTATCCCAAAATATCTCAAGAAATCTCGCTCTAAAGAACGCACCTCAGATTCCTCATTGATGTTTTTAGCTCACCTGAGCAACATGCTCAAGGTGAGCTTTTGTGATCACCCTGTGTCCGGCGTGCGTCGTGCGTCGTGCGTCGTGCGTTGTGCGTTGTGCGTCGGAAGTCGTCAACAATTTCTTTAAACATCTTCTCCTCCTTAACCACTGGGCCAATTCTTACCAAACTTGGCAGGCATGTTCCCTGGGTGACCCTTTTCAAAACTTGTTTTCAAATTTTTGATTCGTCAAAAAATGTGGGCGTGGCAGGGCGGGGCTTATCAGACTTAGAGAAATTGATAAATAATTCTTCAAAAATCTTCTTCTCCCTAACCATTGAATCAATTTTTACCAAAGTTTGCAGAAATGTTCCTTGGGTGACCCTTTTGAAAACTTGTTTTCAAATTTTTGATTCGTCAAAAATTGTGGGCGTGGCAGGGCGGGGCTTATCAGACTTAGAGAAATTGTTAAATAATTCTTCAAAAATCTTCTTCTCCCTAACCATTTAGTCAATTTTTACCAAAGTTTGCAGAAATGTTCCTTGGGTGACCCTTTTCAAAACTTGTTTTCAAATTTTTGATTCGTCAAAAAATGAGGGTGTGGCAGGGCGTGGCTTATCAGACTTAGAGAAATTGTTAAATAATTCTTCAAAATTCTTCTTCTCCCTAACCATTGAATCAATTTTTACCAAAGTTGGCAGAAATGTTCCTTGGGTGACCCTTTTGAAAACTTGTTTTCAAATTTTTGATTCGTCAAAAATTGTTGGCGTGGCAGGGCTGGGCTTATCAGATTTAGAGAAATTGTTAAATAATTCTTCAAAAATCTTCTTCTCCCTAACCATTTAGTCAATTTTTACCAAAGTTTGCAGAAATGTTCCTTGGGTGACCCTTTTCAAAACTTGTTTTCAAATTTTTGATTTGTCAAAAAATGAGGGCGTGGCAGGGCGGGGCTTATCAGACTTAGAGAAATTGATAAATAATTCTTCAAAATTCTTCTTCTCCCTAACCATAAAGTCAATTTTTACCAAAGTTGGCAGAAATGTTCCTTGGGTGACCCTTTTGAAAATTTGTTTTCAAATTTTTGATTCGTCAAAAAATGTGGGCGTGGCAGGGCGGGGCTTATCAGACTTAGAGAAATTGATAAATAATTCTTCAAAATTCTTCTTCTCCCTAACCATTTAGTCAATTTTTACCAAAGTTTGCAGAAATGTTCTTTGAGTGACCCTTTTTAAAACTTGTTTACAAATTTTTGATTCGTCAAAAAATGAGGGCGTGGCAGGGCGGGGCTTATCAGACTTAGAGAAATTGTTAAATAATTCTTCAAAATTCTTCTTCTCCCTAACCATAAAGTCAATTTTTACCAAAGTTGGCAGAAATGTTCCTTAGGTGACCCTTTTGAAAACTTGTTTTCAAATTTTTGATTCGTCAAAAATTGTGGGCGTGGCAGGGTGGGGCTTATCAGACTTAGAGAAATTGTTGAATAATTCTTCAAAAATCTTCTCCTCCTTAACCATTGAGTCAATTTTTACCAAAATAGGCAGAAATGTTCTTTGGGTGACCCTTTTCAAAATTTGTTTTCAAATTTTTGATTCGTCAAAAAATGAGGGCATGGCAGGGCGTGGCTTATCAGACTTAGAGAAATTGTTAAATAATTCTTTAAAAATCAAATATTGATCCAATTTTTACCAAAGTTGGCAGAAATGTTACTTGGATGACCCTCTTCAAACTCTGATTTCAAATTTTTGATACGTCAAAAAATGTGGGCGTGGCAGGGCGGGGCTTATCAGACTTAGAGAAATTAGTAAATAATTCATTAAAAATCAAATATGGATCCAATTTGAACCAAACTTGGCAGAAATGTTCCTGGGATGACCCTTTTCAAAATTTGTTTTCAAATTTTTGATTCGTCAAAAAATGTGGGTGTGGCAGGGTGGGGTTTATCAGACTTAAAAAAATCATGAAAAAATTCTTTAAAAATCAACCATTGGTCAAATTTAAACCAAACCTGGCAGATCTGTTTCTTGGGTGACTGTTTTCAATGTGTGTTCATGAATTTTTTGATTTGTCAAAAAATGTAGCCATGGCAGGGCGTGGCTTATCAGACTTGGAGAAGTTATTAAACAAATCCTTGAAAATTTTCTTCTTAACTGTTGGACAAATTATATCAAATTATCCAGGAATGTTCCTTGGGTACCCCTTTTTAATTTTTTTTACAAATTTGTGATTCGTTGAAAATGTGGGCATGGCAGGATGTTTATTCGATTAGGAGAAATGACAAGAAAATTCTTTAAAAATCAACTTTGAACCAGGGATGTTGCTTGAGTGACTCTTTTGAACAATAATATTGTTTGTGAATTTTTGATTTGTTAAAAAATTTGAGTGTGGCAGGGTAGGGTTTATCAGACTTCAAAAATAAAAAAAAATATAAAGAAATTCTTCAAAAATCAACCATGGGCCCAATTTGAACCAAGAGAACAAAATGCTTATTGAGTTTTCAAACACTTGGTTATAAATTTTTGATAGGATAATAAATGTTGATGAGGCAAGGAGGGGATTATCATATTAACCCTTTCCCAAACAAGACCGGGTTTTGACGTCCCTAAGAGAAAAGGCTTGGGAAAACATTGAGGCAAAAGAAGAAAGTGCTGATTATCAGCACTTTTTCCTTTTGCCTCAATATTTTCTGTGCTATATTGTACAGAATATTCCATTTTAGTTACTTTAATGTTGTCGTCTGCAGCAGCTTTGAATTAGGACTACCTTAAAATTTTGTTGTTTGGGAACGGGTTAGCACATTAATGTTTGTAATGTATCAGTCTGATGTTTCAAAATTGTAAATTGTTAATTATAAAAGTTTAATCTTGATTATAAAAATCAAACTGGAACAGCACATGATATTCAATTTTAAAGATGTATGCAAATGCTACTACATGCAATTTGATTGAATACTAGTGTGACTTCATTGTATTCATTGGAAATTATGAAACTTAATTTACAATAATTTGATACGACATACAACAAAATTTATATTGTACAGAATCAAATACAGCCGAGCCCGGATAGCTCAGTTGGTTACGTCGGAGCCTGTCAATCCAGGGGTCGTGAGTTCGAACCCCGGCTCGGCCAGTATCCATTCTGACATTTGACAAAAGTCATTTGTCTCTCACCAATGGGTGTGAATCATCTATGTGAGAGAGCAGCTGGAGGCTCGGTTTGGATATTGTGGTTGTACTGGTGCGAGAAAAACCAGGAACCCACGGTTAGGTGCTCCAGCCGCCGCGATATGACCCTGGTAGTTGAAAACGGCGTAAAACCCCAATAAACTCAAACAGAATCAAATACAGGAAGGACTCAGGTGAGCGATATCAGTGCCTTTCAGGCACTCTTGTTTGGTAATAGGTTAAAAAAAAACTATCAACTTACGATCATTAACAAGAAGAAAACATGAACCTTGGACACAATTTACTAATTGGAGCCCTGTTTCAACAGCACTGCTTTTGAAACACCACAATGCGTTTGTTCCTGAACAATGAAATACAATACAATACAATGATATTTGTATAGCGCAAAAACTGCTAATAAAGCATTCTGTTGCGCTGAACAAAAATTAAGAAATCATTGCATTATTTACATGTCACTATAAAAATTTGAAAACAGATATGTCTTTAGTGATCGTCTAAAAACCGATTCTTCTTGTATTTCTCTTAGATGGTTTGGCAGTCCATTCCACCATTTTGGTCATGTCACTGCAAACGACCTATCAGCAATACTTGTGCGTCTTTTAGAAACACAAGGCAGAGAAGTCTTACTTGAGGTTCTTGATCTGTGTCCAGTCTGTTTGATGACTAATGTTATAACTTTGAACATAATCCTTCCTCTAACTGAGAGCCAGTGCAGATGTTGCAAAATCGGTGTAATCGGTTGATCAAATCCACATTCACTAATGACCCTAGCTGCTTGATTTTTGACTTTTTGGAGTTTGTTCAATTGGTAATCAGGAATACACGTATACATTCCGTTGCCGAAATCTAGCTGAGAATGGATTAAGCCATGCACTAAAATTTCATTACTTTTTCTAGTCAAATATTTTCTGATTTTTACTAATCCTTTTATTTGATAATGAACAATTTTTCATTTGTTTTTAATATGACGATCAAAACTTTCCATAAGAACACCTAAATCTCTGACATGATCAACGAGTACATCGATTTCACCAACATTTACACTGGAAATATTAACTTTTGATAGCTGTTGTCTTGTTCCGTACAGAATTATTTCTGTTTTTGAATTGTTCATTTTAGTTTATGACTACTCATCCATACAATTACGTCACTAAGGCACTTATTTAAAGCAATCGAAGTTTGAGTTTCACTCTCATAGACTCCAGCATTAAATCTCATTGCCCAGTTTATGGTCATCAGCATATCTATATAATTCGATAGGATATTTGCAGACAACTTGACTTAATGCTGCAATATACATAGTGAAGATTACTGGTCCAGCACATGATCCCTACGGTACACCGTATTTTAAGTTTTCACTTTTTGAAGAGCTGTTATTACCTATAACCCTCATAGATCTTTGACTGAGGTAAGACTGTACCCATTTTAAAGGAACATCCTGTAAATTGAAGTCATTCTTTAGAATTTTGAGAACTATAGGGATATCAACCGTATCAAATGCGGCACTAAGATCTATCATAACAACAATAGTAACCTGTTTATTGTCAATTGCATCTAGTAGAACACCATGATTTTTTTCTGTATGCACTTTGATACATAGGGAGATGGTTGTTTCTCTCCACATGCTCCGTGATCTGATTTAATGCTGCTTTTCCCAGTATTTTTGAAAGAAGGGACAAGTTAGAAACTGATCTATGATTGCTCATTTCAAGGCTAGGACCTTTCTTTTTAAAGAATGGTCTTACAACAGCGCTTTTCCATGACTTGGGGGAATATTCCATTGTCAAGAGTTTGCTTGATTATATCCGTAACAATTGGCAGAAACGATTGAATATGTGATTTTAGAAATGGAGTAGATATTATATCCAGTTCACACGATGTAGATTTTGAAGAATTGATAAGTTTATGTACATCCATTTGTGTGACTGGTTTGCAACAAGCAAAGGGTTCACATTGCGATGTATGTACTGGAGAGGTAATACAGGTCAGAGTTCCATAAATGTCTAGATCACTTCTGAGGTTCATTATCTTAGCAGAGAAAAAGTAAAAAAACCTGTTTGCGAGTTCGTCATCTGTACTGCTAATAGGTAGAGGATTTTCTTTGGTACGCCCAAGGAGATCTGATGTCGCTCTGTATAAAGCTTTAACATCACCATGAGTGTAGTCAATTCTAGTTTGATAGTAGTCATGCTTAGCTTTGTTTACAATTCTCATATATTCATTTCTTACTCTTTTATAGACAGTAGAAGATATGTCACTTTTATGCTTAAGATGAACACGTTCGATGCTTCTTCTAAACTGTTTCAAACTTTTGATATATGGCGAATACCATGGAACCTTTGGTCGTCAGACAATGTTTTTTTTTCTTCAACGGAGCATGTTTATCTATGATTTGTTTAGTAGTGCTTTCGAATTTTTCAACTAAAGTGTCTGTTTCATTCGATTCAGAGGGTAGATGATTAAATTCAAGAAAGTCTCTATCTATGTCATCACTACAAACTGATTTCCATTTACGATAGTAAACTTTTTGTCCCTTTAGGATTGGAGAGGTATTTTCAACAATAACAGTAGTAAAGCAATGGTCAGATATTAAGTAGTCCGTATACTTTCCCTACTGATAATCAAGTCAAGAATATGGCAATTTGTATGGTTTGGTGTTTTGACATGTTGTACCATTCCTAAAGATTCATAACATTCTATAAATCTAATCGAATAATAGTCTCTTTTATCATCAACATGAAGTAAAAGTCCCCTGATAGATTGATAGGTTCCAACTTGAGAGATATTCGTTCTAAAAGCTCAGGAAATTCGTTCAAAAACTGTGCTTGTGTGACTGGGTATCGTTCGGAGTATGGGGGCCTATATATTCAAACAATACACATTGAACAGTTTTCATACGTGATATTCCACTCTGCATATTCAAATGAGTTAAATGCTTTAAATGTATGTCTAGCAATGCTCACATAATCTCGATAAAAAAGACCGACTCCTCAACCCCTTCTATTAGACCAACATATATCATCAAACTTAAACCCATGTTGCTGCAATTATGTTCTAAGGTCAAAATGACATTCATCTTCAAGTCTTGTTTCTGTTATAATGCACAGATTTATTCCTTCATCATATATATATACTGTATGATATCAGAAGATTTATTTCTAACTGAGTGAGCATTTACTGTAGAGATTTTAAGCTTGGTTGGTTTTTGCTTAATATGATGTTTTCTGGGATTTTCAATGTTCACTATTTGTAGATTGTTCCAGTTAACACCTGTAATTTCATCCCTTATCCTGACCGAGGCTGTCCTGCCCTTTACCTCTATATCTTTTCAATATATCATATGATCGCAGCTTATCCCAAGTCCCATTATTCAATCTAACTGTCTTAATACATGGTGAACACAAACTCAGTAGCTCATCCCTGTGCAGGTTTAAAACATGTGACCAAAGTGTGACATTTGAATTTTAAGAATAATAGCTATTTTTACAGAATATCACCCAGATTTCTGAATTAGGATGGCTAAAACTATTCTAAATGGTTAAAAAGTGCCAAAATTATACTTAAAATTCATGTTCACTAACTTGTAGCTAAAATTGTGTGCACAATCTTGCAAATTGACAACAAAAAAGCGTTTCACTCCTGACAGCACATATATTGCACAATATGAGAAATTGTAACCCACGAATCACTAAATAGTAGAGTGCAGAATGCCCACAAGGTTGATGGCTTCGTAAAAATTTGAGTGGTAGATTTCTGGCATAATAGACAAAAATGAGAACAACATTTTCAAAAATAAAAGTGGTTCACTCCTGACATAAAATTCAGATAGTTATTGTATAAAACAGGCTCCACATTCTAAACCAGTGAAGATAAGATGAAAAGGTAATTTTAAGATGATGATGCACATGTTGTTTTATGAATTACAATTGCTTATTGTAGTACTAGTATCCTGTCACTGTCTTTTATTTACCATAGCTTAAAACCTGGTACAAGTGTTAAGTGTCACACAAAAAGCGTTTCACTCCTGACATTTTTATACGCCGCCGGAGGCGGACGTATATTGGCGTCATCTTCTCCGTCTGTCCGTCCGTCCGTCCATCCGTCCATGCGTCCGTCCGTACGTCCGTCCACTTTTCTTGTCAACGCAACTCCTCCTAAGTTTCTGGCTGGATCTTCTTGAAACTTGGTCAATGTTATCTCCTCAATTGGTAGATGTGCATGAAGGTAGGATTTTATGGTTCATTGATTTTTGCCTGAGTTATGCCCCATTAAAACTTAGTCTCTGGGGCGGCGTATATTGTGACCATGGCACTCTTGTTGACATGTTTTAATGACATATCTTTATTACTTGTGAAGCGATTTTCTTTAAACTTGGTACCCAGTACAAAAACACAATAACACATCTTTTAAGCTTTGATTGGATAGAATATGTTTCTCTGTAAAAGCCGAGGCATTAAAACTTACCCCCTGCTGTTTTTCCTAACAGTACTTTATGTACACTAATGCCCACTTGCATACTGCGTATAAGCCTAGCTTAAGCCAGGATTATACAGGGTAACGGGACAACTCACTTGTTGAGCCATAGGTTTCGCTAAGCCAAAGCTATTTCTTATCCAAGCTTGTGTTGACTTGCACACGTGTGAACTGAGTTCAATTCACAGTTAAAAAGCCGGACTATGCCAAACCTGGTATAAAGCAGGTTTGGATGAGCTAGATGTACATTAATTATGCTGTTTTTTTCTTTAAAATGCACAAACAAACGTCATTTTTCAAATGGATTTCATCAATATTAGTGAGTCTAACAAACCGAAATCAATTTCTGCTTTTTGGAAACAATTCATAAAGCAAAATTTGCGATAGTATTCCGCAAATCAAAAATGTTGCTGGAGAAAAAAGCCCTGTTTGAAAACTTTAGAAGGTTAAAAATTGGAAGGACAAATTTTAATAACTTTCCCGAAACTGAAAATTTTTACTTGAAATTCGGACATATTGTTCACATTCAATGTGTCTTTAATATTGATTACTAAACTATCCCAAAACCTGCAAGAATGGTCTGAATTGGACATACAAGGGTTGACATTAAAATTCGAAAAAATGACATACGAAGTTTTGCATTTACATCGACGAAATATTCGAACATTTCTAGATGTTAAATAAAAGAAAGATGTGCAATACGGTAAGGTGACCAGTTCTTAAAATACGAGAAAAAGTTGAAAATGGAGAATATGAAAAGAAGAGAGAACGGGACGGAGAGAGGAAGAAGATGGACAGGGGGAGGACTGGAACATACACTTCTACAGAAAGAGATGGAGGCAAAAAGAATAGGGAGGGAGATAATACATGGATGAAAATAGATTGTTTTCTATGCTGGTAATTACACTGGTGATGAACTCGGACAAAGCGAGGAACATTTTTCATGAACACAAGGTACAGATACTTCATGTTTAAATGCGCGTTTAAAAACCAGTTTTAGTAGTTTGAGCATGTACACAACGATTTGCACGTGTTTATCCGCCCAAAACAATATGGACGAATCGGAGAGACACTTAGAGGCTATTGTCAGTTTTGTTATTTTATTTCTCTGACTGATTCTGAAGTTGGTATTACAATTCTTGGAGTAGAAGTTTTTTTTCCGATGTGGAAATCGTAGTTAACGTTTTTTGAAGGGGACTTGTACGGTTTATTCATGATACCGTGAACATTTTCAATGGGTATTCGAATTGCAATGACTTTTGTCCTAACAATAGAATGGATTTTCGGTTAAATATGGATAATTCGTAGGTGTTGTTATAAAATCCCGTAACTACAGCTTCAATAAAGTTGAGTTTGTGGCGTTTTAGATTTACACCGACGAAGCACTAGTGTTTGTCCGAAAAAAACGTCACTAGGTCTATATATACCGTAGTAGATAAAATTTATTCTTTTTCAAAGACGAATTAATGGTATACAATAATCATTTCCAAAACAATAGGCCTATCTGGTATTGCAGCCCCCAATTAGAAGGCTTTCAGTAATGACCACCATATAGATAGTGCTTCGTTTGCCCGTCCGTCCGTTTTTCTACCCGTCCGCCAATTTGTCTAGCTGACTGCTCTAGATGTCAAAATACATTGATTTTATATGTTGAGAAGTTAAAATGTGTGTACTAAATAAGAAAATATGAAAGAAAAATATTAAGAAAAAAGGAGCCAAATTATTTTCAGTATAGATCTATTCTTCTTTTGATTCAATGTTTGCTATACGCACTTCAACGTCAATTACACAAAACGTGGGAACGACGTCGTATTGTTTGGCGGCGATGTTATAGTCATGAAAACAGATCATGAACGTAAACTTTTGTTTCAGGAGAAATGTAGTGAGACGTCTTTTTTTAACATTTTATCTTTAAGAAATCTAAAATATTGAAACAAATGGATTTAATTACAGTAGCACAAATATACTCCCCGTCATAAGAAAGTAGCCACTTGTCTAATGCAAATGGTCGCCAATTTTAGGATTATTCATAAATGTACCGAAATAAATACAAGATATTGAAACATGGCAAGTAAATCGAAAACAGTCGAATTACCCCATTAATTAGACTGTTTTCGATTTACTTGCCATGCTACAATTTTGAGACGATTCCAACACATCCAAAGACTACACATGATGTCATTCCGACAAGACAACCATTATCGGAACAACTACCTGTGAAATCGACAGAAAAAGGCAAACGTTACAGATAGGCTAGATTGCTTCCTGAGTTGAGTTCTATCAGCAGTAGAGGCTGATTAACGGATTAGACCATCCGTTTCAGACGTCTTGCGATACCCATAGTCTTGCTACGATGTTATTGACAACATTACCTTCAGTGGGTTAGACAGCATCTATTGTTTTCTAAGGACAATTGCATAGCATGTATTAATACCAACGGTGTTCACACTCGAAAATGTCTTGTAAACGCGAATCTTATCCTTATCCACTTTCAGGAATTGTTACGGTAATAACAAGTATAGTAATACATTGACAATTAATGAAAGTAAAAGATTAAATGTGCATTTGTAAATTTTTATTCATGTACAGTATGCAGTCAAGGTGTAAATTAAAAAGGAAATGCACACAGTTAACTTTTCCCGTTAGTATACTTTAGAATGCATGCCCGTAGAAAGCAATTCCATACGGGCCCTGTCTGGGCCAGTGTCTAAGGGGGGGGGGGGGGCTAAATTAGATTTGCCATAAGTTTTAAATGTGAAATGATGAAAATTCGGCATTTTTGCCAACTATGAGGGGGGGGGGGGGGCTCCAGAGTCCCCCTGTTCGTACGGACCTGGGATGTGTGAAGCAGTGGATCCTCCTTAGAATAAATGGTGATAATGGTAATGACAAACATTACAGTATAGATCTGGAAACGTTCATTTAGGCTTTTGCGACCAACATAGATCCAGATCAGACTTTGCATGTGCACTGTCTGATCAAGATCCATCTTGTTCTCATTTAATAGCTTATTCTCCACCTG
Source organism: Fragum sueziense (assembly GCA_963680895.1). Lineage (NCBI taxonomy): Eukaryota > Metazoa > Mollusca > Bivalvia > Cardiida > Cardiidae > Fragum > Fragum sueziense. The sequence goes on from OY804596.1 coordinate 17,815,293, forward strand.
TACCAAATTTAAGAAGGCTTAACGAAAATCTTATCGGTGAAACTCCAAGGTAACGATAAAAATGATGATGATGATGATGATGATGATGATGATGATGATGATGATGATGATGATGATGATGATGATGATGATGATGATGTCATCTAATTGTCATCACCTGTCAGTAATATATCTGAAAGGGGAGTTAGGCAGTACATATTGATATATATTGAAACAAGTACCTGGTGCTCGAATTTGATGCCGGAAATCTATGGTTAGATGCTCAAATCAGTGCGATATTACCGAATAAATGTTTAAATGTGCTGTTAAGTCCAGTGCAATCGATTAATTTATCAAACATGTGCTCATAAAACACCGTAGCTGGAAAAGATAACATCGCAAACATGCTGTAACGTTGTCACGAAGAAACCGCACAATGATTTTCAATGACATGACACCGAAAACTGCCATTTACAACCTTTATTTGTACATTTATATGTCTTTTTGTATACTTGCAATGCAAATAGATAAACATAAATAGTGATATCGTACCATTTCGTTCGGGCGATTAAGATCAACCCACATGATCTCAATATGCGCTTTGTGCACTTGCAATCCGTTTATACCATTTAAAAATAATGATCGATAAAACTGATATTTTCGTGCGTATTATAAATCATATCTACATACCTTAGTAACTTCCATTTGTGTGCATCCTTTAAAAAAAGACGGAAAAAGAAGTAAAACAAAATGCCACGTGTATTGTTTACAAAAATCCGTATGTGCAATGAAGTATCTGTACCTTGTGTTCATGAAAAATGTTCCTCGCTTTGTCCGAGTTCATCACCAGTGAATTAGATCGACTTAAAACTAGAAATCTCCGTTTGGGAGATAGGGGAGATAACATAGGAAGGCATCAATTTGTAAACAAAGAAGAAAAATAACAAAACCATCGTTTTATCAACACGTTTATAGAATCAAAAGCTAATGAGTAAACATGGAACTATATAAGCTACTACCTATACTATTACTTCGATGTCTTACAATATACACTCGCCAAACATACAATACAAATGAACTGACCATATATCCGGATGTACCTATTATTGGACCAGTGCTGTCAAATGCTATACCTTATGGCCATTTATATCTGTATGAGCATATTAACAAAGTCCACGTGAGTTCCAACACTAAGACAAGGGACACTTCATCATCATGCAGCCCAACTTGCTGGTTGAACACAATGTTATTGCTCAGTGGAGATATTCATCCATGTCCTGGCCCTGACAGTCCTACACCAGTTTCCAACCAAAATGGTGATTTCAAAATTTTCAATAAGCGTGGACTTCACTTTCTTCATGTAAATGCAAGGAGTCTTCTGCCAAAACTTGATGAAATCAGAATGATTGCTGCTCAGTCAAAAGCTGCCTGTATTGGTATTTCAGAGTCCTGGTTGGACAGTTCCATTTTTTACTCTGAATTACAGAATTAGTAATCAATGACTACAGCCTTGTTCGTCGTGATAGAGACAGACATGAGGGAGGTGTTTGTCTATACATACGGTCTGATTTGGCTTTCAACACACGCATAGACTTACAACATGATCAACTTGAAGCTGTCTGGATAGAACTGTTGCTCCCAAAGACTAAACCTATTTTGATTGCTGCTGTGTACAGACCACCAAAACAAGCTAACTTTTACAGTGTACTTGAAGATGTTTGTTCTAAATCTTCTCATTTTAATGACTATGAATCTTATATTTTAGGTGATTTCAATACAGATGTTTCTAAAAATAGTAAATGTGTTCATCTTAGCAATTTAAAGTCTTTTTTAACTATGCTTGATCTTAACCAATTGATAAATGATTTTACCCGCGTCTGTTCCAGTTCTTCAACTACAATTGATTTAATCCTTACTTCAGACCAAGATAAAATTATACAGCATGGTGTGTTGCAAACCTCTTTTAGTGATCATTTCATGATTTTTTGCACTAGAAAGGTTCATAAGAATGTCATTGGTACTCATTGAACAGTGAAGATAAGATCACTTAAGAATTACAGTAAAGAGAACTTGGAAAGCGCTTTGTTATCTGTTGACTGGTCTCCTGTTATGCTATGTGATAATGCCTCTGATGCTTGGATGCAGTTTAAAATAATTTTTCTAGATGTCATTGACAAGCTAGCACCTTTTAAAGAAATAAGAACTTAACAGAGAACCGAACCTTGGGTAAATGAAACTGTCCTACTCAGTATTAAAGAGCGTAATCAGGCATTTTATACTTTTAAACGAGAAAAAACTGATGAAAATTATGAAACATTTAAGAATCTCAGAAACAAAACCCAAAGTATTATTAATAAAACAAAACAAGAATATTTTTCACAGATATTGAATGATCATAGTTCTGACTCAAAATCATTATGGAATTACCTTAAGCAGCTTGGAATGCCATCCAAAAAGTCTGGTTGTTCTGCTGGTCAAAGTATTAGTCTTAATGTCAATGGAGACCTCTGTTTCGACAAAGGCACAGTAGCCGAACATTTCAATGAGTTTTTTACAAATGTGGCATCGAATTTAGTCTCAAAACTCCCTGCTCCGTCTTTTAAATTTGGATATAGTTTTGTTTCGAGATTTTATTCCAGCAAAGGTATTAAACTTAATAGTTTCTCTTTTTCATTAGTTGGGGAAAATAAAGTTTTTAAATATCTTAGTAGTATTTGTCCAACTAAAGCTACAGGATTAGATGGTATAAATGCAAAATTTGTTGTTGATGGTTCTGCTTGAATAGCATGTCCTCTGTCACATGTAATTAATCTGTCCCTGATTCAAGGAGTTGTTCCTGAAGATCTCAAATCAGCAAGAATTGTTCCTTTGTATAAGAAAAACAACAAAACGGATGTAGGAAACTACAGGCTTGTTTCAATTTTGAGTGTGGTATCAAAAGTTTTTGAGCGTGTTGTATATGATCAGCTTGAATCGTATCTTAACCAAAATAATATTTTATATAGCTTTCAATCGGATTTTAGAAGAAAGTTTTCAACTGATACATGTCTAATTCATTTAACTGATTTTGTTCGATTCCAATTGGATAGAGGAAACCTAGTTGGAATGGCTTTGTTAGATCTTCAAAAAGCCTTTGACACTGTAGACCACTCCATACTTATTATGAAACTTGAATGTATAGGCTTGAGTACAGAAATTATCCGTTGGTTTAAGTCCTACTTATCATGTAGACAGCAACTTGTTGATATATCTGGAACCTTTTCAAAACCGTCACGTGTTACTTGCGGTGTCCCACAAGGTTCTATCTTAGGTCCCCTTCTTTTTCTTCTCTATGTGAATGACATGCCAGCTGTTATAAAAAATAAACTTCTGTTGTATGCAGACGACTCTGCTATTTTAGTTGCTGATAAATCAAGAGCTTCAATTGAAAGTCAACTTAGTGAAGATCTGAACTCAGTAAGTGAGTGGCTAGTAGACAATAAACTATCACTTCATCTTGGAAAAACAGAAACAATTCTTTTTAGTTCAAAATATAAACTTAAGTCAAATTCATCTTTAAATGTGTCTTGTAATGGCGTTACAATACAATCTTCATCCTCTGTCAAATACTTAGGAATAACACTTGATCAGTCTTTGTCCTGTGATGATATTGCAACCTCAGTTCTGAAGAAAGCAAACTCACGCTTAAAGTTTTTGTACAGAAAACGTAATTTTCTTACTGAACAGACAAAAAAATTAATTGCCACATCACTTATTCAATGTCATTATGACTATGCATGTTCATTTTGGTACAATGGTCTTAGTAAATCTTTAAAAACCAAACTTCAAACTACCCAAAACAAATTAATTCGTTTTGTTTTAAACTTAGATTACACTGCGCATATTAGTCTTGCACATTTCAAGAAATTGAATTGGCTTCCTGTGGATAAAAGGGTTGAACAGATAGTTCTATGCAATTTTTTCAAAATAAAGCATGGTTTAAGCCCCGAATATATGAATGCTAATATTGTCTCTTTTAATGCTGTTCATTCTTACAATACACGCTCCCATTCTACTGGCAATTTTATTTTACCCAAGGTTGGCTCCAACGGGAAGAAAACTTTCGCTTTTATTGGATCTAAATTATGGAATGCTTTACCAAGTTCTCTTAAAGATATTTCTAATTTTAAAACATTTAAGTCTCAAGTAAAAATTTCTTTATTCAAATAATACTACGTCTTTTTACTGTCATTGCATTGTGTGATTTGCCTAGTCATTTATTTATTGTCCTACAGTCTTTCATTTCCTATATAGATATTTTCTGTGATAGATGATGCCTTTCTATGCTTATACTCCCATTAAAAGACCACAATGGAAATAAGATTTTACATCTTTTTGTGTCATCTTTGTAATGGAGGTATAAACATAGTTTTTAAGTAAAACTCTTACTAAAGTATCATTTTTCATTTTAAAAACATATAAAAAAAAGTTATTTACATGCTTAATAATTTTAGACTCATATAACTGTTTTATTGTAAAAAAATGTTTTGAGAACTATGTCAATACTTTTATTATGAATAAACTATATAAAAACCGGTTTTGGCACGCGTAATAATATGAACCATGGCTCAAACTCGGGATAGTCCAAACCCGGGCTAAAAACCGTTAGAGATAATAGCCGTGAAGTTGGGATCATCTCGGGTTCAAGCCTAGCTTAAGTCGAGTTCAGTAACGGTCCACGACTAAACCCAGGATCGAGTATGCAAGCGGGTAATATTGTAGTGACTATAGACCAATACTGTGTTCAGTGAATTGTGAAATTCATTTATAGTCTGCTGTAAACAACAAAGTTCTATTTTCTACATGAACAACAATAAAATTCCACAAAATGATGTTATATACATGTTCCTTGAGCATTCACTGAAGTGTATGTCAAATTATAAAGTCCAATCTTGTTTAAAATCCAAGTTATTCGGTATTAAACACAGAGCAAACAAAAATGCATCATACACCTGGCGCAATAATATACTCCCCAAAAAAGCTAAGGACCACACATTCATAGTGCGATATTTTGTGAAGTACCCTTTCTCCATAATCATTTAATAAGTTGATTGGAAAATTAACCGAATTTAAAACTGTAAGAGAAAATGACATAACACTACCCTTTAAAATGCTTGTTTTTCCATGTAGTGGGTAAGATGGCAACTTTCAGAAAAAAGCCCCTTTCCTCAGGATTTTCTTTTAAAAATTATACGTATGGCCAGTTTGACTATCTTGAACCTCTATTAACTCGATGCAAGAAAAGTAGAAGTTGTAAACTAACTGCTGGTACCCCGTATGAGGTATTTACACTATGAATCTACCATCGCCCGTTTAAGAGCTGCAAGCATCACTTTTGGAACGTCATGAACTTATGAGTAGAGATCATTTCTGTAATGATGGTCTCACACATTTTTAACGGGATTCACGTAAGGAGAATGAACTGTCTATTGCATAAAGTTACATTTTTCTCTCTCTTAAAAACTCTGTTGCAATTCTAACCATGTGTGGACGGTCATTATTGTCCCCTAAAATGAATTTAGGAACAATAACACCACTGAATGTATAAGATTGTCTGATGAGAACCTTATCTCTATATCGATCACCGGTCAGCGATCTGTCAGGATGGATACCAAGTTCCGTAGAACCATGTTAACATAGCCACCCCACGCAAGCACAAATGGCCAGTTTCACATATCGTCTTTAACACCATACTAGACAGTCCTGGCGGCCTGGAAGCGCTCCACAGGCCTGTTTGTCTTGTTGAATACAATTTCAAAGGTTCAGGCTGCGCAAACAAACAAATGCATGACCAAGCTGAAAATTACAAGCAAGTAGGATTGTATGGTCAGTAAGATTTCTGTGAAAGTTCTGTATTGATTAGTTAATACTAATGGTTGTAAGAGTGAAAATAAAGCTGAAATAGGCAATTTTGTCAATAACAAGGGCACAAATTCAGATCAAGCTAAAAATTAAACCAAGGCAAGGTATTACAGTCACCAATATTCTGTACAAGTTTTGTCTTGATTGATCAATATTTGTAGTTGCTAGAGTGAAACCAAAGTCAAAATAGAGTCGAAAATGGCAACTTTGTCAATATCAAGGGCACATAATTCATGATGTAAAATTCAGATCAAGCTGAAAATTATACCAAGGCAAGATCTTATGGTCACCAACATTCTGTCTCAGTTTTGTCTTGATTGATCAATATTTGTAGTTGCTAGAGTGAAAACAAAGTCAAAATAGTCGAAAATGGCAATTTTGTCAATATCAAGGGCACATAACTCATGCTGTTCAGTTCAGATCAAGCTGAGAATTACATCAAAGCAAGATCTTATAGTCACCAACATTCTGTACAAGTATTGTCTAGATTGGTCAATATTTGTATTTGCTAGAGTGAAAACAAAGTCAAAATATAGCCGAAAATGGCAATTTTGTCAATTTCAAGGGCACATAACTCATGATGTGAAATTTACATCAAACTGAAAATTATAACAAGGCAAGATCTTATAGTCACCAACTTTCTGTTCTAGTTTTGTCTTGATTTGTTAATATTTGTGGATTTTAGAGTAAAATTAGACTCAAAACCAGCTATTTTTGACATTCAAGGGCAGATAACTCAGGTAATCCTGATTCAATCCAAATTCTTTGAAGGAATCTGAGAGAGGGTCACCCAAGGATCATTCTTGTAAAGTTTGATTGAAATCCATCTGGTAGTTTCTGAGAAGAAGATTTTTAAAGAAAAAGTTTACGGACGGACGGACGGACGCACGCACTGACGCACGACGGACACAGCGCCATGACAATAGCCCGCTGGCCTGTCGGCCAGTGGAGCTAAAACATCTTTATAACGCCGATTTTTCTGAGGAAACACTGCGACTTTTCCGGCTTCGGTATTCTGCCACAATTCGCACCGGTCGCATCCCAAAATAAACCTCAAATCTGCAAGGTGAAAGTTTGCATTATGGACGTTGAAAGTCAATGCAAAATCGTCCGGTCTGTGCGGCTGAAGTGGGGCTCACCGGAAGCCTCCATGTGCATAATTTATGAAATCAGATGTGCTCTTTGTTGTTTGAACATAGACAGCTTGTACTGTTGGTCTCAAGTGTAATTTGATGGACGATTACACTCTACTTCACACGTCTAGCTTTGCTCTCGAGAAGGAGAAACGCAACTTATTGAAATGTTAGCAAGCTTTCTTTACGTAAAACTCGTTTAGCATGTGTGGGACTGTCATCACAGAAGAATTCCTTCCAATAATGTTCACACAGACATATCGGAATCTTTCAAACGGGTCTCGATAGATGCATTGTCTAGATCCCTTTATGCCGGAACCGGAAGTTGATTTCAAGCATCTGTTCACATTTCATTGAAGTGATGGATGCATTAGATGGCCACGCAGGTTATGCACCTGAATTTTCAGAGAAAAATCTTGAGAGACAAGGACGTTTTCTACAAAATGCTACCCACCCACTACATGTAAAATCAAGCATTTTGAGGGGTATTGCACAGTCAAGTTCTCTTACAATTTTAGTTTCGGAAATTTTTACAATTTCCCGATGATTTTTTATGGAGGGAAGATTGCCATTCATTATGTAATAATTCATGAATAATTTTATTAAAAGAACCGTAGAATATTTTATTTTAAATCTGTGGTCCTTAACTTTTTTTGATGAGTATATATAAACAACACTGTAGCTACATTTTTTCATTTTAACCCATTTTATTGAATGCGAAATATACCTGGTTCAAATTTACACAAAAAAATGTTTTTTTAGTTCGTCCAGTAAAACGGGCACAGGTTTTGTTTGTGAAATATTAACACGGAGATTTTGCATCATGGGATGGATAACAATAACGGATAAAGATTATCTCGATTCTAGACATTTTTTTATTTCAGTTTGAATTTTCAAAAGGCTTGTTGCATGTATCCCGTAACGATATGATAACGACTACGGACACATTTGCCTCGCTTCAGCTAAGAAATTGTGCAATAACTTTAAGTTGATTTTCATTTGGTTTATTGTATGTAACCCGCCTTACTGAGCTCTTCCCTCAAATGTATGACTTCTTTGGCAATTCCTCATATTTCCCCCAAAAATACATCCAAGCCGACAAGAAAAACGATCTGATTATTTGTCGTTTTTCTGGTCGGTTGGGAACAATCTTTGCCAAAATTTCTCAGGACAGTTAAATGTAAGTCATACATCAGAGGAACGAGCTCAGCAAGGCGGGGTCATGCAACAAACGGTTTGAAAATGGATGCAGAAATAAGACAGTTATTGCACAGTGTCTTACCTGACGCGAGGGCCGCGACCATGTCGCAGTTGGTAGCGCATCTGCCTCTATTTCGAGAGGTCCCGGGTTCGATACCCGGACGCGGCAAATACTCTTACTGACAAAAATGTCACCAATTAATGGTTTGTTATCGTGAACCTATGTGGGGGGGAGCAGCTGGAGGCTCAGTAAGGGTGATGTGGTAGTACTGGTATGAGAAACGACAGAATCCATGGTTAGGTGCTCCAGCCGCCGCGATATGACCTTAGAAGTTGAAAACGGCGTAAAACCCCAAAAAACCAATCTTACCTGAAGCGAGGCAAAGAAATTGTCCGTATATTCACCCATCCCATCATGCACAATCTCTACCGTGTTTACTGGCTCGTGGAATCTCTGGTCAATATATACTATAAGTCAGTCCAATGTGAAAGGGATTTTGTGAGATAAGCTATGACTAATTTATGTCAAATATTCGCAGGATTTGTCTGTTATAAGCAGAGGATTTTTGGAGAAAAATGTGAAAATTATCAGGACATTTTCACAAAGGACGTCTCAACCAAAATTCGTTTGAGATAAGATTAAGTGATCTCAAACGAAATATGAACGAAATGTATCTAACTATGTAAGTAGTCCTATCTATAAGCCCTGGCATATTTTATCTTTGAAGTGATGCCAGGTCTTATCATTTCCGCCATTTTGTCTATAGCACTTACGCCGTGCGGAAAACTTCGGAGGTTTAGCCCTCAAACTACTACATTTGAAATCAAAATTTCGATCTAAAAATGGTATGAATTGAAAGATAAATCAATTGTTTTTCACTTCAGTATAATTTTGAAATAAAAAATTACCTTATTTTATGAAAAATCCAACCAAATTTCCAACAACCCTATACAAAAGCAAGATGGCCGACAGGCTTGCCAATTGTAGTAAAACACGTTTCACAGTCATAATTTGATTGACACATCAATATTTTAGTAATTTTAAGGTGGTTATAAACATAATGTAGTTATTTTTCATTGTTTATGCCTCACTTTACCATGAATAGGGACTTAGAAGAATTTAAGATTTGCTACACAGAATAACAGTAACCTGACAGGACTAACTATGTAAGTAAATGTCCTATCGTCGCTTTCCAACGAAAAACCTCATAACTACAGGTTGCTTTAAACTGCAGTTACGAGGTTGTTGTTGAAAAGCAGCAATATTCTAAACATAGAACTTGACATGTTTAAGATAATATTTAGATAAAAAGGGCCTACCTGTCAATAAAGAACCAACAAACAATAAAGCCAAAACCTGTTTATAAATTGAATTCTTCATGACCACGCGTTGTGTTCGCCGTTTATTACTGAGACACGCTTTTTATTCAGGTCCCTTGTAGAGTGCTTCAGATATAAAACTACGTCACATTTAATCCTTTCCCAAACGGCAAAATTTTAGGGTGAACCACTTCAAAAATTTCCCAAAATGACAAAATGGATGTCATTAAAGATAGGATTTGTGTAAAATATGACATAGAAATATTGAGACAAAAGGAGAAACTGCTGGTTATCAGCAGTTTCTTCTTTTGTTTCAATGTTTTCCCAAGCCTTTTTTAATAGGTACGTCAAAACCAGGTCTTGTTTGGGAAAGGGTTAATCCTTTCCAAAATGAAGAAAATATGGTGTGGACAGTTTGAAAGTTACTACAGCTGACAAAATGGCTATTGATAAAAATTACCATTTGAGTACAATTTGTCTATAAAATATCTAGGCAAAAGGAGAAAAGGTTGTTTATCAGCATTTTCTTCTTTTGCATCTGTTACTATGGCATGTTCAACTAAGGACGTCAAAATCAGGCTGAGTTTTTTACGAGATTTTTTAACAACACCTACGAAATACTGTTGTTTGTCCGAACTTACGTCACGTTTAACTTGATAAAGTTGTCCCCTATTTCATCCACTCCTACATAATACACAAGCATGGTTCGTGATCAGATTTCATTTATGAGAACGTTGATATCTTGCTCACAATACTATCGTGGCCTTTTCAATATCCATGAAAACATCACTATAGCTAAATACAATATGAAACATTTAGACACAATATGAAAGAAAATTCGGATAATTAGCATTTTCTTTCGGCCTCGATATGCTTTGTGCTATCTTTTTTTTTATCCAACCTTATTGTTTAGTATGCAGCAGTTTTCCAGTTGAAACCCCCTAATATTTTTCTCCTTTGGTAAAGGTTTGTGAATCACTCCAACATTTCAACAATGTTTTCTTTCTTTAAAGACCAAAAGAAGCAGTTTCATTCCCCTGAAATCTTTTGCCTTGGACCTTCGCTAAGTATCTTTTAAGTTACACCGTAGCATGTTGATATTTGGGTAAGGTTTAATCCTTGCATAAATGTCAAAATTGTAGGATTGTCACATTAGAAAGCTGACACAGACGACAGATTGGACGATAGAAATAAAAGCTATTGTGAATAATATAGCAAAGAAAATATTGAGACAAAGGAGAAAATGATAGCTATTAGTATTTTCTTCATTTGCCTCGAAGTTTTCCACAACCTTCCAATTAGGGACGTCAAAACCAGGGCCCCGTATTACTAAACATCTTAGGATCAAGTTTTTGTGTAAACTGTGTAACAATTTTAAGACATCTGATTGTACGAGAAATCCGACTGAGCCAATCAGGGCTGTTACAAGTAATTATGCAAAAGTCAAACGTACGATCGTTAGTAATACGGGCCCCAGGTCTTTTTTGGAAAGGTTTAAAGAGTATATTAACCCTTTCCCCAAAGGACAAATTTTTGAGGTGGTCCAATTCAAAAGCTGCTGCAGATGACAATATTGATGTTGTTAAAACAGTATTTGTGTAGAATATAGCTCAGAGCATAATGAGACAAAAGGAGAAACTACTGGTTATCAGCAGTTTTTTCTTTTGTTTCAATGTTTTCAAAACCCTTTTCTATTATGGACGTTTAAACCAGGTCTTGTTTGGGAAAGGGTTAACAGAAAACAACCTAGCTAAGTATCTCTTATGAATGAAGTCAAGAATTGTTTCAAACCACTCATAACCATCTTCAGATGGCAAAATTCTAGATTGGTTGGAATTCGAAGACGACAGTTTTAAGTAAATTAAAATTTATTACGCCGGAGATTGTGCATTATGGGATGGATAACAAAAACTGAAAGAAAAGCCTCGATTCTGGTAAGATATTTTGCAAAACTTTTCTAATTCTACGTCGTTTTGCAAAAGGTTTGTTGCATGCACCCCGTCTTAGGGAGGGATTTCTCGGATGTATGACTTATTAGAAAACTTCCTGTACTTTATCCAAAATATTGTCCCAACTAACCAGAGAGTGAAATGATAACAACAAAACTTACCTCAGCTATATGATTTATTTGGAAAATTATATTTTTTGTTTCCAAGATTTGATCCTTACCGACAAGATAAACGAACTTAATTTATTGTCATTTTTCAGGGGCCAGTATTATCAACGATCTTACGACCAAGTTTTTGTGTAAACTGTGTAACAACGCATATCATTGCACGAGAAATCAGATTGGGCCAATCAGGATTGTTGTAACAAGTAATTACGCAAAAAAATAATTGTACGATCGTTGATAATACGGGCCCCTGGTCCGTATGGATCATTTTTTGGAAACAGTACAAGTATTTCGAGTCAATCATTTACCAGAGGAAAGAGCTCACTAAATCGGGGTACATGCAACAAACCGTTTGAAAATTGACACAGAAATTGTATTGCAAATTGTCTTACCAGAAGCAAGGCAATCTATTCATAGCTAAAATCTTTACTTCTTCAATGGTCTTTCTTCTACATCATATTGGGAAATATTTTCATTTTGCCATGTGTGCAAATTGTATATCGCCTGCTTTCAAAGAAAAACTTGTAACTGCAGCTTAAAACAAGCTGCAGTTACGAGGGTTTCGTTGAAAAACAACGATGATGCGTTAAAAATCCTTGATTCACCCCAGACCTCGCCTTTTGTAGCTTTTGGTTCCTTCTTCCTTAAAGAGCAAGCTAACAAGTCGTCGATTAAAAATCACAATCAATATTGTCTGCGGCGCCCATCATACTTGTATACCAGCTTCAGTATGGTGGCTGATTTATCACGGTGTATAATCACGTGACTCAGAATTTCCGATAATCTTCAATATCTTTTTTAATACTTGACTAATTTGAATTCGGTTTGAAGCAGCGAATGTGGGAAAATGCCAGAAATAAGCTGGACGTGTTGGATTTTTGAAAAATCAACTGATGAAAAAGTCATTGAAGATAAAACAAAATTCTGGTTTATCTTCAATAACTTTTTTATCAGTGAATTTTTCAAAAACCAACTACGTCCATCTAATGCGTGACGCCTGTTCACGTTCCCTGCTTCAAACCGGTCCAGTATTTACAAAATTATTGAAGATTTTCTGAAAATATTGTATCACGTGATTATCCACCGTGTTTATGCCATTTCGTTTCTTCGCCTGACGCCCCGTAACACAAGGGTCAAAAACACAACAAAACGGCAATTTGTCGTCCCTTCGTCTTTTCGCCTGGCGGGGCGGAAGGTAGCCATGCAAAAACACGAAACATTGAAAGTGGCGACCTTTCGCTTGGCATGGGGGGGGGATGGGGGGGGGGGGGGGTTGTGGGGGTGTAAGGTCGCCATGCAACAATTTCAGAAAATCTTCAATAATTGTTAATACGGGACCGATTTAATTTCGGTTTGAAATAGAGAAGGTAGACAGGTGTTACGCATTAGATGAATGTGTTGGGTTTTTGAAAAATCAACAACAAAAAAAGTTATTTAAGATAAACCAAAATTTTGCATTTTGTATTTTTGTATTGACAAAAATATTGACGATTTTCTGAAATTCTGTGTCACGTGATTAATCGTCGTGTTAAATGTGGCAATTTTCGGATTTCGCCTTCTGGTTCCGCATGCGCACTTAAGGTAGAACCGGATACTTTTAAAACGTTAAGCAACGGTCATAAATTTAATATTTTTGGAAACTGGAAGCTATTTCTGGTTCAAATCCGATATTCATTCCCTCGTTCATGTCGTGACGACGTTACCACGACGACGTCAACATAGGTACCTCGAACGTTTTTACGTCGAATTTCTATAGCCCGGAAATGCACAAAATGGCAATTTCGACGTCACGACAATGAAAATTACATCGATGGAAAGATATTTTCAAACGTTATAAGATGATACAAAAATAAATTATTTCGGACTGACCACGCAGAAATAAACAACGAACTTTCATCTTTTTTCCGCGTTAGATTTAAAGAAAAAACTAACTTTAGAGCAGAATTTCGTAAAATTTGCCAGAACGATTTTTGTCATTTTTCATTATTATATTGCACGCTCATATTGTAAGCATTTTGCGAGAAATCAGAAAAATTCACCGTACCGATTTTCAATAAAACATATTCAAATATTGTTGGTATGCGCCAAAGTTATGCAGTCGGGCGTCGGCAAATTTCGACGAAAAAGCACTTAACGACGGATTTTCGTAAAATTGGCTAGAAGGATTTTACATTATTTCATTTAACATCCATATTGTAGGTGTTATGCAAAGAATCAGAAAAGTTTACTGTATCATTTTTTAATAAAACGTGTTTGAATGCATTAGGAATCAATCGAAATTTGCATAGTCGGACGTTGACGTCGATTTTGAAACTACGTACGTTGACGAGCAACAAGGACATAGACGCGCCGGGATTTTCAAACTGCTAAAGGAGACCACATTTGTGTACTCAATTAGTCGGACAGCGAAAGTAAATCTTTATTGTCTAAGTAAATACCTATTAAGAAGTACAGAATCGGGATAACAGTCGACACGCTCACGAAAGCCTATTCGAGGGGACAACGACAACGGGATTGAAATGATACTTTCGAAAAAGAATATGCGGAAAATATTGGTTACCAACAGTAAAAAATGTCATAGAATAATTAAACCACTTCTGTTCACAAAATAGAAAATGTAAAAATAATAAAATGAATAAAATAAATAATAACAAGAGGGCCAAGATGGCCCTGTATCGCTCCACTGGCTTTTAGATATTTAGACTATGAACTTCTTCAAGGAATACAATAGAGGTCTATCCAAAGAAGATTCATGCTACACCAGAACGAAATCCAATAAGTAATTAAGGAGCAGAAAGGTTTTTAAAATTTTGTTAAAATTACACTGTTTTATATAGCGAAAAATAAGCCTAGCCCACAGCGGCCAAGCTTTTCATCCGATTGTGAAGGAATTTGGGAGAGATTCATACAAGGAAGATTCCTGTGAAGTTTGGTTGAAATTGGTTCTGTAGTTTTGGAGAAGAAGATTGTTTAACAATTATTCGAAAATTCAATTGAATAAAATAGTTTTGGAAAAGAAGATTTTTCAAAAAATTAATCTAATTTAATTAATCAAAATTTAAGTTTTACACAGAATTTATTTTTTTGAAGGAATTAAGAAGAGATTCATGCAAGGAACATTTATGTAAAATTTGGTTGAAATTGGTCCACTGGTTTTGGAGAAGAAGAATTTTAAAGATTTTTCGAAAATTTAAATCAATTTAAATTAATTAAATTTCAAGTTCTGTGCGGATTTTGATCTTTTGAAGAAATTTGGTAGAGATTAATGCAAGGAAGATTTCTTTGAAGTTTGGTTGAAATTGGTCCAGTAGTTTTGGAGAATTTTTAAAGATTTTTCGAAAATTTAATTCAATTAAATTAAGTGAAGTTTGGTTGAAATTGGTCCAGTAGTTTTGGAGAAGAAGAATTTTAAAAGATTTTTCGTAAATTTAAATCAATTAAATTATTTAAAATTCAAGTTCTGTACCGATTTTAATCTTTTGAAGGAATTTGGTAGAGATTCATGCAAGGAAGATTTCTGTACAGTTTGGTTGAAATTGGATCGGTAGTTTTGGAGAAGAAGAATTTTTAAAGATTTTTCAAAAATTTAATTCAATTTAATTAATTAAAATTCAAGTTCTGCATTGAATTTATTTTTTTGAAGGAATTTGGAAGAGGTTTATACAAGGAAGATTCCTGTGAAATTTGGTTGAAATTGGTCCAGAAGTTGTGGAGAAGAAGATGTTTAAAGAAAAAGTTTACGCACGGACGCACGGACGGACGGACGGACGACGGACACAGGGCCATGACATAAGCCCCGCTGGCCTTCGGCCAGTGGAGCAAAAAAATTAATGCGAATATACATAACATCGCGATTTCAAACAATAATGTCTTTCGCATTGCACCAATTTCTATCGGATACGTTTTGTTTCATTTCTAATATCAAAATCGCATTAGTAAAGGCAGCTTATTTAATATCTCGTTAAAACGTTGCCATCGATGAAAGATAAACAAAGACTCTATCATATATGCGCAGTCAGAATTTATAAATGTTTTTACTTCAACCCAAATGTTACAATTGACCATTATCTACATGTAATTACGATGTGATTTTGACGTTCCGACCAAAATTGTTTGAAAAAACGTTTAATTCAGTTAGCAAATTCGTGTCTGGTCCATAACTTTGAAACTATCAGGCCTTTAGTCTTGAAACTTCACATGTGTATAGATCTCATAGCTAGAACGTGCAGAGCGCAAGAAAAAACTCTACCAATTGTTATTTTTGAGTTATTGCCCTTTGTTTGATACAGTTAGCAAATTCGTGTCCTGTCCATAACTTTCAAATTCAAACTTCACATGTGTGTAGAACTCATAGCTAGGGTGTTTGATTACATTATCTCAATCTGATTAAATTTGTGGATATTTTAGTAGTACTCGGGTACTTGCAACACTTCGTGAATATTTTAGTACTCGATGAATTTTGTTTTATCGGATACTTGCAAGAGACTTTTAGAAAAGAACAGGACATCAACAAATATCACATAAGGTAGGACAGCTATATTGTTATGCATATAATTATATTCCATATGTGTTTATAGTATTATGTAATTGCTTCATGGGCGCTGCATATAGAACAGTATAAATTTCATTTCCTCATTCTGATGGCATCAGATGTACATGTGATTTGAAAAAAAAATATTATCTTTGTGGTAACAATTAAATTCATTTTATGCCAATATGTCACTCTCATGTCAGAGAATCTGTCACAGGCATTTTACATATGCATACCAATATCAATAAGGAAGACTTTAAAATACTGTTCTATTTGCATACACTGCATTTAGCTCTCACCAAGCTTTCTATGTCTTCTTAAATGTCTCTTTCTGTGATTTATTTTGCAGAAATAAATTCTCAGTACTTTATTTATTTGGGATTTACAATACACTAACACAAATACATGTACTAGTGCTGACAAAGTCATGTATCATTTACGAATTTGTAATATTTGAGTTAAACTAGAAGACCTGAAGGTCTTGATTCGCTCCACAGGCCTGAATTTCATGTAATATTTAATCCAAGTTTTGATTAGATTGTTCAATGCTTGTGTTTCATAGAGCTAAAAGAAAGTAACAAAACTAGATTGTTCAAAATTGTGTGGTTCTTGAAGCAAAGAAAGTAAAATTACATGTTTGCCATTTGAGAAAGGGTAAAAGGAAATGGGAGAACATTCTAGCTTAGGATGCCACAAGCAATTAAAATTTTCCTTCTTCCCAACAGATCTAAATTAACAGAACATTGATTACTCCAAAATATTTCATATTTCTAAAAATAGATTTGAGCTAAAAATAGATTATGGGAAAAACCATTTTCCAAAAATAATGCAAATGGCTGTCAAACTTGATTTTCTTGTAATATCAAGTACAAGTTTTCACAAGATTTTTCAATATGTGTTGCTCTTAAAGCAATTACAAAGTAACTAGAAACCTGAAAATACATTCATATAAGATCTATTAGTTACCAAGCTTTGCAACAGTCTTTATTAGAGTGACTTTGGCTGTTCGAGTGAAAAAAAGTCACAATTAGCAATTTTGTCAAATTGAAAGGCATATAACTGATGAGTTTATATTCCTTTCTAGCTAAGAATCACACTAAAGCAAGATCATAACTTCACCTACATCTTGTTTAAGTTTTGACCTGATTATTCAATATTTGTGGGTGTAAAGAGTGTAAAATCAAAGTCGAAAACAACAATTTTGTCAAATTCAAGAGCAGATAAATCATGATTTAAGATTCATATGAAGCTGAAAATTACACCAACACAAGATCTTATGGTCAGTAAGATAATGTGAAAGTTTTATGTTGATTGGTGGATATTTATGGTTGTTTGAGTAAAAATAAGGTCAAAAATGGTAGTTTTGTCAATTTCAAGGGCACATAACTCAAGACGTAATATTCAGATCAAGCTGAAAATTGCACTCAGGCAAGATCTTATCAGCACCAACATTCTGACCAAGTTTTGTTTTGATTGATCAATATTTGTAGTGGCTAGAGTGAAAACAAGTAAAGACAGCCGTTTTTTAATTCAAGGGCAGATAACTCCAGACTTAATGGTTCAATCAGAATTAATTGAAGGAATCTGATAGAGGACTACCTAAGGATCATTCCTGTGAAGTTTGATTGAAATCCATCAAGTAGTTTCTGAGGAGAAGATTTTTAAAGAGAAAGTTGACGACCGGACGCACGGACGCACGGACGGACGCACGCACGACGGACACAACGCCATGACAATAGCCCGCTGGCCTGAAGGCCAGTGGAGCTAAAAAACAAGACAATTCTCTTGTTATAAGACAACTTTTATATCTCTAAGGTAATGCTGAATTCAGTGTATTATGAGTGTACCTCCTAGAGCATGCTGGAATGCAGGGTATCGCTTAAAACTCTACCTAGATAATATATATTATATTATACTGTATCTATCCCTCTGTCCATTTTTCATTCATAGTGTAAAGTGATGATATATACTTTAAACTACGATGTCTCTTCTCTACCTGGACGTTTTAACATAATTGAAAAATCTTGTGGTGCATGGTGCAAACATCTCTTTTATGCTCAGATCAATAATTCACCCATTGTTACAACAGGTGACTTGTCAAGTTGGTCACATTTTAAGTAATAACACAATGCAAGTTATTTCAATATATCTGAATATTTGCATTTTTTTCATAGAATTTACCTTTTGAAGCTAGATCTATTTGTCCAAATGTTACAATATTTCTAGGGCTCCTCTGTGGCGGAGTGGTTGGGACGGTGGACTACGAATTTGTGGGCCACAGGTTCGATCCTCCGCTGGAGCCGGTCTGATCATGGTGGAATGTCCTTGGGCACGGCACTTTTTCCCTAGCCCCTAGTACTGGTAAAGAACCCATGAATGTCAAGAAATGTATATCGGCGTAATATAACTGAAACACTGTCGACACAACGTTAAACACCATTCAAACAAAGCTACAATATATCTCAAGTCATCTGTATCAAAGGAACCAAGGGATGTGGGTAGAGGCACATGTTGCATGCTATAATTTGTTCATTTCATCTATTTTCAGATTCATAGTGAATAGAAGAGTTTGTTTAAAATAAGATAGACATTATTTTCTGGTGAAGGGACTTTTATCATTAACATTACCATTAAATATTAACACTATAAATCATGTCTCAATCAAGCCAGTTTACACCAAATTCTTCAGCTACATGCACACCGGTCAAGTTCTCATCTGTTCAGTCCACTGAGCCAAGTCCAAAGAAAAAAATGGGACATACAGGACCTTCAAATCAACATGCAGCACTTCCATGCCAATTTTGAGACGAAATGCAAGGCCACTCTTTACGATTTGTCATGTGGAGGGGTAGCAGATGCTACTCAAGAGATGAAGACACTTCTGCAGCAGAGCAAGTCCTTCATGGCAGAGGCAAATCCCGCTCTAAGTGATTTAAACTTGAAATACACGGCACTGACCCAAAAGGTTCAATTCATACAGAAGTACAACACTAACATCCAGAGGGAAAATGCAAAATTAAAGCAGGAAATACAAAATATCAAAGCTATGGAAGCCATGTTTGATGACTTTGAAGACAGTGGAAGTGGACAGAAAAGTGGAGAAGAGAAAACTAATGTACAAGAAGAACAGAAAAGTGGAGAAGAGAAAACTAATGTGCAAGAAGAACAGAAAAGTGGAGAAGAGAAAACTAATGTGCAAGAACAGAAAAGTGGAGAAGAGAAAACTAATGTGCAAGATAAACAGAAAAGTGGAGAAGAGAAAACTAATGTGCAAGAAGAACAGAAAAGTGGAGAAGAGAAAACTAATGTACAAGAAGAACAGAAAAGTGGAGAAGAGAAATCTAATGTGCAAGAAAAACAGAAAAGTGGAGAAGAGAAATCTAATATGCAAGAAAAACAGAAAAGTGGAGAAGAGAAATCTAATGTGCAAGAACAGAAAATTGGAGAAGAGAAAACAAATGTGCAAGAAGAACAGAAAAATGGAGAAGAGAAAACTAATGTACAAGAAGAACAGAAAAGTGGAAAAGAGAAAACTAATGTACAAGAAGAACAGAAAAGTGGAGAAGAGAAAACTAATGTACAAGAAGAACAGAAAAGTGGAAAAGAGAAAACTAATGTACAAGAAGAACAGAAAAGTGGAGAAGAGAAATCTAACGTGCAAGAAGAACAGAAAAATGGAGAAGAGAAAACTAATGTACAAGAAAAAAGAAAAGTGGAGAAGAGAAAACTAATGTGCAAGAACAACAGAAAAGTGGAGAAGAGAAAACTAATGTGCAAGAACAGAAAAGTGGAGAAGAGAAATCTAATGTGCAAGAAGAACAGAAAAGTGGAGAAGAGAAAACTAATGTGCAAGAACAGAAAAGTGGAGAAGAGAAATCTAATGTGCAAGAAGAACAGAAAAGTGGAGAAGAGAAATCTAATGTGCAAGAACAACAGAAAAGTGGAGAATAGAAAACTAATGTACAAGATAAACAGAAAAGTGGAGAAGAGAAAACTAATGTGCAAGATAAACAGAAAAGTGGAGAAGAGAAAACTAATGTGCAAGAATAGAAATTGGAGAAGAGAAATCTAATGTGCAAGAAGAACAGAAAAGTGGAGAAGAGAAAACTAATGTGCAAGAAGAACAGAAAAGTGGAGAAGAGAAAACTAATGTGCAAGAAGAACAGAAAAGTGGAGAAGAGAAATCTAATGTGCAAGAAAAACAGAAAAGTGGAGAAGAGAAAACTAATGTACACGAAGAACAGAAAAGTGGAGAAGAGAAAACTAATGTGCAAGAAAAAAAAAAGAAAAGTGGAGAAGAGAAAACTAATGTGCAAGAACAACAGAAAAGTGGAGAAGAGAAAACTAATGTGCAAGAACAGAAAAGTGGAGAAGAGAAATCTAATGTGCAAGAAGAACAACAGATAAGTGGAGAAGAGAAAACTAATGTGCAAGAAAAACAGAAAAGTTTAGAAGAGAAAAATAATGTGCAAGAAAAACAAAAAAGTGGAGAAGAGAAAACTAATGTACAAGAAGAACAGAAAAGTGGAGAAGAGAAAACTTATGTACAAGATAAACAGAAAAGTGGAGAAGAGAAAACTAATGTGCAAGAACAGAAAAGTGGAGAAGAGAAATCTAATGTGCAAGAAGAACAGAAAAGTGGAGAAGAGAAAACTAATGTACAAGAAGAACAGAAAAGTGGAGAATGAATGAATGAATGGAGTTTTAAGGCCCGTCGACTACTAAGGTCATATTGGGCGCACTCACAGTAATTATACCTCACTACAAGATGTATAGGAATATGTATTAGTTACATAAAAATCTAGAGGAGAAATGATAAAAATACGATATTCTATAACAGATAAAATTCTATGCAAATTTATAATACACCATGAATAATCCGACGTGAGCACGAAAGGACATGGGCTCCTCCAAGATCAGAGGTCACCCATGTCCGAGTCCACCCGACCGGAAAATCATACCAAAAATACAATGCACCTAGCCGAATAATCCGACGTGAGCACGAATGGACATGGGCTCCTCCCAGATCAGAGGTCACCCATGTCCGAGTCCACCCGACCGGAAAATTCATAGGGCATATAACCTATTAAAAATAACTGAGGGAGTATAAATGATTAAAAATATCATACAAAATATTGTATAACAATGTACCATGAATAATCCGACGTGAGCACGAATAGACATGGGCTCCTCCCAGATCAGAGAACACCCATGTCCGAGTCCACCCGACCGGAAAATCCATAGAACATATAAGATATCACAGATTAAATATCACAGCTAAATCTTTTTAAAGAGATTACACTCTTTAAGGAAGTTAAAGATTGATTCAGGCCTAACAGTATCAAATAATGTTTTTAAACTGTTAGCGTTAAAATGCCTGCTTCTAAATGCCCGATTCGCAGTCTTGCCAAAACTAACTCCTCGTGGCGGTCAGATCGAAGACCTGGTAGCCATTCACCAAGTGCAGGTTTAATACTAAACAATTTATTTTGGTGATTAGCCTCGTCGCTCCAACAATTTTGCCATACATTTTGAATAAAACTGTTTACCAGGGGTTTAAAATCGGTAAAAGGGACTTTAAAAGGTAAAATATCGAGTGACAACGCCTCCTTGGCAGCTTTGTCTGCCTGTTCGTTGCCACGCAGACCGCAATGGCTTGGAAGCCAGCAAAAAACAATATCAGTATCTTCATCAGAAGCAAAGAGACGAGACAGCTTCTCAAGAAGTTTCACAATAATAGGATTGTCCGTTTTTTCGTGCTCGAGCGCTTGCATACAGGACAAAGAGTCTGTAAAAATAATGTAGCGCCAATAGCCATTTTCAATGATGTGCTCGAGCGCAAGGTCAATAGCCTTGAGCTCAGCAGAGAAAATGGACGAGTTATCGGGCAAACGATACTGATATTTGAAGCCATCTAAAATGGCAGCAGAAGCAACTTTTTCTTCGCTTTTGGAACCATCGGTGTAAATTTGCAAATGAAGCATGTGCTTTTCTTGTACTTCAAGAAATTTGTTTTTAAACACCAAAGGATCAGTTTCCGACCTTTTCGTTGAAGCAAGATCATAAATAAAGGTGGGACTTTTGGACGTCCACAAAGGTACGTTTGGAACTTTATGTTCGGCAACGTCATCTAGATCGAAATCTAGAGAATTCACATCTGCCTTACAACGTAAACTGAAAGGAGGTATAATTGATTCCTTCTTATTAAAGTCCTCTTCATAAAGAGGTTCAAAGACAACGTCATGTGTAGGATTATCGGGATTAGATTTAAGTTTTAAATAGTAATCCATTGATAATTTCTTTCTACGTAAATTCAAAGATGGCTCATTTGCTTCCGCATAGAGACTCTTAATATGCGATGTTTTAAATGCGCCCAGCGCAATACGTAAACCTTGATTATGAATAGAATCAAGCTTGCGCAAGTAGGATTGACGGGCGGATCCGTAAACAACACAACCGTAGTCTAATTTAGATCTCACAAGAGATCTATAAAGACGTAATAAAACTTTTTTGTCTGCTCCCCAGTCCATACTGGAGACGACACGTAAAAGATTTAGAGCTTTCTTACATTTATTGCTCAAATATTCAATGTGCGGGATGAATGATAATTTAGAGTCAAATAAAAGACCCAGAAATTTAAATTCTGGGACAACTTCAATTCGGATCCCGTCCAGAGTCAGTTCTGGATCGGGATGGAGTTTTCTGGATTTGCAAAAATGCATACATTTGGTTTTGATTTTGGAAAATTTAAAACCATTTTCATTCGACCATTTACTCAGGTTGTTTAAAACCTGTTGCAACTGTCGTTCAATGGTATGCATGTGTTTAGATCTATAACAAATGCAGAAGTCGTCAACGTAAAGAAAATATTCAATACCAGGGCAAGTAGCCTTAATAATATTGTTGATTTTAACACTGAAAAGTGTAACCGAAAGAATGGAGCCCTGGGGAACACCCATCTCCTGTTCATGAGGATCAGAGAGCGTATCTCCAACCCTGACTCTAAATTGCCGTTCATCCAAAAATGCAGATATGAAATAAGCAAGGCGACCTCGTATACCGAAATCATGGAGGTCATTCATGATTCCATACTTCCATGTGGTATCATATACACTCTCTAAATCAAAAAAGACTGAAACAACATGTTCTTTCTTGATAAAAGCTTCTCGTATAAAAGTCTCGAAGCGAACTAAATGATCGAGGGTGCTTCTTTGCTTACGAAAGCCACTTTGGGCTGACGTAATAAGTTTGTTTTTCTCAAGAAACCATACAAGACGGTCATTGACCATTCTTTCCATGGTTTTACAAACACAACTTGTTAAGGCGATAGGCCGGTAATTTGAAGGATTATCTGAATCTTTACCAGGTTTGGGTACTGGAATGACAATAGCTTCCCGCCACGAGGCTGGAAGTATTCCCGGTTTCCAAACACTGTTAAAGATATCGAGTAGACACTGAAGGGATTGGTGCGGTAAATGCTTCAAGAACTGGTAATGGATGTCATCACATCCAACTGCAGTATCATGGCATTTCTTAAGGGCTGTTTAAAGCTCCTTAAGAGTAAATTCTTTATTATAATGCTCTGTATTCTTGGATTTAAAATTCAAATTAACTTTTTCTTTTTGCTCTTGATGTTTTTGAAATTCAGGCGAATAATTAGAAGAGGAGGATTTCTTAGCAAAAGTATCTGCTAAAACATTTGCTATGTCAGACTTTGATGAAACAACGCCCTCATCAGTATTCAAATGCCCAACACTGAGTGAGGAGTTCTTGCCACCAATTTTCCGCACCATATCCCAAGTCTTTTTGACAGATGATCTAGAATTTAATCTAGATACATACTGTCTCCAAGACGTTCGTTTACTGCGTTTAATAGTGCGTCGTGCTCTCGCACGTGCAACTTTAAACTTTATAAGATTTTCCTTAGTCGGCCTTAAATCAAACTCTCTAAGAACCGACTTTTGTTTTGCTACAGCCTTTTTGCAATCATCATTAAACCATGGCTTATTTGGATGCTTAGGGTTTTTTGACGTTCTTGGAATTGCTTTTTCTGCAGATGAATACAAAAGAGAGGTAAACAATTCTGCAGGATTCTCACAATCTTTAAAAGCTTGAGGTGTAATGGACTGTTCACATACAGTTTTGAACAAGCCCCAGTTTGCTTTGTGGAGTTTCCACCGTTGTGGTCGCTCCTGTACTGATGGTCCATTTTCCGATACAAGAATCGGAAAATGGTCACTACCATGCAGGTCGTCATCAACTTTCCAGTTAAAATCTGGAAAAACTTGAGGACTGCAAACTTTTAAGTCTAATGATGAATATGAACCAGTAGCAGGGTGAAGATAAGTCGATGACTTATCATTTAAAAGAGAAAGATCGTGTCTTGAAATGAAGTCTTCAACAATATGACCCTTATTGTCTGTGTCTGAGCATCCCCATAAAGAATGGTGAGAATTAAAATCTCCCATTAAAACAAAAGGTTCGGGTAACTGTTCAACAAGACGATCTAGTTTCCTGCTGTCAACAGGAGAACTAGGAGGCAGATAAATAGAACAAAGGGTAATTGTTTTGTTAAGTGAAATGCTTACGGCCACTGCCTGTAAGGTAGTGTCTAGCTGTACAGGACGATGGGGAACATTGTTGTTAACAATGATACCAACACCACCAGAAGCTCTTTCACTTCTCATAAAGTTTTTAAGGTAACAAGAATGATATTTAAGAGAAAATTTATCTGTATCTTTTAAAAATGTTTCTTGTAAACACACTGCTACTGGTTTTTCCTTAGAGACTAAAAGATTAAGTTCCTCGAAATTTGATTTAATACTGCGACAATTCCATTGGATTATCGTATTCGCCATGATAAAAAGTAATATTAAAAGAATACCACAGATATATGGAAGTTTGGAAATAATCATCTATTTTTGTTTAATTTTATGATGGTGTTACCCTGCTTATTTTTGTTGGAATCTGCAGAAGAATAGTCATCCGTCACCATGTCTTCATCTAGACAATGGTAGCGGTTGTATTGTTGAATAGGATCATCAGACCCTTTAGGGAGCCGATTAGTGATAACCGGTTTCCTACGGTTTTGATTTGCAGAATCATCTGCTTCAATTGTAGTACTTTGACTAGAAGACATAGTTTTGCTATCTTGCTTAGGTTTTGAAGGAGGTGCTGTTATATTCTTTGGTTGAACGTTCGTTTCTGTGGGCTTTGGAGTAGATTGTTTCTCTGACAAGGAAGATGATGTCTGATTGGAGGTTGGAAACAGTTTCGCTATTTCATCTTTCTTTTCGGGGAATAAGATGCACAACTTTCCAAACAAATCCTTACAATTTTGACATGTGGTTTGGGTTTGGTTGGAAGCTGAGCTCTCCTTGGCCACCTGAGAATAAGAAATGAGTGTGGTGCGACTGTCAACAATCTTTCTTGCTTCGGGAAAAGAAAGTCCCTCTTTACATTTCACAGTTACAATTTCTTTTTCTCTCTTCCAATGTGGACATACACGAGAAGTCGTTGGGGTTGAGCACTACATTCGTCGACGTCATGAGAATCAGCCATGCCGCCACAACGACGACAAAGCTGATCCCCACCACATCTCTTCTCGTAATGGCCAAACTTGAAACACTTGTAACATTGAAGAGGGTTTGGTATATATATGTCGACTGTGACTCTTAAATAACACACTTTCAAGGTTTTGGGAAGAATAGCAGTGTTGAACGTTAAAACAATAGTATTCGTTGCCTTTTTAACGCCATTTTTGTAAATATGTATTCTTCTAGCGCTTGTTACGTGTTGAGATTGTAACTCAGAGACAATTTCGTCCTCAGACACTCCCTGAAGATCAGGACAGCGAATGAGCCCTTTCGACGTGTTCAGTGTAGCATGTTCAGTACATTTCGCAGGGACATCAAAAAACTTCTTGATTCGTAAAAGGTTATCTGAGTGGGCTTTCTTGTCAACTTCTATCAAAAGACCTCCTGATTTCAGTTTTTTGATGGACTTGGGATCACCAGCATATGCAATTATACATTTGTTGATCACGAAGGGAGATAGTTTAGTTAGTGGCTTATTTTCGTCCGTTGATTCTATAAGTAGAAACCTAGCAAAATGAGAATGTCCAGACCGATTATCCGAGTCGTTATCCATTTCAGAGCGTGTACGTTTTGTCTTTTGTGTATCCATATTTGAAATTTTAATGTTCATCATCTGGGGCCCCCAACCCGCCACGGAGTCCAACAAGGGGACATGGAAAATGGAGCGGATCTCCAGCTCCCCATGCCAGGGATCCCCAGATGGTATACTCAAGCCAACCAAACAAACACGCGCGACAATGACATACATGACTAATCTCTAAACCAAGACAAACCATGTATTTCAACGTCGATCATGACATTTAATCAACTCAATTAGCCCATGAGCCTATATAGACGAGGACAAAAAAAGACTACAATAGCAACAAAATTGATACAATAAAGTGTATACCTTTATCCATTTAAAAGCAATGGGAAGTATTGCCCATAGGTATAAGTCTTCGTCTAAAGCGACCAGCCGTTTGCTTAGACCGGGCCCATCTAAGCGCCCGTTTACACCGAAGCCGAGGCCAAAGCCAACGTGTTGGGAAGCTGGAGAGCCCTGGGCTTCCCTCAACTGACCAGGATCCCCTTTTCCGGCTTACGAGTTTCCACTCACGGCCAACAAGCGGGTCCGCACTTATAACGGACATTCTGTCCTTTGCATGGGGTCTTACCATTTGCTACAGGACAGGGCAGCCGGGATATTTCTAATCCTCCTCCACAGCTGGGGGCGAGAAAAGTGGAGAAGAGAAAACTAATGTGCAAGAAGAAAAGAAAAGTGGAGAAGAGAAAACTAATGTGCAAGAACAACAGAAAAGTGGAGAAGAGAAAACTAATGTGCAAGAACAGAAAAGTAGAGAAGAGAAATCTAATGTGCAAGAAGAACAGAAAAGTGGAGAAGAGAAATCTAATGTACAAGAAGAACAGAAAAGTGGAGAAGAGAAAACTAATGTGCAAGAAGAACAGAAAAGTGGAGAAGAGAAAACTAATGTACAAGAAGAACAGAAAACTAATGTGCAAGAACAACAGAAAAGTGGAGAAGAGAAAACTAATGCGCAAGAAGAACAGAAAAGTGGAGAAGAGAAATCTAATGTGCAAGAAGAATGAATGAATAGTGTTTTAAGGCCCGTCCACTACTAAGGTCATATTGGGCGCAATAGCAACACATACCTGGATGTACACAAAATTACTGATATGTATATAATTACATAAACATCCAGAAAGGTAAATTATAGTGACTATTTATCTAAACCAAGAATAGATAATGTTACCTTGTATAAGAAGTAATCAATACTATTATTATAAAACAATATTAAAACTAGACAAAAAAAACAACCATGAACCATGAATAATCCGATGTGAGGACGAATAGACATGGGCTCCTCCCAGATCAGAGAACACCCATGTCCGAGTCCACCCGACCGGAAAATCCACAGAACAAATAAATATAGAATACTAAACTTAACTAAAGTATCACAGATCAAATATCACAGACTATAATAAAAAGAGCTAAATCTTTCTAAAGAGATTACACTCTTTAAGAAAGTTAAAAATCGACTCAGGCCTCACGGTATCAAATAACGATTTTAAATTATCAACGTTAAAGTGCCTGTTTCTTATGATGGCAAGATCTACACAATCAATGAGTAGATGTTGGACAGTAAGTGTCTCATTACAAGGAATGCACTGCGGTTCTACCTCCTTCTTTAATAGGTGCGAATGGGTCAAATGAGTATGACCGATTCGCAATCTGGCCAAAACTAATTCCTCGCGGCGGTCAGACCGAAGACCTGGCAGCCATTCACCAAGTGAAGGTTTAATCGAAAATAATTTATTTCGTTGATTTGCTTGGTCACTCCAACAGTTCTGCCATACATTGTGGATAAAAGTATTAATTAGAGGTTTAAAATCAGTAAAAGGAACTTTAAAAGGTAAAACATCTAGTGACAACGCGTCCTTGGCAGCCCTATCTGCCTCTTCGTTACCACGTAGACCACAATGGCTTGGAAGCCAGCAAAAGACAATATCAGTATCTTCATCTTCTTGCTAATTGGAACACTGCATTCTTTGACTAATTTTGGATGTATCTCGTCAGGTCCTTGGGATTTATTGGTATTTAGATCATTTATACACTTTGTTATTTCCTCTAATTTGATTTCCACGTCAGTCAGTTCTGTGTTTGTTATTGTCTCTGGATCTGGTATTGGATGGTCCTCTATAGTAAATACGGAACAAAAGTGATCATTCAGGCGCTCAGCTATCCTGTTACTGTCTTTTACAATTTCACCATTTATTTCTAGGGATGTTATTCCACTTTTGTATTTAGTTTTGTCATTCACATACTTCCAAAATTTTTTAGGATTGTTTTTGATGTCTTCTGCAATGGAGGATTCTTTCATGTATTTGCTTCTTCTTATTTCTCGTGTAACATTATTTCGTGCTATTTTGTAGTCTTCAAATGTGATTAGGTTTTTGTTCTGTAGGTACTTTTTCCATTTCTTATGTTTTTCTCTGGTTGCTTTAACTGCCTCTTTGCTGATTGTGGATCTCCTTTGACTTTTGATAATAGTTGTTTTTGGTATGTATTTATCTTTTACTTTGGAAATTTTATCTTTAAACTTTACCCAGTTGTCATGGATTCCACCATCATCATTGACACTTAAATTCTCGAGATAAGATTGTAATTCTTCATTGATCTCTCTATATCTACCTTTATTGTAGGCTAGGCGTGTGCTTGTTTTTTGAGTATTTGTCTCGATTCCATCAACATCAAATGTTAGTACGACATGGTCACTTTTACCAATAGACGGTCTATATTGGAGATTGTTGATTGTGTTTTCTTCTTTACTTAAGATCAGGTCTAGTATGGATGGGGTGTTGTTGATTCTGAATCTAGTTGCCTCAGTTACATGTTGGTATAGAAAGTGGTACTTAATTCCTTCAACAAATATATGCTCTGGATGGTTACATTGCTTTTTAGAACTATAACTTGACCTGTCTATGTCTCTGAAGTTGAAATCACCCATTATCAGTATGTCAGTGGGATTAAACTTTTCAATTTGTTCTATGTCATTCAGAATTTGGTTTACTTCATCCGTTCCACTGTTTGGACTTCTATATATACATCCTATGTACAATGCATCATTATTTTTCATTTTACATTTTAGCCATACTGCGTCCTTGCACGTGAGTTCCTGGTTTTCCACTCTGTCTACTAGTAAGTTGTGCTTGGTATAGATCGTCACGCCTCTCCCACCTTCTTCATTAATGTGTAGATTATACCCGTCAATTTTGTAGATTACTTCAACATTAATTTCAAAGAGTTTATTTTTGGGATATACTTCTGTTATAGCCAAGATGTCAATTTCCTCATTGTTTACTAAAGTACCAATCTCTTGCATTTTGTCCTTGCTTAGACTATCAGCATTTGTATATAGTATTTTAATGTTATTTAAGTTGATTCTGTTAGATTCATTAGATTTTTTAGTGACCTTCTGTACATTTATTTCATTTTTCTTGTAAAAGTTTCCCTTTATAATGGGGTTAAAACACCTACTAATCTCGCTCCACTTGTACATTTTTTGTGTTTGTTGTGGAATACCTCCAATAACCGTCCTATCCTCTATTGAGCTTACGTCGGGGAATCTTGGGTTCATACCAATATGGTCCACTATTATGGTTGAGTCCATGGCTTCGTCTTCACGGTGAACAGGTTCACCATCTACTATTGTTTTTTCTTGAAATGGGTTCTCCACACCGTTTTCATGGTTGGCGTCATTTGAGGCTTTACTCTGAGGCTGTTTTTTAGGTATTTTTTCGGCTTGATCTCTTTCCACTAACTGGAGTTTCTTTAGCTTTCTTTCTGTTCTTTGGTCAGGGGTTAGGTCTTTTGCAATCACCACTTTACTTAAACTCCCTTCGAGTCTTGCCTCTATGTGTTTGGAATTCTCTAATAGTGTCTTTCGCTCTCTTCTATCTTTAAGAATCATCTTAAGAACTCTATCTTTATTATTGTCAGCTTTTTCCCCTAGTCTGTAACTTGTCTCTATTTGAAGTTCATCTATTCCAAATTCCCTAGCAATAAGTGCTATTCGTTCTTCATCGAATCTCTTATTGTCGAGGCCCTCCTTGGAGTGTCCTTCTTTCAGGTTGAAGATTACTATGTTTAGCTCTCTTCTTCTTCTGTCCATATACTCCTTATTTCTATCATCTATCAACCCAGTAATTCTACCTTCTATCTTGTTCATAACGCTAGCCTCTATTTTCTCCACACTTTTCTCTATAATTACGGTGTTACCCTGTTCTATGTTGCTTAATCTATTTTCTAGTTCCGCTACTCTTTTGTTTTGGTTTTCCACCATTGCTTTTACATTTTCGTTTATATTTGATAAATATGGTAAAGTCCTTTTACAAGGTTTACACACAAAGTCATAATCCGGTAATTCATTTGAGAGGATTAAATCTATTGCTTTTTTACTGATATTTGCACAAATATAACAGAATTTCAAGTTACAATTCTGACATTTAATTGAATATTTTGTTAAGTCATCATCGCATTTACTGCATTGTGTTGCTGCAATTTCTGGGCTAGATTTTAATTTTCTCTTCTTAGAGTCCCACTCTATTCCTTCTGCTCCAATACTTAGTTTTTTTGGTGTACTGTGTTTTGGTGTTTCTCTTACCTTAAATTTTTGTGTGAAGTCTATATAAGGAGTACCTTTATTTGTGCTAGTGCTATTAGCCATGATTACTATGAAGTTTTTTAAATCTTGTGTATTCTTATAAATTGAACGTGATAGAGCTTAGGACGGTACTGCAGTCAGCCACACACCCAGTTGCTCTGATCACAACCTTTGTTGAGTAACCTAATTATCTGGATCTGAAATTGATATGTATATTTTGAGAAGCCACTTTTTTACAACCACTCCTATCGGGTGTACACCGTCTTTTAGTAATATAGGTGTAAAGGTAGCTCTGGCTAAGTTATTGTTCCTAGATCTATTTTTCGGCTGTCTAGTATATATTAAATCACACTGAAATCTAGGTGAAATATAACCCAATTCTGTGTTAGCATTGATAATATGTGTATTCAGGTCTTTGATTTGCTCATGCAGATTTCGGTCATCGATTCTCTCAGAATTTGGGTATTTTTTTAATGAGTTCCACGATTTAGTGAAAATTGGAGGAATTTCCAGGATACCTATGTCAATCCTGTTTTCCTGTTGATGCACAAGTTTTAATGTGTCGATGTGTGGATTTAGTGCAGAAATTAGGTCATCCGAGTTTTCAAATCTTGGAAAAATAAATTTGTCTTCTTTCCTTGTAACGTCACACGTAAAGTGCCAAAATAGCACGATAGTGTGTTTGTTCCTTAACTGATGGATGTTATCTAATAAGTACTTTACACCACCTTGAGTATTCTTCCCACTTTGTGTCCACCAAACAATTTCGATGTCATGTGTTAGGGATTCTAATTCAGTTTTAAGATAACTTCCCTTACCATCACTTAAAATGACGAGCCTTCGTACTTCGGCAACCAAGCCTTTCTTTTACTTTTATCTAAGAAATCTTCTATTTGCCTAACTTGAAATTTTTCCATGAGTTCACGTGGAAAAGATATATAAAAGAATGATATTAAATTTGATAGTAATTATTTGAAAATATTTTATCTTACAGTTTAAGTTAAATGAAAGTTATAATTTGCTGTATTTGATCATACACAGGGTACTGCAGTCAGCCACACCCGTGCTAACCAAAGCATTAGAATTAATATTTTTATTATAGAGTTTCATTTCTATTTTTATATATACTAATAGAACATTTATCTCAGGGCAGAACAGGCAACCATCAGCTATATTGTTGAAATTGACGAGTTTCTCGTTTATAAGTTTGTTTATCTTATTTGAATGTTCACAAAACACAATAATTGGGTCTATTAGGTACTGCAGTCAGCCACACTAATAGTACACAATAGTAATCTTATTTGTGTTGATGGTTACATCTTGAGATTGGGAGTTTGTGTTTTTAACAATGTAAACAAAAACAAAAACCTATTTTACTACCCTCAGTTTTCTAAATGTTTTTTCTTCCCTGTGATTACACCACTCAATTATTCTATCTACTTGAAAAAATTGAACAATTTTTTATTTACACATATTTACATGAGTCTACCATTTTCACATTTTCGTTTATCTAACGATTATGTTGACAATAATAGATGCAATGACAATCTACTTGATTGCAATGGTGGTCCCAACAAAGCTAAGGGCCACTTGGAAAGGCAAAAGACCAACTCCGTTAATTAATTCATGTTTGTCAATAAGACTAACTATTTAGCAATAGCTTTGTTCATTTCAAATTTATTTCTTTACATAATCCTAAACTTAGCATATAAACAATATGAAAATCACTTTTAAAGAATGAGTGTAATGAAAAGAACTTGTTCGATTCATGGAATGAATGATACAATAGGGCCAAAAGTACCAAATTTGCCGGATATAGCCGGGATTTGATTGCCACCCAAACCGTTCCAACGATTTTCTTGAAAACCGTCAACAATTCTTGTGGCAATCTCCATCTAGGTCTCCACATTGTCCCTATTTCTGCGAAAATTCATTTTCTCAAAATATTTAAGTCGCAAAGTGCAGAACGTAACTGCACCTATTACCGGACTTGTAATAGCAACCGGATCCTGGATACGTAAACAAGCGGGTTTGCAGGCCTTGTCACTCAAAGAATGGCCGTGAAATCTGTTTTATGCATATATTTTGCCAAAATAAATAATTGAATTTCTTTTCTGAAAGCAGGAATTGGATATTAAATGCTAAAAGCGAATACGAAGATCGCTATTGGGTGTCGCTTTATGTCATCCGTTTGCGTCACGCAAAAAGCTGTTGGGCCGTACTTGATTGGACAGACTCCGTTTTCATTCCGAACTGTGCAGTCAAATCAAGTGTGATTGGGCGAAAAATAAGATAATTGTCGCAGAATGTCCTATCACAAAATGACCAAAAATGTAAAATACGTTTATTTAGCTTCTTCAGAAAAAATGGTGTCTTTTCCTTTGTAGCCTAATTATTCCGAGTCAATTTAGTAGCACAATCAAGTCCTCCCCAAAGATGACAGCGTGGAGTGTGTTTTTCTTTTTAGTTTGAAAATGATTTTTTTACGCTGGAATAAATGTTGAATAGGTTTGAAATTTTGGTAGAAAAGGGACTTATCTAAAGTGACTTGCATCGACTAATTGTCAGTGGTATGATAAGTGATTATTTGTGAAATGTCATTAGTTTTCGTCTCCAATGGATTTTACTACAACTGACATTTATAAGGGACAGATATTCGGATAGAATAAATCTATTCTAGATCTAAATGGACATGTTTAAGAAGGTAAGTCATGTACAATTTGTTTCTTATTTGTGTCTTGCATAGTTCGAATAGTTAGAAGTTTTATTTGAGATGATATATTAACCCCCCCTCCCCCCCCCCCCCCCCCCCCCAAAAAAAAAGAAATAAAACAAGAGCCGGGTAAGTCTGCGCATCTGGAAAGTCAACGCACCCATTCAATTCCGTCTATCAGACCCCTATGCTCTCCATTATCAACGCAAAAACAAAAATTAATACATAATCAGACTTTTCAAATATTATCGAAATCAATTTTTTCAAAGACCTTTGAATCATTTTACAAAATTCCTTATTCAACCGAGTGACACCAGTCAGTGTGTCCACTGAAAATTTTGACTGGTTTTTTTGTACCTCTTGTGGTTAAAGTTGGTGGTACAAAAAATAAGTAGGGCCCCGGGGTACAAGAAATTTGACACTAAATCTAAACAGTTCTTCCATTTCAATCTAGGTCTTGTTTGGGAAAGGGTGGAGGCATTTTGTTCAGCATCTTTTCTTTTAATTACAAATCAATCAAATTTGAAAACATGAGGATTGGAAGGTTTTCAGACGCCAACCATGAAGCAGTTTCCGTTTTCAGCTTAGCCTCTAATAAATATCTGCATTGCTCCCTTTTCTCTGTCCGAACGAAGCCAGTTGAACTGGCAGACGAGAGCCATGAATTTTAATTTCAATTTCAACAGTGGATGATGGTCCAGACTGGGTGTTTTCTTCGTCGTTTCCCCCTATTCATGTTGACTCTCTGATTATGTGCATTTAGACCGATCAAATTAAAAAAAATCCAGCCTGTTCAGTAGATGCTTGCAATGATACAGCATTTTGGTTGAGTAAATCCCCAAAACGCAGCGTCTTGGCCAACTACAAATAGCGGAAAAATTAGAGGGATCAGAATGACGGAATTTTGCAGTTTCGGTTTTATTCAGCTATCAAACTTGTTTTTTCTTTCGTAAACAACAAGGAGAATTGTCATCTTATTTTCATACATGATTCGGGTTCATTTTGTGTACGTTCTTAGACGTTTTGGGTGAGAAAGTAGTACATGATTTTTGTTCAAATTACGTGATTCACGTACATTTCTACGTGAGTCTATAATATGTCATTGCACACTGTGACGCTGAGAATAATATATCTATAGATTTAGCCTGAAGTGTCGATTAAGGAGAATATATTTTTTAGAACCGCAGGGGGTTCGGGGGGCGCAGCCCCCTGATGTAAACTTGTAGAACAGTGTTAATGTGAGGTTATGATACACATTGCAGTGGTTACATTATTGCAACTACCGTATTTAAAGCGTACCATGCCTTGTGTTTGTTTGAACCCACCAGAATTCGATCCCCTTCTGGATCTGCCAGTGTAAGAATAAGTGTAATTATCAAGGTTTTGAGTGCTATAGCCTAATTTCCATGCAGAAATCCAGTCAAAATTGTGCAATAAAAGGAAAACACCATCCTTTTTATATTCGAACCCCCCTCACATCAATTCTGGATCCACTACTGTATACAGTGACATGTCCACTCCAGAGGGGGTTGGGAAGTGTTATTTTTCCGTTTTCATGTAGAAATTAAGTCAACATTGTGTAATACCAGGAAATGACCCATCCCCCCCATTTGTAGTCTTGAACCCTTTCACAGATATCCTGAATACAGTTACAAGACGTCATGTAGACTTGTACTTTGAAAAAAAGAGAGGTCTTTGGGCCATTTTAATCTTTATAGATCTACATAAAATTTTGCATACAAATGTTTGAACTTTGAAATGAAGAGCCAATGATCCTTTGACTCATTCAGAATAATCCATGTGACAATGTCAGTAAGCCACAATATAAACTAAAACCATTTATATAAACAACATATAAACAACAGCAGGGGTTCGGGGGCGCTGCCCCCGACATAAGACTTAACAAGCTAATTTAATAGGGATTAACACTTTCCCAAACAGTAAACTAGTGAACACCCATCCCCAAAATCTTGGCTTAAAATCTGCACAATTCAAGCACAATTTTAGCAAAAAAGGTTAATTCTAATAACCCCCCATTCCAGATAATGATATTAATGTTAGTTTGTCATTTAAACAAAGGACATTTCCAAAAGCAATGAAAAAGAGGATGCCGCGCCCTTTATCAGTGTCCAATAGCAATAAATTTTGTGCTAAAAATAGACTTGGTAATACTGTTATGTTTTGACAAACCGTCAGTGTTGTTACAAAATTTCCTAAAAACGGCTTGAATCAAGCAGCAGTTAACAACACCCACAAAATACTATTTGTTTGTCCGAAATCACCTTGAGCACAGTTATTAAAATTACCAAATGACCTGGCACTGACCTTATGCAAAGCATAAATTAACATTGAATAAATAATTCTTCTTTCACATTTGTTCATTTACGAGGCTTTTCGGTTGCTTCCGGAAAGCAACAATCCTATTAAATATTAATTCTAGCGATCCTACCCAAATGCAACAAGAGTGCCATCGTCACAATATACGCCGCCACTTATAAAACTTGAGACAAAAAAATGACATTGACAAGGATTTATAAATATTCACTGAAAAACCTTTAAAAAATTGTGTTCACAAAAAGGTTTTTATAAATATCCAGTGAAAAACCTGGAAGGAATTGCATTCACGAGGCTGAAATATCATTAAGCCCCAGAGACTAAGATTGAAGGGGGCATAATTCTGGCAAAAATCAATGAACCATGAAATCCTTCCTTCATGCACATCTACCAATTGAGGTGATAACATCCACCAAGTTTCATTAAGATCCAGCCAGAAACTTAGGAGGAGTTGTGTTGACAAGCCTGCAATTTCAATAAGCCCCAGAGACTAAGTTTTTAAGGGGCATAACTCAAGCAAAAATCAACGAACCATAAAATCCTTCCTTCATGCACATCTACCAATTGAGGTGATAACATTGACCAAGTTTCATTAAGATCTAGTCAGAAACTTAGGAGGAGTTGTGTTGACAAGCCTGCAATTTCAATAAGCCCCAGAGACTAAGTTTTTAAGGGGCGTAACTCAGGCAAAAATAGACGAACCATAAAATCCTTCCTTCATGCACATCTACCAATTGAGGTGATAACATCCACCAAGTTTCAAGAAGATCCAGCCAGAAACTTAGGAGGAGTTGCGTTGACAAGCCTGCAATTTCAATAAGCCCCAGAGACTAAGTTTTTAAGGGGCGTAACTCAGGCAAAAATCGACGAACCATAAAATCCTTCCTTCATGCACATCTACCAATTGAGGTGATAACATTGACCAAGTTTCAAGAAGATCCAGCCAGAAACTTAGGAGGAGTTGCGTTGACAAGGCTGCAATTTCAATAAGCCCCAGAGACTAAGTTTTTAAGGGGCATAACTCAGGCAAAAATCAACGAACCATAAAATCCTTCCTTCATGCACATCTACCAATTGAGGTGATAACATTGACCAAGTTTCAAGAAGATCCAGCCAGAAACTTAGGAGGAGTTGCGTTGACAAGAAAAGTGGACGTACGTACGGACGGACGGACGGACGGATGGACGGATGGACGGACGGACGGACAGACGGAGAAGATGACGCCAATATACGTCCGCCTCCGGCGGCGTATAAAAATCTGTGATTAGGAAACTGCACTGCACAGTCCTTAAAATGGCAGAAAGGACATTGAGGGAAAAGATGCTGATTCAATCAAGTGCATTCTTTTACTTCCTAAAGATTTTCAGTCAAGGTTAATTGATTTGTAAATTTATAATCTCAAATGATTTTCAACAACGCATACTTGTAACAACTTTCCGTTCTTCATTTTAGAGGCTGGGACATCTAACAATGTTTTCCTTGCATTTGTTACACCAGGATTAACACAGCATAATTTATTCAATCTTTACAACCAGCTATGATTCAGCCTTTATTGAGAGACAATTTATGTTTTACCAAATGTCGATTTTAAGGAATATTGGTTAAGCCGGGATTTGAATGCATTTATTCCTCTATTGTTTATAATAAATGTTAGTCTTCAACAATACAGACGGAACTATCTCAGATTTGTTGAAGGTAATAATGGGAAAGATGACTAATCAGTAGTGAATGATCTCCATACATGAATAACCAATCCTGGATAGTTCAGCCAGTAACGGCATAGTCTTAGACTTAAAAACCAAGAGCTATTGGTCTCGGACCCAGCTCAGGCAACATTTTCTGAATCGTCTATCAGAATAGCAGCTGGCGTGCTTATACGTTTGTACTGATGCAGCTAGAAATGCCAGGAACATATGATATACCAATCTCGGAGCAGAGTTGTCGTTCGTTACTCTCACACATACATGTGAATGTAATGAATGAACCGTGTGCAAGAGAGTGATGATATACATGTAGTTGGTTGCACCAGCTGCCAATATCATGACTGGAAAACTGTTTATGCAGTGAACTAGATCTAAATGCCATTCAATTAATCAACCCAACATGGATTCTATGTATTTAATCCTTTTCCAAATGGCAAAATTTTAGGTTGGTTCAATTTGAAATCTACTACAGACCACAAATGGATGGTGACAAAAATATGATTTGTGTGCAATTGAATATAGCCAAAAAATATTGAGTTAAAAGGGGAAATGCTGATTTTCAACATTTCCTTCTTTTGCCACAATGTTGTCTCAAGATAATGCTGTTAGGAATATCAAAACCTGGTCTTGTTTGGGAAAGGGTTACCTCTTGCCATGTTGACTCTGAACTATTCTGTGTTTGGCAGTCAATTAGGATCAAGATCAGCATGAATCATCGATCACAAAATCTAAATGTTTTTTTTTCTTTTTTTGTTGAACATTAAACTGTTATTTGAATACTTAAAAGTTAAAAAGTCCTTTCCTTGATTTGTAACCCTTTCCCAAACAAGCCCTTGAATTGATAACACTGATAGGCCTAGATCAGACATGGATTTTTTACGCAACAGGGTCCATATGATTGAGTATGTAGGTAATGAGGTTCATGTGACATCTGAATTATTCAGGCAAGGTTGTGAACATCCAGCGGTGGAACATTCCATTGCCAAATGTTTATGAGGTCACCGAAATCGGTTTCGATACATAATGAATGTTAACAACGTAGCATGAAAAATTCCAACATTGCATGAATCTCATTAGGGGTGAACTACCTTAACCCCAAAGTTATGTATTATCTGTAGTAAGAACTTATATACTATGCAACTGTAAGCACATTAATCATGTATGCAATATTGCTCTATGTGCATTAATTAAGGAGTTTATGTAATATGTAGCTACAAGTATAGTTATCATCCATTGATAATCTTAATAGCAGTGCTTTTTGAGCCTCAAGAAATACATGTTAATTCAATAGAATGATGCTGTGTGCAATGGATATTGATAATATGCAATATTACTGTCTGTGCAGTGTGTTTTAATTTAAAACAAGACATGTTTGTAAAACATATATGCCCCCTCAAGGGCCTACATTTGATGTAGGTCAAAGTCCAAGGTCAAGTTAACAAGGTCCAAGGTCATGGTCACATATGAAAGGTCTTGGTAGGATGTGTCTATGTGTGAAATATCAAAGCTGTATATTTAAAAGTAAAATGAAACATAGGCCAGGTTAAAGTTTTTACAAGTAGGCCAAATGTCAAGGTCAAATGTGAAAGGTCTTGGTTGGAGGTGTCCATGTGTGAAATATCAAGGCTGTAGGTGTAAAAGGACATGATATATATGCCTGGTTTCAGTCTTTTTAAAAGTAGGTCAAACTCCCAGGTCAAGGTTGCAATATTCAAAGTCATGGTCAAATGTGAAAGGTCTTGGTAGGAGGTGTCTATGTGTGAAATATCAAGGCTGTAGGTGTAATAGGACATAAGATAAAGGCTATGTTAAAGATTTCTAAAAGAATGTAAAAATCAAAGGTCAATGACATACAGGCCAAGGTCATGGTCAAATGTGAAAGGTCTTGGTAGGGGGTGTCCATGTGTAAAATATTGAGACTGTATAGGTAACAGGACATGAGATATAGGCCTAGTTTAAGTTTTTTTTAAAGTAGGTCAAACTCCAAGGTCAAGGTCCAAGGTCATGGTCAAAAGTGAAATATCTTGGTTGGAAGTGACCATGTGTGAAATATCAAGGCTGTAAATGTAAAATGACATGAAATATAGGCCAGATTAATGTACTATTAAAGTAGGTTAAACACCAAGGTCAAGGTCACAAGGTCCAAGGTCATGGTCAAATGTGAAAGGTCTTGGTCGTAGGTGTCCATGTGTGAAATACCAAAGTGCGTGAAGTTGGCAGGACATTAGACATTCGAACGAATGTCTAATCACCGAATTAGACATTCAAATTTGAATGTCTAATTCACCGAATTAGACGTTAGACATTCGATTAGACATTCGACCAAACCCGTTTTGAATGTCTATTTCGCCGAATTAGACGTTAGACATTCGATTAGACATTCGATCTAACCTGTTTTGAATGTCTAATTCACCGAATTAGACGTTAGACATTCGATTAGACATTCGACCAAACCTGTTTTGAATGTCTAATTCACCGAATTAGACGTTAGACATTCGATTAGACATTCGATCAAACCCGTTTTGAATGTCTAATTCACCGAATTAGACGTTAGACATTCGATTAGACATTCGACCAAACCCGTTTTGAATGTCTAATTCACCGAATTAGACGTTAGACATTCGATTAGACATTCGATCAAACCCATTTTGAATGTCTAATTCACCGAATTAGACGTTAGACATTCGATTAGACATTCGACCAAACCTGTTTTGAATGTCTAATTCACCGAATTAGACGTTAGACATTCGATTAGACATTCGATCAAACCCGTTTTGAATGTCTAATTCACCGAATTAGACGTTAGACATTCGATTAGACATTCGATCAAACCCGTTTTGAATGTCTAATTCACCGAATTAGACGTTAGACATTCGATTAGACATTCGATCTAACCCGTTTTGAATGTCTAATTCACCGAATTAGACGTAAGACATTCGATTAGACATTCCACCAAACCCGTTTTGAATGTCTAATTCACCGAATTAGACGTTAGACATTCGATTAGACATTCGATCAAACCCGTTTTGAATGTCTAATTCACCGAATTAGACGTTAGAATTCGATTAGACATTCGATCAAACCCGTTTTGAATGTCTAATTCACCGAATTAGACGTTAGACATTCGATTAGACATTCGACCAAACCCGTTTTGAATGTCTAATTCACCGAATTAGACGTTAGACATTCGATAAGACATTCGACCAAACCCGTTTTGAATGTCTAATTCACCGAATTAGACGTTAGACATTCGATTAGACATTCGACCAAACTCGTTTTGAATGTCTAATTCACCGAATTAGACGTTAGACATTCGATTAGACATTCGATCAAACGCGTTTTGAATGTCTAATTCACCGAATTAGACGTTAGACATTCGATTAGACATTCGATCAAACCCGTTTTGAATGTCTAATTCACCGAATTAGACGTTAGACATTCGATTAGACATTCGACCAAATCCGTTTTGAACGTCTAATTCACCGAATTAGACGTTAGACATTTGATTAGACATTCGATCAAACCCATTTTGAATGTCTAATTCACCGAATTAGACGTTAGACATTCGATTAGACATTCGACCAAACGCATTTTGAATGTCTAATTCACCGAATTAGACGTTAGACATTCGATTAGACATTCGAACAAACCCGTTTTGAATGTCTAATTCACCGAATTAGACGTTAGACATTCGATTAGACATTCGACCAAACCCGTTGTGAATGTCTAATTCACCGAATTAGACGTTAGACATTCGATTAGACATTCGACCAAACTCGTTTTGAATGTCTAATTCACCGAATTAGACGTTAGACATTCGATTAGACATTCGATCAAACCCATTTTGAATGTCTAATTCACCGAATAAGACGTTAGACATTCGATTACACATTCGACCAAACCCGTTTTGAATGTCTAATTCACCGAATTAGACGTTAGACATTTGATTAGACATTCGATCAAACCCATTTTGAATGTCTAATTCACCGAATTAGACGTTAGACATTCGATTAGACATTCGACCAAACGCATTTTGAATGTCTAATTCACCGAATTAGACGTTAGACATTCGATTAGACATTCGAACAAACCCGTTTTGAATGTCTAATTCACCGAATTAGACGTTAGACATTCGATTAGACATTCGACCAAACCCGTTGTGAATGTCTAATTCACCGAATTAGACGTTAGACATTCGATTAGACATTCGATCAAACCCGTTTTGAATGTCTAATTCACCGAATTAGACGTTAGACATTCGATTAGACATTCGATCAAACCCGTTTTGAATGTCTAATTCAACGAATTAGCCGTTAGACATTCGATTAGACATTCGATCAAACCCGTTTTGAATGTCTAATTCACCGAATTAGACGTTAGACATTCGATTAGACATTCGACCAAACTCGTTGTGAATGTCTATATCACCGAATTAGACGTTAGACATTCGATTAGACATTCGATCAAACGCGTTTTGAATGTCTAATTCACCGAATTAGACGTTAGACATTCGACCAAACCCGTTTTGAACGTCTAATTCACCGAATTAGACGTTAGACATTCAACCAAACCCATTTTGAATGTCTAATTCACCGAATTAGACGTTAGACATTCGATTAGACATTCGACCAAACCCGTTTTGAATGTCTAATTCACCGAATTAGACGTTAGACATTCGATTAGACATTCGACCAAACTCGTTTTGAATGTCTAATTCACCGAATTAGACGTTAGACATTCGATTAGACATTCGATCAAACCCGTTTTGAATGTCTAATTCACCGAATAAGACGTAAGACATTCGATTACACATTCGACCAAACCCGTTTTGAATGTCTAATTCACCGAATTAGACGTTAGACAATCGATTAGACATTCGACCAAACCCGTTTTGAATGTCTAATTCACCGAATTAGACGTTAGACATTCGATTAGACATTCGATCAAACCCGTTTTGAATGTCTAATTCACCGAATTAGCCGTTAGACATTCGATTAGACATTCGATCAAACCCGTTTTGAATGTCTAATTCACCGAATTAGACGTTAGACATTCGATTAGACATTCGACCAAACTCGTTGTGAATGTCTATATCACCGAATTAGACGTTAGACATTCGATTAGACATTCGATCAAACGCGTTTTGAATGTCTAATTCACCGAATTAGACGTTAGACATTCGACCAAACCCGTTTTGAACGTCTAATTCACCGAATTAGACATTAGACATTCGATTAGACATTCGATCAAACCCATTTTGAATGTCGAATTCACCGAATTAGACGTTAGACATTCGATTAGACATTTGACCAAACCCGTTTTGAATGTCTAATTCACCGAATTAGACGTTAGACATTCGATTAGACATTCGAACAAACCCGTTTTGAATGTCTAATTCACCGAATTAGACGTTAGACATTCGATTAGACATTCGACCAAACCCGTTGTGAATGTCTAATTCACCGAATTAGACGTTAGACATTCGATTAGACATTCGACCAAACTCGTTTTGAATGTCTAATTCACCGAATTAGACGTTAGACATTCGATTAGACATTCGATCAAACCCGTTTTGAATGTCTAATTCACCGAATTAGACGTTAGACATTCGATTAGACATTCGACCAAACCCGTTTTGAATGTCTAATTCACCGAATTAGACGTTAGACAATCGATTAGACATTCGACCAAACCCGTTTTGAATGTCTAATTCACCGAATTAGACGTTAGACATTCGATAAAACCCGTTTTGAATGTCTAATTCACCGAATTAGACGTTAGACATTCGATTAGACATTCGATCAAACCCGTTTTGAATGTCTAATTCACCGAATTAGCCGTTAGACATTCGATTAGACATTCGATCAAACCCGTTTTGAATGTCTAATTCACCGAATTAGACGTTAGACATTCTATTAGACATTCGACCAAACTCATTGTGAATGTCTATATCACCTAATTAGACGTTAGACATTCGATTAGACATTCGATCAAACGCGTTTTGAATGTCTAATTCACCGAATTAGACGTTAGACATTCGACCAAACCCGTTTTGAATGTCTAATTCACCGAATTAGACGTTAGACATTCGATTAGACATTCGATCAAACCCGTTTTGAATGTCTAATTCACCGAATTAGACGTTAGACATTCGATTAGACATTCGACCAAACGCGTTTTGAATGTCTAATTCACCGAATTAGACGTTAGACATTCGATTAGGCATTCGACCAAACCCGTTTTGAATGTCTAATTCACCGAATTAGACGTTAGATATTCGATTAGACATTCAACCAAACCCGTTTGGAATGTCTAATTCACCGAATTAGACGTTAGGCATTCGATTAGAAATTCGACCAAACCCGTTTTGAATGTCTAATTCACCGAATTAGACATTAGACATTCGATTAGACATTCGACCAAACCCGTTTTGAATGTCTAATTCACCGAATTACACGTTAGACATTCGATTAGACATTCGACCAAACCCGTTTTGAATGTCTAATTCACCGAATTAGACGTTAGACATTCAATTAGACATTCGGCTAAACTCGTTTAGAATGTCTAAAACACTGAAATAAATCGTAACAAGCGACTCGTTTTTCTGAAATTAATGCTTAATATAGCAAAAGCTTTATTGTAACACTACCACTAATCAGCATTCCAACTCTTACCCCAGTACCGCCGCTAATTCTT
Organism: Fragum sueziense; assembly: GCA_963680895.1. Lineage (NCBI taxonomy): Eukaryota > Metazoa > Mollusca > Bivalvia > Cardiida > Cardiidae > Fragum > Fragum sueziense. The sequence goes on from OY804596.1 coordinate 17,859,674, forward strand.
ATGTCAAGAGAGTGGAACAGCCTCAAACGCGTGTGTCAACTGAGTGGAGCAGGCGCCTGAATTGACAATTACGCACGATTTTTTGCTAAAATAAATTTAAAACAGAGCAGAATCCATACCCGTCCCCCTGTCACTAACACTTACCCCAACCCTTAACCAAGTTTTACCGCATATCCTTATGTCAAGGGAGTGGAACAGTCTCAAATACTTATGTCAAGGGAGTGGAACAAGCGCTGCAATCTTGACCCATACCACGTACAATATTTTTTTTGAAGTAGTAATGGCAAATTATAACAGTACAGTTAAACCTTCAAACGCATGAATGTTTATGCAAATGAATAAAAACATAATGAGAAAAGAAGAAATTGCTCATTCTGATAATTTTTTTTCCATACTATTTTAAACTAATTATTACATTTCCAATGATAATAATGCATCTTGTATAAGCGTTTGTTATAAAATGCCTAATGATCCTTTTATTTCGTGACCATTTTCAATAACTTCAGCTGTGGGTACTTTTGAATGTTCATCACACTGACGTACATAAAGCTATATAGTAGGGCCGATGCAGTTTATTGTGCTGGCGAGTTCACGATTTTACAACTTTTTGACCACGGAATTTTTGTCCAGGAATTTTTGGCCATGAACGTTTTGGTGGTCATCCTTTTGGGAAAAAATGCGTTTTGTCCAAAGTAAACTTTTATGGTGTTATTGTACATTATTTTCCACATAAGTATTGTTTTTAACCAATTCAATTAATGTATTCTATAATGTTTATAAATACGATTATGATATTTGAATTTGGTAAACACATTTGAAGTTGAGAGTTTTAATTAGCTTCATCTTTGATGATGTTATACAATAAGATCGTAAAGAAATACTAGGATGAAAATTTATATTTTAAAAATATCTTAGCTTTTACCATTGACGTAACGTTAAATGTTGGAGCTAAAAGAACTTCACGCCAGAATGAACAGCGAACGTCGTTGTTTTTAAGTGTTTTGCGAGAGGACGTAAAACATTAATTATCTCTAGCCTTTATCTATCAGCTATCTTTTAACAAACATATACTTATACACCTTAAAACACCAACTAAGAAGATTCTGTTATTAATTTTTTAAGAATAAAAACATTTGGCATTATTAAATCTTTTTATCTATTCAAACATATTTTTACGACACCAAATCGTCTCATGTTACATGAAACAACAAATCGTCGGTGGAAAGTCAAACCCTCGTAACTTTAGCTTATCTAAGCTGTAGTTACGAGGTTTTGACTTCCCGCCAACGAAATATTATAACATTTATCCAACAAACGCATTTACACTAATTGTCTTTTTCCACAAAAGTTTTACATGTTTAGAATTTGAGATTGAAAAGTGTTTCGTGTAAATGCAAAACCTCGTATGTCGACTTAAGCGATTTTCAAAGTAAAACATTGAAACGTAAAACAACACTTGCGGGTTTTAAGATATATCTTTATTGATCAGTAATAATGACACATTATTTTTTAACAATATGTCCAAATTTCAAGTAAAACTTTTTAGTTTGGGAAAAGTTATTACACTTTTTTCCTTCCGCTTTAAAATCTGCCAAACAAGAGATACGATGTTTGCATTTACAAAGACGATATGCAATAAAGGTTAACTATGGAAACGTTGGCATTCGCGTGTTAACAGAATTACCAAATCCGATTATGAGAAACATGTTTGTCCATTTTTGCCATTCTTCCTCTGTTTGACTTTCTGTGGATAAGACAATTTGCGGCGATAGAAAATGTAGAATCCACGGTGCCGTTATACGTCGGTTTTTTTGTCTACGTTTCTCACAAACGTTATATAGAGCAACATGGGACATTTGTGTGGACAAAGTGGAATTTCGATTATTACGGCATTCATCGATCGATCCGAAAACTTAAAAATGAAAATATTGGTTCTATAAGCTTATACAAAAATATGTTCAACAGTGTATTTGCATGCGAGAAGAGAACATTCAAATCATTTTAATTTGACTTAACTTTGTTATCATGGGACATTTTTGTGAACAAGGCATTTTTTTTAAATCAACATTTACGAAATGTAACGAGTTTCTTGATAAATAAAACAGAAAGATATTTTTCGAGTGTTTCTTTCTGTAATAAATGTTGAAACACAAAAGATATATAGGCTTTTAATATTTAGTTTTCTTCATTTTTGTAAAGCAAATCCACCCACTTTTTTTAATTTATGACGAAAAATATCACATTTAATATTGAGTTAGATCATTCACCTGAACTGAAAGTTTTGCACATAAATGATAATAATTTGATCATTCGCGTTTTTCATATTGCACTTAAAAGGATGGGTTGCAACAAGGGCCCAAAATCGCTCAAAAAATAGATTTTCTTTAAATTCTGTAAATTGATAGGGTTACATAATATCTTTAATTTGTACGCGTAAAATATGATGAAGGCTTACTTTTGGAGAAAATGGCTAACAAAGTCGGTGGGGTAAATTGACACGAGAAGCAAATTATAACTTTGAAGCTGAATAACTTTTTTCTGTATAGATCCGATCGAATTCAAAATTTTGCATGTACTTTCAATATACCTAGGACATAACATGTTAGGTATCATTAATTATATACATGTATATCAGTTTGATGATTTTCTGTATTTCACGGGTGGGCATCAGGGGAGCTACCTCGAAAATGTGTTAACGTCAATTTGCTCCCACGCCACATCCGGTGACTGTCGAGGTAGTGGAAATCCCCGTATTTTGACAAACGGACAAAGGTGAGCTCTCGCTTTTTTTGTTTTTTTCTTCCAAAGAGCACATTACTTAAAAATCGGGCGATGCAGTGCAATGCTACCATGTTTTAGCAATGCATGAAGACCGAAACCCCCATTATATAGTGGAAAATACGAGCAGGACGACATTAATTCCAGGACTGATGGATTGCATTTTCGCCCTGTGTTGACATATCGGCAGGCATCTCGAGGCAGATATTGTACTTTATTTTCAGTCTCTGACCACTATCACATGTTTTGATGCAACGCGTAGTCAAATTGACTACAATGAAGCAAAAATTTCAGATGTTCTGGTCTCCTGAACAGATTACCTGCCCAAAACTCATTCGAGTTGTTCCCAGACCATCGAGGTAGCGGTAATTTATCGAGATAGTTCCCATGCGTCCCAAACATATAGTCTTCTGATATATTGATGTGTTGATACACTTTAATGATTCTGGGCAGCGACCTAATGGCTAGTTGGCGAAAATCAGTTCCGCTAGTCACAGAACTGTGATGCACGTGCAATATCTAATTATAGCAGATTTTTTGAGAACTTTTGAAACAATGAGCAGGAACTGCCCCAATCACAACATAAATCCCAACCTGAAACACATTCATGAAGTCTAACAGGGACAACTATTAATCTTAATTCCCAGAATACTGGAAGTGCCTATCTTGAATTAAGTCCTCCGTAAATAGCCTACAAACTCACCTAGGAACAATACAGCTGATAAATTTCTCTTTGCTGCAGGTACATTTGGGTTTGGCGGAATCAGTTTTATGACTTGATTTTCAGGTGTGGGTCTCAGACTGAGGATAAGCAGTACTGCGTTTTGTTTTGATGTAGATGTTCCTGAAAAATTGAATAAGTTAAATTGTGGATTTTTATGCTTTTCGGTCATTTTATGTGTCCAAACACGTTCATTTTCTGGTGACTGAGTGACAAACTCTTGGGAAAAAGGATGCTAACGCGGCTTACAATATGTTCTCTTTGTATTGGTACTTAAATGTAATTTTTGATGTTTCCCACTTGGGTTTCAGGTTGGGTTTCAGGTCAACTGGGATTTATGCTGTGATTGCGGCAGTTCCTATTCATTGTTTCATAAGTTTTCATAAATCTGCTATAACTAGATATTGCACGGGCATCACAGTTCTGTGACTAGCGGAACTGATTTTCGCCAACTAGCCATTATGTCGCTGCCCAGAATCATTAAGGTGTATCAACACATCAATATATCAGAAGGTTAGATGTTTGGGACGCGTGGGAACTATCTCTATTGATTACCGCTACCTCGATGATCTGGGAACAACTCGAATGCCTTTTTTGGGCAGGTAATCTGTTCAGGAGACCAGAACATCTTAATTTTTGCGTCATTGTAGTCAATTTGACCACGTGTCGCATCAAAGCATGTGCTAGTGGTCAGAAACTGAAAATAAAGTACAATATCTGCCTCGAGATGCCTGTCGATATGTCAACACAGGGCGAAAATGCAATCCACCAGTCCTGGAATTAATGTCGTCCTGCTCGTATTTTCCACTATTTAATGGGGTTTTCGGTCTTCATGCATTGCTAAAACATAGTAGCATTGCACTGCATCGCCCGATTTTTAAGTAATGTGCTCTTTGAAAGAAAAAACAAATGAAAGGGAGAGCTCACCTTTGTCCGTTTGTCAAAATACGAGGATTTCCACTACCTCGACAGTCACCGGATGTGGCGTGGGAACAAATTTACGTTAACACATTTTCGAGGTAGCTCCCCTGATGCCCACCCGTGTATTTGTTCTTCTGTCAATCTCAGATTATGCTTATTTTTGATGTACTAATTTTACGAAACTATCTCTACAACTTTTACGTTTGTATGAGTTAACACGATATTTAGTGAAAATTATAACATATGATGTAACTAAATATGTGTAAACTTTTTATTAAATTGATTGAATAGAACCCACAGGCGGCAATCATGTGACTTTGTTATGATATATTTTCCTCACTTATGTAAACAAAAACACTCGGTTAGAACACATTTTCGCAAATTTCAAATCAAATACTTAACTCTCAGTATTGAGATACGTACCGTTCGATGCGTCGTAATCTCCGGTTTATTTTGATACCAAGATCATCCCTCAAATCCATGTCAAAGCTGAGAACATTCGTGCAAAGTGCAAACATTTCTTAAGAAAATATATCACGGCATTTAAAAATACTTTGCACGAATGTTCTCAGTTTTGACAGGGATTTGAGAGAAGATCTTGGTACCAAAATAGACCAGAGAGTATGACGTTTCGAATGGCAGGTATCTCAATATTGAGTGTTAAGTATTTAATTCAAAATTTGAGAAAATGTGTTCTTACCGAGTGTTTTTTTTGTTTACATAAGTGAGGAAAATATATCATAACAAAATCACGTGATTGCCGCCTGTGGAACCAAATGCATTTGACCTTGACCTTAAAAGATTATTCTAAACTATTTAATTATAAGATTTTGGGCTTAATGTTATCATGTAAATTAGTATATGAAGTGAATTTTAGAAAAATAACGTCATTTTCATGATATCCTAGTTGTAATTACTTAGTTCAGTGGAAAAATCACAATTGATACTGACCTTTACGCACATGATAATAAAATGTTTTGAAGAGGCAAGTGGACAATTTACTTTTCAATAGATATTATTGTTCTGTATGTCAAGGTCAAGGTCTGCTGTGAAATTAGCATTGAACAAAATTAATACAGCAAGAATATTATATCTGTGACTTTATTTATTGAAATATATTTTATAATCCCATTTTTATATCAAGATATAGCTTGAAATTATTATTTAATTTTCACGACAACGTCAAAAACCAAATTAGCTCCAACTTTTGACAACATTTTATTTACTGTCGATGATTTTCATACTTTTTATGTTTTTATATATTTTGAAAATATAAAATGAAGGTAGTATAATAATTATATGATATTTCAATTACATTTTACCAATTGTTAAAATGTCACATGAATGAACATACTCGTTTCATATCAGTATACAAAATAAAGGTAGATAAATCAAATTTTCAGAAATTCAACAATCTTTTTCAACTGTTAACAATAATTACATACGATTTATGAAGATAAATTTATTTATCATAATATTTTTAGAAAATAGAGTTTTGCCAAAAGGTCCGCTTTCCCCATACGACTGGCCATCACGGCCATTGCCAAAACGCCATGGACAAGGTGTTCGTCCATATTGCGGTAAAGGGTTTGTCAAGGGAGTGAAACAGACCAAGAACGGTAATGGAATTGGTCGCAGAATGGACAGCGTGCTGGACATTTACTCCAGAAGGCCTATCCGAACAAGAGCCTTACTTCCGGCTCTACCTCCAAGAGCTGTGTACATGTGTAAGGCGTTTACCAATGAAGTGGCACAATTGAAAAACTGTTTGTAAATGGATTAAAACAGGCCCCAGAATGAACAACGAGCCCGACCCATACTCACAAAGTCTAACGCCAACACGAACCTCAACCCAGGATCTACCGTTACCGTTGAACCTTGTCCTGACACATACTCCAAGATCGCTGTAAATTGTTTGTTAAATGAATGGAACAGCCGAAAAAGATGTTTCTCAATGGAAAGCAGTAACAAATGTTGATTGATCAATGAATCTCGATTGAAGGGCGGTTTGGTCAATATTTAAGGTTAACAGACCCTAAAAAATCACCCCTTTCTATCCATACGAAATGCATCAAATTACTCACACTTGTACATACACTTCAAACAAGTTGATTCACCGTCACGGTGCCGGATTTCAAGATTATGCTTCAAGAAGAAAATAATTTACAAATATTATCGTTTTCTACATTCATATGCAATGGAGGGAATTTTGAACATTTTTGTAAAATATTTCCATAATTATACACTTATTCAAAATTCTGAACCGTTCAAAATCCATTTGTTTGTATTTGAATTGGAAATGTATCACAGTTTAGGAACTACTGGCACTATTCAAATTTCGCATGTGTCTCTTTAGTGCTTATGAGGGGTTGGAAACCTTAACAAGCACAGAAGCCTATAACGTTTAATCTTTCAGTGTTACATACAATTTGAACATTATGCATATCTAAAACACTATTATTCCAATTTGTCTACTCCTAGTATGTCTACTGTTCCAATTCATCTACTCCCAATATGTCTACTACTCGTTTATATTTCCTATATGTTTTTTTTGTATGAAAATTTTAATTTTATGTCAAACCATAGATTACTAAAAATATTAAAAGAACATGGAAACTTTGGAAGTGCGAAAACAAAGATTATTCTATTTCTCTATTAATCCTATCCGGAACGACAAATTTCAAGTATTCCAATTTTAAATTTGCTAAAGACAACATATTGAATGTTGACAGAGATCTGCTTTAAGTTGCACAGAAAACATTAAGACAAAAGAGAAATTTGCGATTGCTAAAGCAGTTTCCTTTCTTTTCCCAAACAAGACCACTTTTTGATGACCTTATTAGAAAAGGCTCGTGAAAACATTGAGTCAAAAGAAGGAAATGCTGATCATCAGCATTTTCTCCCTTTGTCTCAATGTTTTCTGTGCTATATTGTATAGAAATTCTCTTTCTGGTTACTTTAATGATGTCGTGTGTAGCATCTTTAAATTTGGACCACTTTGTACTTTTACCGTTTGGGAAAGGGATAATGGCGTCAGAAGCAGGTCTTATTTTATTTTTCTTTAACAAAAACATTTGAGAAGATATTGAGGCAAAATAACAATTCTGAATACCAGCATACAAGCCCGCCGCGTGGTTTTGGAGATTTGGGGCGGATGGGAAGGTTTTGGAGGTGTTTCCCCTCCCTGTACGTAAGAATTTTTTATCTTTCATAGTAATGATTAACAGAAATGACGCCATTTCCTGAATTACAAAATCCACTATTCAACGATATATAGAATCAGTGAAAAAATATCTATAAATGTCTATAATTTTAGACGGAATACTTATTGTACCAGATTGTGACAAAATAGGGTATGAATTATGCTGTCAGAACGACTATTCTTATAACAAAAAACAAAACAAAACAAAACAAAAAAACAGAAACATTGTTGGATATGTTGAGAAGATACTTGGTTCAAACGTCTCTAAACGTGAATGGCATTGGAATAATCAGGAGTCACAAGAAAAACAAGAAAAAGGGTGAGTAAATGCGTTTTCTTCTATTTTTTTTACTATGTGATGTAACAGAATTTGAATTTACCAGAATAATATCGTCGTCTGTGACTGCTTCAACCCTTTGCAACGGTGCAAAATGGGACAATTTTTAGCTCCACTGGCCGAAGGCCAGCGGGGCTTATGTCATGGCCCTGTGTCCGTCGTGCGTCCGTGCGTCCGTGCGTGCGTCCGTGCGTGCGTCCGTCCGTGCGTAAACTTTTTTCAAACATCTTCTTCTCCAAAACTACTGGACCAATTTCAACCAAACTTCACAGGAATCTTCCTTCTATGAATCTCTTCTGAATTCCTTAACGAAAAAAAAATCCGTGCAGAACTTAAATTTTAATTAAATTAATTAAATTAAATTTTCGAAAAATCTTTAAACATCTTCTTCTCAAAAACTACTGAACCAATTTCAACCAAACTTCACAGGAATCTTTCTTCCATGAATCTCTGCTGAATTCCTTCAAAAAAATAAATTCCGTACAGAACTTAGATTTTAATTAAATTAAATAAATTAAATTTTCGAAAAATCTTTAAACATCTTCTTCTCAAAAACTACAGAACCAATTTCAACCAAACTTCACAGGAATCTTCCTTGCATGAATCTCTTCTGAATTCCGTAAAAAAAAATCCATGCAGAACTTGAATTTTATTGAATTTAATTAAATCAAATTTTTGAAAAATCTTTAAAAAATCTTCTTTTCCAAAACTACTGGACCAATTTCAATCAAACTTCACAGGAATCTTCCATCTATGAATCTCTTCTGAATTCCATCGAAAAAATTAATTCCGTATAGAAATTAAATTGTAATTAAATTGATTAAATTAAATTTTCGAAAAATCTTTAAACATGTTCTTCTCCAAAACTACTGGACCAATTTCAACCAAATTTCACAGGAATCCTTTTTCCATGAATCTCTTCTGAATTCCATTGAAAAAATAAATTCCGTACAGAACTTAAATTTTAATCAAATCAATTAAATTAAATTTTCGAAAAAATCTTTAAACACCTTCTTCTCCAAGACTACTGAACCAATTTTAACCAAACTTCACATGAATCTTCCTTGCATGAATCTCTTCTGAATTCCTTCAAAAAAATCTGTACAGAATTTAAATTTTAATAAATTTAATTAAATCAAATTTTTGAAAAATCTTTAAAAAATCTTCTTCTCAAAAACTACTGGACCAATTTCAACCAAACTTCACAGGAATCTTCCTTCCATGAATCTCTTCTGAATTCCGTCGAAAAAATAAATTCCGTACTGTACTTAAATTGTAATTGAATTAATTAATTGAAATTTTCGAAAAATCTTTAAACATCTTCTTCTCCAAAACTACTGGACCAATTTCAACCAAACTTCACAGGAATCTTCCTTCCATGAATCTCTTCTGAATTCTGTCAAAAAATAAATTCTGTACAGAGCTTAAATTGTAATTAAATTAATTAAATTAAATTTTCGAAAAATCTTTAAACATCATCTTCTCCAAAACTACTGGACTAATTTCAACCAAACTTCGCAGGAATCTTCCTTGCATAAATCTCTTCTGAATTCCGTCGAAAAAATAAACTCTGAACAGAACTTGAATTTTAATTAAATTAATTTAATTAAATTTTCGAAAAATCTTTAAAAATCTTCTTCTCCAAAAATACTAGACTTATTCCAACCAAACTACAAAGGAATCTTCCTTAAATCTTTTTCAAATTTCTGAGAGAAAATTAATTCCATTTAGAACTGAAATTTTAATTAAATTAATTAAATCAAATTTTTGAAAAAATCTTTAAAAATCTTCTTCTCCAAAACTGCTGGACCAATTTCAACCTAACTTCACAGGAATCTTCCGTGCATGAATCTCTTCCAAATGCCTTAAATGAAATAAATTTTATGTAGAATTTAAATTGTAATTTAACTAATGAAATTGAATTTTCAAAAAAAATCTTTAAAAATCTTCTTCAAAACTACTGGACTAATTTCAAGCAAAACTCACAGTAATCTTCCTTATTGGTGTGATGTTGAAATCATTCTGCTGTAGAAATCGATGCATTTTTCCTTGCTTTCCACTTTGCAGTACAGATCAGATATCCCCAAAAGTTTGCGATGTCATATGAATCTCTATTTTACAAAGCATCAAAATTGGACATGTTAATGTTCATCTATTGATATGCTTTTGTTTTCTTTTTCAGGTTGTTTTGGAGTCTACTACAGTTTCACAGTTTCCTCACCACTTAAGGTTTAAAGACTGAGAATGAAAACACCACTTCCTAGTCATACGCAATGCATCAAATTACACACACTTGTAAATATACTTCAAATAAGTTGAATCACCATGCCGGATTTCAAGATTATGCTTCAAGAAGAAAATGATTTAAAAATATTATTTTACTCTATATTCAAAAATATTATTTTACTCTATATTCATATGCAAGGGAGGTAATTTTGAACATTTTTGTCAAATATTTCCATAAGTATGCATTTATTCAAAATTCTAAACCATACAAAATGCTTATGTTTATATTTTGAATGAAAATGTGACACAGTTTAGGAATAATTATCTGGCACTTTTCAAATTTTGCCTCTGGCTCTGCATTTCATTCTCAGTTCGTAAACCTTAAATATACATTATACTTATTCAGAAAATTATTTAAAAAAAAAATCATTTTTTTCTTGACTTTGGCACAAAAGGGAATTTTATGTTATTACTAAACAAGTGCCTTTTGTTACACTGTTACAGTTAGGAAACTTAGGAAAGCAAAAATTACTTCTAAACCATAGTTCTGAACCATAATTAAGAAATTTTAAAAACAAAAGATAAATTTACTATAATGACATAACATTAATTTAAATAAATTTTTACTTTTACTCCAAATGTAAACAATTTTGATAATATCTTAGTTTCCCATACTTTAAGGTGAGTTCCTATTGCCAACCAAATCAACTTGATCAAGCTTGATCAAGCGATGGAGTACTGATCAAGCTTGGTTGGCAAGAGTGATAGGACGATCGAGCGTGGTCGGCAAAAATGATCAGGAATTAATCTACAAGAAATGAAGAAGAAGTCACGTAAATACATCGATTGAGTTTAAATGGGTTTGATCGGGGAATTTAGGCAATCAAGTTGATTTGGTTGGCAATGGGAATGTGGCTTTATATAATATTGAATCCAATTAACTGGACTAGAAATTTAAATAATGTTGATTTCTGCATGTACCATTCAGTATTCCTAACATTTAAAAGCTATCGCAAATGTCAACCTGTACCGGGTGAGTGCCACTGTCAAAGAATTTATCTTTAAATGCCGGATAGAAAAGGAAAATAAGTCTACATGTATGATTTGAAATCACTTTGGGACTACATGTTATTATACTTCAATTAACTTCAAAATTTAGTATGTTATAGCTTTTATTACAAATATATTCATTTGAATCAATGAATAATTTTTTCGTGGTTTGATAACAAGATATTTTTGCCAGTGTTTATGTTGGGCCTCTTATGGGATAAACCGCCTTGCTGACTGCAAATATAACAATCAATCTATCTTGAAGTACATTTATTGAACATTTTAGAAGTTTTTCCATATGTGATAGTAATGATTTCTGTTTTTTTTTTAAGGTACTGAAAAGCTAAATAAAACACCAAAAACTGAATGTATGACAGCATATGATTTTGATTGTAAGACAAAGTGTCAGTGACAAAGTGTCAGTGATAGTGGTACAAAATTTGTGATTTGAAAAGCTATTACTGACTGTGACGCAGATATAGATTGAATATGAGATTTTGTGAATAATTTTAATTGGATTTAAGCAGTATGTGGTAGTGACACCTTTTTTCCCCATGGATCTTAACTGTGAAAGATAAGTAATAGTGAATTATGATGAATAATTTCAATTGGATATAAGCAGTATGTGGCAGTGACACCTGTTTTATTCATGAATCTTGACAGTGAAAGATGTGTAATAGTGAAGAATTCTCAATGAATCTAGTTGGATTTAAGGAAGATGTGGCAGTGACACTTATTTCATGTATAAATTTGGACTGTAGAAGATGTGCTAGCTTTGAGGCAGAATAGTGAATCGACTTAGAGAACTAATTTGAGTTATAGGTAAGTGATTGAACTCTAAGCCACATCTTAAAATGAACACTTTAAAATGACCAGTACAAATAAATTAAGGATAAAGTAGGCAAAGTGAAATTAATCTTATTTCTGTCTGTTTGTCTTTTTATGCACAGATATTTTTCTATGGAAATATTTAGGCAAAATTGATGCATTTGTGTGAAGTTGTTTATTCAAAATTACTATTATTTCGGTCTTATTTAAACCAATAAATGTATTATTTTCTGATTGGTATGAATGTTAATCAAACAATATCGATAATAATTTATTAGATCAATAAATATCATATTAAAGTAGAAATTTGACTTTTTCATTTGTTAAAGATGAGCAGAGTTATTGATTGGAGTTAGCCTTTCACGAACAGTAAACATTTTACTTTCAATTTGAGATCTTTTGCAGAAAGCTAAATAAATTTAGTTTAAAATAGATCTATATAAATATGAAGAAATAGAATTGATATAGACAAAAGGAGAAAATGATGATTATTACCATTTTTTTCTTTTGCCAAAAATGTAATTAAAAACATCAAAACCAGAGACCATTTTGGAAAATCGTTGCTAGCCGTTTTAGTTATGATTTTTTTGTTTCTTTGCAGAGAAATTGCTGTAAAATGCCTAGGAAGAGAAATTGGAAAATTGGAAAGGCAGTTAAAGCACGGAGGGCAACATTGCAGTCTAATAGTTTGGTCGTTTCAAATGAGGCAGAGGGAATACAAGACATTTTTTCAACATCTACCAATCATGATAATGGGACTGCTTATGGACAACAACAATCAGTGCCTACTGAGGGTGTCAACGAAATGGCACATGGAGGACATACAATTTCACAAAAAACATCTACTGAGGGTAGTACTGAACTATCAGATGGGGGACTTACCCACCCACAAAAACCATCTGTGTCTACTGAGGGTGTTACTGAACTATCAGATGGGGGACTAGCCCACCCACAAAAACCATCTGTGTCTACTGAGGGTGTTACTGAACTATCAGATGGGGGACTAGCCCACCCACAAAAACCATCTGTGTCTACTGAGGGTAGTACTGAACTATCAGATGGGGAACTTGCCCACCCACAAAAACCATCTGTGTCTACTGAGGGTGTTACTGAACTATCAGATGGGGGACTAGCCCACCCACAAAAACCATCTGTGTCTACTGAGGGTAGTACTGAACTATCAGATGGGGGACTTACCCACCCACAAAAACCATCTGTGTCTACTGAGGGTGTTACTGAACTATCAGATGGGGGACTAGCCCACCCACAAAAACCATCTGTGTCTACTGAGGGTAGTACTGAACTATCAGATGGGGGACTTACCCACCCACAAAAACCATCTGTGTCTACTGAGGGTGTTACTGAACTATCAGATGGGGGACTAGCCCACCCACAAAAACCATCTGTGTCTACTGAGGGTGTTACTGAACTATCAGATGGGGGACTAGCCCACCCACAAAAACCATCTGTGTCTACTGAGGGTGTTACTGAACTATCAGATGGGGGACTAGCCCACCCACAAAAACCATCTGTGTCTACTGAGGGTGTTACTGAACTATCAGATGGGGGACTAGCCCACCCACAAAAACCATCTGTGTCTACTGAGGGTGTTACTGAACTATCAGATGGGGGACTAGCCCACCCACAAAAACCATCTGTGTCTACTGAGGGTGTTACTGAACTATCAGATGGGGGACTAGCCCACCCACAAAAACCATCTGTGTCTACTGAGAATAGTACTGAAACTTATCTGAACTCTGAAATGGAACTTTCTGATCATGATATTGAGATAACATATGCATGTACTGGAAATTACACTCACATGGAACTTGGTGAAAATGATCCTAATATGAAGTTGGTGTCTTTTGTGTTTGGCTCCTTTGACCAAGCTGACAAAAGGTTTAGTCCCGAGTCTCGAGGAAATCAATGTACAATTAATTCTTTGTGTGCCCTGATATATGCACAGCTAGACCATTTGATATCAAAAGAAAACTTAGATAATGTTTTGATAGATGGCGATCAGATATACAAAAAAAGAATTCTTTATTTGAGAGAGAAGGGAATTTTTAAAAGTTTCTATTTGAATTTTGAAGAAATGCCAAATAAGGTCACAGTTATGGGCAAGTGTATTACTGTACAAAAATGTGATGTCATATCTGGGGTCTGTACTAGACAGTTTAGTACTGCAGGCTTTCCATCCCTTCATGAGTCTCTTCATGTAGCTTTTAGTCGCTCATCCTATATGTTGGTCATGATTGGTTTAATTTGTTCTGCTGTTTTTGAAAAGAATGGCATATATCACTTTTTTGATTCCCACTCTCATGGCATTGATGGAATGTCAGCTTCTGAAGGAAAATCTGTTTTGGTCTCATGTCCCTCATTAGATGATTTAGTATGCTTTATGTATGCATTTTATGGGAGCAAGTTAATTGATCATTCATCACAGTTTGAAATATTACCCCTTACATTCAGTACTGGAAATCCAACCACAGTAGGGCCTCGTACAAATGGTGCAGAAGTTTCAGAAATACTTAGAGAATATTTCAATGATCAATTAATGAAACAGAAAGATAAACAGAAAAAAGTCATAGATTCTGAAAAGGTTAAATTACGAAAGGAATTTAGACTTAACAAAAGAAAAGAATACATGCGAAATTACAAAAGAAACCAGCGCCTCCATCAAAACCAAAAACAGAAAGAGAGGGCTATGACAAAGGCATCAATGCATAAAGCAAGACAGAATTCTGAGAGACGAGAGAAAGAACGGGTAATGACAAAGGCATCAAAGCGAAGAGTTAGACAGGATTCTGAAAGACAACAGCTGGAACGGTCTATGACAAAGGCATCGAAACGTAAAGCAAGGCAGGATTCTGAAAGGCAAGAGATAGAACGGTCTATGACAAAGGCATCAATGCATAAAGCAAGACAGGATTCTGAAAGGCAAGAGATAGAACGGTCTTTGACAAAGGCATCAATGCGAAAAATTAGACAGGATTCGGAAAGACAAGAGCTAGAACGATCTATGACAAAGGCATCGAAATGTAAAGCAAGGCAAGATTCTAAAAGGCAAGAGATAGAACGGTCTATGACAAAGGCATCAATGCATAAAGCAAGACAGGATTCTGAAAGGCAAGAGATAGAACGGTCTTTGACAAAGGCATCAATGCGAAAAATTAGACAGGATTCGGAAAGACAAGAGCTAGAACGATCTATGACAAAGGCATCGAAATGTAAAGCAAGGCAAGATTCTAAAAGGCAAGAGATAGAACGGTCTATGACAAAGGCATCAATGCATAAAGCAAGACAGGATCCTCAAAGACAGGAGAAAGAACGAGCAATGACGAAAGCATCGAAGCGTAAAGCAAGGCTTGTACTGGAAAGGCAAGAAAAACAAAGAGAGCA
Organism: Fragum sueziense; assembly: GCA_963680895.1. NCBI lineage: Eukaryota > Metazoa > Mollusca > Bivalvia > Cardiida > Cardiidae > Fragum > Fragum sueziense. The sequence goes on from OY804596.1 coordinate 17,875,139, forward strand.
AACATTGACTTCAATGAGAAAATGTCGTGCTAGTAAACTGTATCGTGAAGCAGAGAGATTGAAAAAACAATGTAAACGTACATTCAAGAATTATAAAGAATCAGAAAAAGACAAGAATACTCGAGTGAGACATACTAAAAGACAGCAGTCATTTGTCAAATCAAGAGAAAGGTCAAACAGAACATGCAACAGATTTGGAAATGATATGGAAAGGTGTATAGAGAAATTCAGAAATATTATATCTGAGGGTCCTGTGTTTGTATGCACTTGTTGTCACCAGACTTGGTTCCGACATTCAGTTGTTCTGTTGGATAAGATCAAACAAAGATGCTCTGCAGACATAATTGAAAAGTTTTCCACACAATACACATCGGTAGATAGTTGTGAATGGGTATGCAATACATGTCTTGAGCATATAAAAAAAAATAAGGTTCCTCCATTGTCTGTTATCAACAAAAATTCATTTCCTGTCAGACCAAAAGAGTTAGAATTACATCAACTGGAAGAACGTCTAGTTTCTCTGAGAATTCCTTTCATGCAAATTAGAGAATTGACAAGAGGAGGTCAGTTATCTATTAAAGGAAATGTGGTGAATGTACCAATAGATATACAGCCTGTGATACACAGTTTGCCAAGAACATTTGACAGCCATTGTACAATACCAGTTAAATTGAAAAAGAAATTGGCATACAAGAAATGTGATTTTACAGAAAATATTAGACCATTGAAAGTTGTCAGTGCCCTAAATTGGCTGATTAATCACTCCAATATGTACAAAGAATCAGGAATCACAGTAGATGACAACTGGTTGAGTACTATAACAAACGATTCTGAAGAAACTGTGAGAGCTTTTATTGGAACGGACATAACACCTGACGATAAACCAGCAGATGAAACTTCTGTAGATGATCATGATGACTCTGATCGTTTCAGTGAAATTGATGAAACTGACAAAATTGTTGGTAACAGTGACACAATGTTGGATACAGCAGACCCATCTCATGATAATATTTATACATTTGCTCCAGGTGAAGGTCAAACCCCACTTAGTTTGTATCAAGATAAGGATGCTGAATATTTATCTTTTCCAACTATATTTTGTGGACAAACACGAGCACCAAATGAAGAGAGAGACGTTTTAGTCCATTACAGTGATATTTGCAAGTTGGAATTGCGTCATGTTGATAGGAGAGTGGCATCAAATGTTCCAATCATTTTTTTTAAGATGAAAAAGGTTCAATTGAAACAAGTGTCTGACAAAGTTCATCTTGCTTTGAGGAGATGCAAAAACGAGGGAAAAAAAATAACTGCATCCGAAATGCTTGACACATCTCGTCTTAGTAATATAGTTAGACTAGATGAGGGTTACTACATTTTCCGTAGTCTAAGGAATTCTCCACCTTACTTTGATGCCCGTAAAAAGGATGTATTTGCAATGATAAGGCAACTGGGATTACCTACCTGGTTTACATCATTATCTTCAGCAGACACTAGATGGCAGGATTTACTTAACATGTTGTCTCAATTGAATAATGGACAGACATTGTCAAAGGAAGAAATAGATAAAATGCCATGGGCAGAAAAAACAAAGCTTGTTCAAAGAGACCCCGTAACTTGTGTTAGCTTCTTTGACCACCGTGTCCAGGAATTCATAAATACTGTGCTAAAAAGCCACCATGAACCTCTTGGAAAAATTATTGATTATTTTTATAGAGTTGAATTCCAGAAAAGAGGATCTCCACATATACACATGTTAATGTGGATTGAAGATGCACCTCAATACAGAAAGCACACAGAGCAAGATGTTACACAATTCATTGACAAATTTGTGTCATGTAGTAAAGATGAAAGTGAAGCACTAGTTGACTTACAGGTTCATAAACACTCAAAGTCATGTAGGAAAGGAGACAAAGCTGTCTGTAGATTTGGATTTCCATTACCCCCCATGAAGAAAACTACTATTTTAGAGCCAATAGTTGATTTGCACAAAAATAAACATTACAAAGCCTTGTTTGAAAAAATCCAGAAAGAATTAGATGATGTGAAAAATTGTGATTTGGGTTTTGAAGACTTTTTGCGTCTTTTAGATGTAGATGAAGAGGAATATTTGAAAGCAATACAAAGTTCTTTGAATAGTCCTAAGGTCTTTTTGAAGAGAACAGTTAGGGAAGCTAGAGTTAATGCTTATATGAAGCCAATTTTGAATGGTTGGGGTGGAAATCATGACTTACAATTTGTGCTGGATCCATATGCATGTGCTGTTTATATTGTGTCATATATCAGTAAAGCTCAAAGGGGAATGAGTATACTAATGCATGAAGCATGTAAAGAAGCAAGACAGGGAAATATGGATCTTAGACAACAAGTACGACACATTGGAAACAAATTTCTGAACAGTGTTGAAGTAAGTGCTCAAGAAGCTTGCTATCTACTTCTACAGCTACCGCTTACCAAATGCACTAGAGACGTTGTATTCATCAATACTTCAAAGCCAGCAGACAGAACGTTTCTCCTGAAATCTAAAGAAGCTTTAGAAAAACTTCCAGGTGATTCAACTGACATTGAAGCAGACAATATCATGAAAAGGTATTCTAAACGACCTAAAGCTTTGGAGCACTGGTGTCTTGCAGACTATGTATCGCAGTTAGACATTATATACAAAAACTGTGATGAACAGGTTGATAAGGGCACCAATGTTGACAAGTCACATACAGAAGGTGTTCATAAGGACCAAAGTGAAAATCTTGATATAAATGATGATGAAATGCAGGCAAACAAAATTACAGAAAAAGAAGACAATGAAATAACATCAGATATTATACCTGGTGGTAAGATTGAGTTAAAAAATGGTGTTGTCATTTGCAAAAGAAAACGTAAGAAAATTTTAAGATATGTGAGATTTTCAAAAAAGGTTGATGCTGAAAATTATTACAGAGAGCGTCTGCTGCTCTTCTTTCCGTGGAGAAATGAAGAAATTGATTTGAAAGGGGGACATGAAACTTACCAGTCAAGATATTTACTAGTTCAAAATTTTGTTGACAACAAGGCAAATGAATATGAAAGGAATGCTGATGAACTAGACCATGCATGTGAGAAGGCCCAAAATGAAGACAACTTTGATGAAATTGCTCCAGGTAATCAGCAATCAGAGGAAGATGATGCTGAAATAGGTGCAAATGACAGTGAGGAATTCATTTACTTTGATCCTGATAGACCTGACAATCAAAGACAGTATGACATTGCAGGAGATGTTGGACTATCTGTAGCATCAGTTGACATCAGTATTCGCCAAAAGATAATGTCAGATGCAGTCTTTAGAGAACTTGTTAAATCTTTAAATGTTAAACAAAGAGAATTTTTCGTACATGTTCTTCAAACCGTCAAGGCAAAAAAAGATCCACTTCATGTATTTCTAACTGGTGGTGCTGGCGTAGGAAAATCTGTAGTTGTTACTGCTCTTTTTGAAGCCTTGCAGCGCTACCTAACATCTGATCCTGGAGATAATCCTGAAAACTGCAAAGTATTACTCTGTGCACCGACAGGTAAAGCTGCTTTTCACATCAACGGAATCACACTGCATTCAGCATTTCGAATTCCAGCTAGTCAAGGCTACAATTGTACTCCATTAAGTAGTGACATGTTAAACAGTCTAAGAACAAAATATAAAGACTTAGCTGTTGTTATGATCGACGAGGTGTCCATGGTTGGGAATAACATGTTAAGACTGATAAATGAAAGATTAAAACAAATAAAAGGCAGCATGTTACCTTTTGGAGGTATACACATGGTATTCATTGGAGACCTTTTCCAGTTAAAACCTGTCATGGATGGCTGGATCTTTGAAAACTTAAAAAGTAACTTTGGTCCATTGGCTACGAACTTGTGGCAAGAGTTTATTGAAATGCATGAATTGCAAGAAATTATGAGACAAAAGAATGACAAACAATTTGCAGAACTTTTAAACAGATTGAGGGAAGGAAATCAAACAAAAGATGACATTGCACTGTTACAAAGTAGATTAATCAGTCAGGATGACGTAGATTATCCCAGAAATGAAGTTCATCTATTTAACACAAATGAATCTGTCAATGCTTTCAATTTCAAGAATTTTGAGACTGCAAACACAGAAAAATGCACAATTTCAGCTCTTGATTGTGTCTTAAGTGACGACACACCAACAGTTAAAGAGAAGTTAGTATCACGACTACCGTCTGATTCAACACACACAGCTGGACTCAGTAAAACTGTGGGAATAGCTATTGGCATGATTTATGATTTGTGTGTTAATTTAGATGTAGATGATGGCTTGGTCAATGGATCTTCCTGTGTTGTCACCAAAGTTGAAGGACGACAGAAAAACACTTCAAGACCAAGTATTGTATGGGTTGAATTCAACAACGCTGATACTGGTTCTGCTTGGCGTTCTAAATATCAACATTTGTATCATAGTGCCATAAACTCCTCATGGACCCCAATATTTGACTGTAGACGAAACTTTGTTTATTTCAGAAAAACTTTTGTAAGAGTTCAGATTCCATTAAGGCAAGCTACAGCAAAAACAGTTCACAAGTCACAAGGTGATACACTTAGTAAAGTTGTTATTGACATGACTGGGAAGCGTGTTTTCCCTCATGCCCATTATGTTGCAATCAGCAGATCTAAAACTTTACAAGGTCTATCTGTTTTAAACCTCAATGAAGGCAAGATATCTGTGTCAGATAGTGTAACATCAGAAATGTCACGTCTGAGGAAAGCCAGACAATTAAAATTGTGCTATACACCTGTTTATGCAATCAACCACAGTCATTTTGTTTGTATGATGCACAATATTTGCTCCCTCAGAAGTCACTTACATGAACTGTTCCATGATCCTAATGCCAAGTCATCAGACATAATTGGTTTAGTAGAGACATGGCTAATGAAGACAGATTCAGACGAGTCATTGCAGCAAACTGGGTTCCAGATGTTTAGACAGGATGGTTTGCAAGCAGGAAATGTTCGTCCACACAGAGGGATAGTGGTCTATGTTAAAAATGGTGTACCGGTTTTAGATAGGTACTCAGTCATGAAGAAACATTTTGAATTGATGGTCTTGACAGTTTTGCTTTTTGGAAAAGAAACCCTGATTGCTACTCTTTATAGATCACCTGGAAGTTCTGTAGCAGACTTCAAATCGTTTTTACGGCAGAATCTGCTTGAAAGAAGTAGGGGTAAAATGCTCATAATTCAAGGAGACATCAATGTTGATATACTTGAGAAAAATTCAAGTTTTAGACAATTCATACAGGAGACATTTGGGTGTATACAAGTCGTGCATAAACCAACATCTAGTTCAGGATCTTTAATTGATCATATCTACACAAACATGCCTTCTGTACGCAGTGATGTCATAAACTGTGTTTGGTCAGACCATGATCTTGTTTACGCTGCATTTGAAAATGATATGTAACTTTTCAGTTTCACTACACAAAACAAATTTATTTTTTTAACAAAGTGTCTGATGACCATACCAATGTATATAACAAACATTGGTCTTAAACTGTGGTATTTAAAACATGTTAATGAAGGTCCTTGTTGGTTTAATTCTATGACCTTCTAAAGAGTTTCAAGATTTTTTCATTCTGTGTGATTACCTGAACATCCAACCAATATTTATAAGACTTTTTACATATATTTGTACATGTAGATATTCTCATGCATTTATGCTGTAGTTACAATGAATCTACATCATGGTTAAAATATAACCTTGTGTTTAAACCTCTTTCTACCCTGACTGACATGCCACCTGCATGGTCCTGTATAAAACAATATTTTCCTAGTGGTTTGTACTGTAACTTCCTGCATATTGCAATAATTGTGGTTTACATTGCCTGTGAAAAATAAACTGCTACACTAAATAAATGCTGAAGACATTCAAACAAAATGGTTTCCCAGCTGATACATGAATTAGAACACTGAATCAAATATGAAAGTAAGTCTTCTTTTAAAGAAAATATTAAAAAGAGGTAATGCTAAATACCTGTATTGAAAATGTCAGTAACCCAAGAAACAAAAGACAATGGAAACATGATTAAAAAGAGAAGATGTGCACTTAATAAGGATAAGGATTGTTTGTAATATACAAAGCATTTGATCTTAAATCTGTTAAAGCTTCAATAAATTAAGATCAACCTGTTTCTCAGAGGGCTAATTAAAGTATGTTAATGATTGAAAGTTTAAAAAAATCAATCCATAGCCTAGGAACATTTCAAAAAGGCCAAGAAATGTTAGATTATTTTCCCTATGTACTCTCTGGGGCATCTTTTAACTGGCATACATGTGACTTTTTAATATGGAAGTCTTTCAATTTTTTTCCCTATCTAGTAAACCATATTTAATATTGGCATTAATTACTAAATGATATTTCATATAAATCATGGCCCTGTGCTCCACAAGGAGTGAAGAGGATAAGGTAAGTAAGTTTTTCCATAAACCCTACGCCCCAACAGCGAAAATAATGACTGTTCCAGTTCAAAGGCTAATGCAGACAGCAAAACATGTTTTGAGGAAGAAGGATATGTAAACATAATAGCACAGTGAATATTTGGACAAAAGGAGAAATTGCGGATTATTGGCATATTCCTCTTTTGCCTCAATGTTTATTATTATTTTCTATTAAGGATGTCAAAACTACAAATTGTTTTGGAAAAGGTAAACTATCACACAAAGTTGAGGTAGCTACACTTGTCATTTATATATGTTAGTCTAAAAGCCAGTGGAGCGATACAGGGCCATCATGGCCCTCTTGTTATTTTTAAAGTTTGTAAACAACATTACGGACGTTGATTAAGTTTAATTTAATCTATTCTGTAGCATATGCATTTTTTAGGGAAAAGGAGAAAATACTGGTCGTCAGCCTCCCTTCTTTCATCTCGATGTTTTCCCAAGCTTTATTGCACACATGAATACCAGGTCTTGTTTGTCAAAGTATTGAAATTCACTGGCATACACTGTAATCACAGATGTGAAAATGTCAAGATTTTCGAAAAAGGCATAATTATATTGAAACTTTTTTTCAATAAATTCATGTAATTATTTTTGATACAAAGGTTCTGTTTAACTATTACGCAATCAAATGAATCAGTTTGCCTTCGAGTACATTATTTAATAAGCTAGCCAATTTAATGAAATATAAGTCAAGGTATTCTAGTAAATGGTTAATCATTAATCCAGCTGAGATTAGAATTAATTCAGAGTAACATAATGCCGGTAAATTGTCCATTGCTGTGTCCATTGCGGCGCTTGTTCCACTCCCTTGACATAAGTATTTGAGGCTGTACCACTCTACTGACATAAGGATGTATGCAGTAAAACTTGGTTAAGGGTTGGGGTAAGTGCTAGTGACAGGGGCACAGGTATGGCTTCTGCTCAGTTTTAAATTCATTTTAGAAACAAGAGGGCCATTGGCCCTGAAGCGCTCACCTGACAGGCCCATAGGAAGCAATTTCATAATGGGGGGCTATAGACTCTATCCTAAATATTGGGGGGTGGGGGCTAATTGGGATTTCCCCAAAATTTTAAGTGTAAAATTAAGAAAAATTGGTATTTTTGGCCAACTTTGGAAGGGTTTAGCCCCCCTAGCCCCCCTGTTCCTACAGGCCTGCCTGACATAATAGCTTTCTGTATATGGTGTGTCTGAGCCTCCAAAATGATCACATTTTACTAATATTTGTGGCCTGTATAAGATAATCATTCTGACAAATTTTCAGCTTGATTGGGCAAAAAAATCCCCAAGACTGGACCCCATGACCTAGTTTAGGACCCCAGATGACCAAATTTTGAAATTGTCTGAGATTTTATCAAGATAATTATACTGACTAGGCTGATTGGGCATAAAATGTGGCCTCTAGAGTGCACACAAGGTTTTTCTTAAATTTGACCTAGTGACCTAGTTTTTGACCCCAGATGACCCAATTTCAAACTTTTTGTACATTTCATCAAGACAATTATTATGAGCATATTTCAGGTTGATTGGGCAAAAAATGTGGCCTCTAGAGTGCACACAAGGTTTTACAAAGATTTGACCCTGTGACCTAGTTTTTGACCCCAGATGACCCAATTTCAAACTTTTTGTACATTTCATCAAGACAATTATTATGAGCATATTTCAGGTTGATTGGGCAAAAAATGTGGCCTCTAGAGTGCACACAAGGTTTTACAAAGATTTGACCCTGTGACCTAGTTTTTGACCCCAGATGACCCAATTTCAAACTTGTCCGAGATTTTATCAAGACAATCATTCTGAGCAAATTTCAGGTTGATTGGGCAAAAAATGTGGCCTCTTGAGTGCACACAAGGTTTTTCTAAGATTTGACCCTGTGACCTTGTTTTTGACCCCAGATGACCCAATTTCAAACTTGTCCGAGATTTCATCAAGATAATCATTCTGATCAATTTTCAGGTTGATTGGGCAAAAAATGTGGCCTCCAGAGTGCACAAAAGGTTTTTTCTAAGATTTGACCCCGTGACCTAGTTTTTGACCCCAGATGACCCAATTTCAAACTTGTCTGAGATTTCATCAAGACAATCATTTTGAGCAAATTACAGGTTGATTGGGCAAAAAATGTGGCCTCTAGAGTGCACACAAGGTTTCTCTAAGATTTGACCTAGTGACCTATTTTTTGACCCCAGATGACCCCATTTCAGGCTTGTCCGAGATTTCATCAAGTCAATCATTTTGAGCTAATTTCAGGTTGATTGGGCAAAAAATGTGGCCTCTAGAGTGCACACAAGGTTTTTCTAAGATTTGACCCTGTGACCTAGTTTTTGACCCCAGATGACCCAATTTCAAACTTGTCCGAGATTTTATCAAGACAATCATTCTGAGCAAATTTCAGGTTGATTGGGCAAAAAATGTGGCCTCTAGAGTGCACACAAGGTTTTTCTAAGATTTGACCCTGTGACCTAGTTTTTGACCCCAGATGACCCAATTTCAAACTTGTCCGAGATTTGATCAAGACAATCATTCTGAGCAAATTTCAGGTTGATTGGGCAAAAAATGTGGTCTCTAGAGTGCACACAAGGTTTTTCTAAGATTTGACCCCGTGACCTAGTTTTTGACCCCAGATGACCCAATTTCAAATCCGTCCGAGATTTGATCAAGACAATCATTCTGATCAATTTTCAGGTTGATTGGGCAAAAAATGTGGCCTCTAGAGTGCACACAAGGTTTTTCTAAGATTTGACCCAGTGACCTAGTTTTTGAACCCAGATGACCCAATTTCGAACTTGTCCGAGATTTTATCAAGACAATCATTCTGATCAATTTCAGGTTGATTGGGCAAAAAATGTGGCCTCTAGAGTGCACACAAGGTTATTTTAAGATTTGACCCAGTGGCCTAGTTTTTGACCCCAGATGACCCAATTTAAAACTGGTCCAAGATTTCATCAAGACAATCATTCTGAGCAAATTTCAGGTTGATTGGGCATAAAATGTGGCCTCTAGAGTGCACACAAGGTTTCTCTAGGATTTGACCCAGTGACCTACTTTTTGACCCCAGATGACCCAATTTCAAACTTGTCCGAGATTTCATCAAGTCAACCATTTTGAGCTAATTTCAGGTTGATTGGGCAAAAAATGTGGCCTCCAGAGTGCACACAGGGTATTTCTAAGATTTAACCCCGTGACCTAGTTTTTGACCCCGGATGACCCAATTTCTTACTTGTCCGAGATTTCATCAAGACAATCATTCTGAGCAAATTTCAGGTTGATTGGGCAAAAAGTGTGGCCTCTAGAGTGCACACAAGGTTTTCCTAAGATTTGACCCTGTGACCTAGTTTTTGACCCCAGATGACCCAATTTCAAAGTTGTCCAAGATTTGATCAAGACAATCATTCTGAGCAAATTTCATATTGATTGGGCAAAAAATGTGGCCTCTAGAGTGCACACAAGGTTTTTCTAAGATTTGACCCTGTGACCTAGTTTTTGACCCCAGATGACCCAATTTCAAACTTGTCCGAGACTTTATCAAGACAATCATTCTGATCAATTTTCAGGTTGATTGGGCAAAAAATGTGGCCTCTAGAGTGCACACAAGGTTTTTCTAAGATTTGACCCAGTGACCTAGTTTTTGACCCCAGATGACCCAATTTCAAACTTGTCTGAGATTTCATCAAGACAATCATTCTGATCAATTTTCAGGTTGATTGGGCAAAAAATGTGGCCTCTAGAGTGCACACAAGGTTTTTCTAAGATTTGACCCAGTGACCTAGTTTTTGACCCCAGATGACCCAATTTCAAACTTGTCCGAGATTTCATCAAGACAATCATTCTGAGCATATTTCAGGTTGATTGGGCTGAAAATGTGGCCTCTAGAGTGCACACAAGGTTTCTCTAGGATTTGACCCCGTGAACTACTTTTTGACCCCAGATGACCCAATTTCAAACTTGTCTGAGATTTCATCAAGACAATCATTCTGAGCTAATTTCAGGTTGATTGGGCAAAAAATGTGGCCTCTAGAGTGCACACAAGGTTTTTCTAAGATTTGACCCCGTGACCTAGTTTTTGACCCCAGATGACCCAATTTCAAACTTGTCCGAGATTACATCAAGACAAACATTCTGAGCAAATTTCAGGTTGATTGGGCAAAAAATGTGGCCTCTTGAGTGCACACAAGGTTTTTCTAAGATTTGACCCCGTGACCTAGTTTTTGACCCCAGATGACCCAATTTCGAACATGTCCGAGATTTGATCAAGACAATCATTCTGATCAATTTTCAGGTTGATTGGGCAACAAATGTGGCCTCTAGAGTGCACACAAGGTTTTTCTAAGATTTGACCCCGTGACCTACTTTTTGACCTCAGATGACCCAATTTCGAACCTGTCTGAGATTTCATCAAGACAATCATTCTGAGCAAATTACAGGTTGATTGGGCAAAAAATGTGGCCTCTAGAGTGCACACAAGGTTTTTCTAAGATTTGACCCCGTGACCTAGTTTTTGACCCCAGATGACCCAATTTCGAACTTGTCCGAGATTTCATCAAGACAATCATTCTGAGCAAATTTCAGGTTGATTGGGCAAAAAATGTGGCCTCTAGAGTGCACACAAGCCAAAGGTTGACGCACGACGCACGACGGACGACGGACGACTGACGACGGACGACGGACGACGGACGACGGACACAGCGGTATCACAATACCTCACCATGAGCACTATCGTGCTCAGGTGAGCTAAAAATGGTGTGTAATTGTCAATTCAGGCACCAGTTCCACTCAATTGACATAAGCGCTTAAGGCTGTTCCACTCTCTTGACATAAGGATTAGCGGCTGTACTGGGGTAAGAGTTGGAATGCTGATTAGTGGTTGGGGTACAGTAAAGCTTTTGCTAAGTTATATATTAATTTCAGGAAAACGAGTCGCTTGTTACGGTCTATTTCAGTGTTTTAGACATTCAAAACGAGTTTGGTCGGATGTCTAATCGAATGTCTAACGTCTAATTCGGTGAATTAGACATTCAAAACGAGTTTGGCCGAATGTCTAATCAAATGTCTAACGTCTAATTCGGTGAATTAGACATTCAAAACGAGTTTGGTCGAATGTCATATCGAATGTCTAACGTATACTTCGGTGACTTAGACATTCAAAACGGGTTTGGTCGAATGTCTAATCGAATGTCTAACGTCTAATTCAGTGAATTAGACATTCAAAACGGGTTTGGTCGAATGTCTAATCGAATGTCTAACGTCTAATTCGGCGAATTAGACATTCAAAACGAGTTTGGTCGAATGTCTAATCGAATGTCTAACGTCTAATTCGGTGAATTAGACATTCAAAACGAGTTTGCTCGAATGTCTAATCGAATGTCTAACGTCTAATTCGGTGAATAAGACATTCAAAACGAGCTTGGACGAATGTCTAATCGAATGTCTAACGTCTAATTCGGTGAATTAGACATTCAAAACGGGTTTGGTCGAATGTCTAATCGAATGTCTAACGTCTAATTCGGTGAATTAGACATTCAAAACGAGTTTGGTCGAATGTCTAATCGAATGTCTAACGTCTAATTCGGTGAATTAGACATTCAAAACGGGTTTGGTCGAATGTCTAATCGAATGTCTAACGTCTAATTCGGTGAATTAGACATTCAAAACGGGTTTGGTCGAATGTCTAATCGAATGTCTAACGTCTAATTCGGTGAATTAGACATTCAAAACGTGTTTGGTCGAATGTCTAATCGAATGTCTAACGTCTAATTCGGTGAATTAGACATTCAAATCGGGTTTGATAGAATGTCTAATCGAATGTCTAACGTCTAATTCAGTGAATTAGACATTCAAAACGGGTTTGGTCGAATGTCTAATCGAATGTCTAACGTCTAATTCGGTGAATTAGACATTCAAAACGAGTTTGGTCGAATGTCTAATCGAATGTCTAACGTCTAATTCGGTGAATTAGACATTCAAAACGAGTTTGGTCGAATGTCTAACGTCTAATTCGGTGAATTAGACATTCAAATCGGGTTTGATCGAATGTCTAATCGAATGTCTAACGTCTAATTCGGTGAATTAGACATTCAAATCGGGTTTGATCGAATGTCTAATCGAATGTCTAACGTCTAATTCGGTGAATAAGACATTCATAACGGGTTTTTTCGAATGTCTAATCGAATGTCTAACGTCTTATTCGGTGAATTAGACATTCAAAATGAGTTTGGTCGAATGTCATATCGAATGTCTAACGTATACTTCGGTGACTTAGACATTCAAAACGGGTTTGGTCGAATGTCTAATCGAATGTCTAACGTCTAATTCAGTGAATTAGACATTCAAAACGGGTTTGGTCGAATGTCTAATCGAATGTCTAACGTCTAATTCGGCGAATTAGACATTCAAAACGAGTTTGGTCGAATGTCTAATCGAATGTCTAACGTCTAATTCGGTGAATTAGACATTCAAAACGAGTTTGCTCGAATGTCTAATCGAATGTCTAACGTCTAATTCGGTGAATAAGACATTCAAAACGAGCTTGGACGAATGTCTAATCGAATGTCTAACGTCTAATTCGGTGAATTAGACATTCAAAACGGGTTTGGTCGAATGTCTAATCGAATGTCTAACGTCTAATTCGGTGAATTAGACATTCAAAACGAGTTTGGTCGAATGTCTAATCGAATGTCTAACGTCTAATTCGGTGAATTAGACATTCAAAACGGGTTTGGTCGAATGTCTAATCGAATGTCTAACGTCTAATTCGGTGAATTAGACATTCAAAACGGGTTTGGTCGAATGTCTAATCGAATGTCTAACGTCTAATTCGGTGAATTAGACATTCAAAACGTGTTTGGTCGAATGTCTAATCGAATGTCTAACGTCTAATTCGGTGAATTAGACATTCAAATCGGGTTTGATCGAATGTCTAATCGAATGTCTAACGTCTAATTCGGTGAATTAGACATTCAAAACGGGTTTGGTCGAATGTCTAATCGAATGTCTAATGTCTAATTCGGTGAATTAGACATTCAAAACGAGTTTGGTCGAATGTCTAATCGAATGTCTAACGTCTAATTCGGTGAATTAGACATTCAAAACGAGTTTGGTCGAATGTCTAACGTCTAATTCGGTGAATTAGACATTCAAATCGGGTTTGATCGAATGTCTAATCGAATGTCTAACGTCTAATTCGGTGAATTAGACATTCAAATCGGGTTTGATCGAATGTCTAATCGAATGTCTAACGTCTAATTCGGTGAATTAGACATTCATAACGGGTTTTTTCGAATGTCTAATCGAATGTCTAACGTCTTATTCGGTGAATTAGACATTCAAAACGGGTTTGGTCGAATGTCTAATCGAATGTCTAACGTCTAATTCGGTGAATTAGACATTCAAAACGCGTTTGATCGAATGTCTAATCGAATGTCTAACGTCTAATTCGGTGAATTAGACATTCAAAACTGGTTTGATCGAATGTCTAATCGAATGTCTAACGTCTAATTCGGTGAATTAGACATTCAAAACGGGTTTGATCGAATGTTTAATCGAATGTCTAACGTCTAATTCGGTGAATTAGACATTCAAAACGGGTTTGGTCGAATGTCTAATCGAATGTCTAACGTCTAATTCGGTGAATTAGACATTCAAATCGGGTTTGATCGAATGTCTAATCGAATGTCTAACGTCTAATTCGGTGAATTAGACATTCAAAACGAGTTTGGTCGAATGTCTAATCGAATGTCTAACGTCTAATTCGGTGAATTAGACATTCAAAATGGGTTTGATCGAATGTCTAATCGAATGTCTAACGTCTAATTCGGTGAATTAGACATTCAAAACGAGTTTGGTCGAATGTCTAATCGAATGTCTAACGTCTAATTCGGTGAATTAGACATTCAAAACGGGTTTGGTCGAATGTCTAATTGAATGTCTAACGTCTAATTCGGCGAATTAGACATTCAAAACGGGTTTGGTCGAATGTCTAATCGAATGTCTAACGTCTAATTCGGTGAATTAGACATTCAAAACAGATTTGATCGAATGTCTAATCGAATGTCTAACGTCTAATTCGGTGAATTAGACATTCATATTTGAATGTCTAATTCGATGATTAGACATTCGTTCGAAAGTCTAATGTCTAATGTCCTGCCAACTTCACGCACTTGAAATACCAAGGCTGTATGTGTAAAAGGACATGATATATCGGCTAGATTAAAGTTTTTTTTAAAGTAGGTCAAAGTCCAAGGTCAAGGTCACAATGTCCAATGTCATGGTCAAATGTGAAAGGTCTTGGTAGGATGTGTCCATGTGTGAAATACCAAGGATGTATGTGTAATAGCACATAAGATATAGGCCAAGTTTAATTTATCTAAAAGTAGGTCAAACTCCAAGGTCAAGGCCACATGGTCCAAGGTCATAGTCGTATGTGATAGGTCTTGGTCAGAGGTTTCCATGTGTCAAATATCAAGGCTGTATGTGTAAAAGGACATGATATATCGGTCAGGTTAAAGTTTTTCAAAAGTAGGTCAAACTCCAAGGTCAAAGTCACAGAGTCCAAGGTCATGGTCAATTATGAAAGGTCTTGGTAAGATGTGTCCATGTGTGAAATATCAAGGCTGTATTTGTAAAAGGTCATTAGATATTTGCCGGGTTTAATTTTTTCAAAATTGGTCAAACTCCAAGGTCAAGGTCACAAGGTCCAAGGTCATGGTTAAATCTGAACGATGTTGATAGGAGGTATCTATGTGTGAGATATCAAGGCTGTATGTGTAAAAGGACATGAGATATAGGCAAGGTTAAGAATTAAGTGTAACTAGACAGTCCTGGCGGCCTGGAAGCGCTCCACAGGCCTGATTGTTTGTCTTGTTGAATGCAATTTCATTCAAAGGTTCAGGCTGCGCAAACAAGCAAATGCATGACCAAGCTGAAAATTACGAGCAAGTAAGATCTTATGGTCAGTAAGATTTCTGTGAAAGTTCTGTATTGATTACTTAATACTAATGGTTGTAAAACAGAAAATAAAGCCGAAAATAGCAATTTTGGCAATAACAAGAGCCGTCAGAGACGGACAATGCTCCCCGAATAAGGCATTGTCACAATCAATATATGCCATGCAGAGCTAATATAAAGCTAACAAATGTTTAGCCCCCCTTTTTCCATGACATATTTTGTATACGCAAATTTTAAATAAATTATTGTGAAGAGCATCTGATTTGCTACTCAAATATGAAATTTCATCAAATTCTGGCCATTAGACTAGAAGAAATTAGAGAAAAACTGTATTTAAGCTTATGTCCCCTTTTCCCATGACGAGGCCTCAAATCCAAAAAACGGGAAAAGTACATTAGCATTATGTCATAGGGAGTTCACATGGTAAGTTTCATTTGATTTGGCCCAACGGTTATGGAGAAATCGCTTCGGACGGACGGACGGACAGACGAAATGACAGACGGACAGGACGGACGGACGGACAGACAAAGAGGCGACTATATGCTCTCCCTTCGGGGAGCATAAAAAGGCAGATAACTGATATAAAATTCAGATCAAGCTGAAAATTACACCAAGGCAAGAACGTATAGTCACCAACATTCTGTGCAAGTTTTGTCTTGATTCTTCAATATTTGTAGTTGCTAGCGTGAAAACAAAGTTAAAATAGAGTCGAAAATGACAATTTTGTCAATTCCAAGGGCACATAACTCTTGATGTAAAATTCAGATCAAGCTGAAAATTATACCAAGGTGAGATCTTATGGTCACCAACATTCTGTCTCAGTTTTGTCTTGATTGGTTAATATTTGTAGTTGCTACAGTGAAAGCAATGTCAAAATAGAGCCGAAAATGTGATTTTGTCAATATCAAGGGCACATAACTCATGATTTTATGTTCAGATCATGCTGAAAATTATACCAAGGCAAGATCTTATGGTCATCAACATTCTGTACAAGTATTGTCTAGATTGGTCAATATTTTGTATTTGCTAGAGTGAAAACAAAGTAAAAATAGAGCCGAAAATGGCAATTTTGTCAATTTCAAGGGCACATAACTCATGATGTAAAATTCAGATCAAGCTGAAAATTGTACCAAGGCAAGATCTTATAGTCACCAACATTCTGTACAAGTTTTGTCTTGATTGGTTAATATTTGTAGTTGCTAGAGTGAAAGCAATGTCAAAATAGAGCCGGAAATGTGATTTTGTCAATATCAAGGGCACATAACTCATGATGTTACGTTCAGATCATGCTGAAAATTATACCAAGGCAAGATCTTATGGTCATCAACATTCTGTACAAGTATTGTCTAGACTGGTCAATATTTGTATTTACTAGAGTGAAAACAAAGTCAAAATAGAGCCGAAAATGGCAATTTTGTCAATTTCAAGGGCACATAACTCATGATGTAAAATTCTGATCAAGCTGAAAATTGTGCCAAGGCAAGATCTTATAGTCACCAACATTCTGTACAAGTTTTGTCTTGATTGGTTAATATTTGTGGATTTCAGAGTAAAGTTAAAGTCAAAACCAGCTATTTTTGACATTCAAGGGCAGATAACTCAGGTTATTCTGATTCAATCCAAATTCTTTGAAGGAATCTGAGAGAGGGTCACCCAAGGATCATTCTTGTGAAGTTTGATTGAAATCCATCTGGTAGTTTCTGAGAAGATTTTTAAAGAAAAAGTTTACGGACGGACTGACGGACGGACGCACGACGGACACACCGCCATGACAATAGCTCGCTGGCCTGTCGGCCAGTGGAGCTAAAAATCAACAAAGGGCAATAACTCCAAGAATTTGATTGGCAGAGTTACGGTTCTTGTACACTGCACCTCTCCATAATAAAATATATTCACCTGTAAAGTTTCATGATTCTACCTTACATATTTTTTGAGTTGTGCTCCGGACAAGAATCAAGTTATAAACTCATTAAAGGGCAATAACTCAGAGGTTCTTGTGCACTGCACCTCTCCATAATGAGATCTATCCACCTATTAAGTTTCATGATTCTACCTTACATACTTTTTGAGTTATGCTCCGGGCAATAATCAAGTTTGAAAATCAACAAAGGGCAATAACTCAAAAAATTTGATCAGCAGAGTTACGGTCCTTGTGCACTGCACCTCTCCATAATGAGATCTATCTACCTATTAAGTTTCATGATTCTGCCTTACATACTTTTTGAGTTATGCTCCGGACAATAATCAAGTTTGAAAATCAACAAAGGGCAATAACTCAAAAAATTTGATCGGCAGATTTACGGTTCTTGTGCACTGCACCTCTCCATAATGAGATCTATTCACCTGTAAAGTTTCATGATTCTACCTAACATAGTTTTTGAGTTATGCTCCGGACAAAAATCAAGTTTGAAAATAAACAAAGGGCAATAACTCAAAAAAATTGATCAGCAGAGTTACGGTTCTTGTGCACTGCACCTCTCCATAATGAGATCTATCCACCTGTAAAGTTTCATGATTGTACCTTACATACTTTTTGAGTTATGCTCCGGACAAGAATCAAGTTATAAAATCAACAAAGGGCAATAACTCAAAAAAATTGATCAGCAGAGTTACGGTTCTTGTGCACTGCACCTCTCCATAATGAGATCTATCCACCTGTAAAGTTTCATGATTGTACCTTACATACTTTTCGAGTTATGCTCCGGACAAGGTTTGGTCTACGGACAGACCGACCGACATACGGACCGACCGACCGACCTTCCGACACTTGCAAAACAATATACCCCCATTTTCTTCGAAAGGGGGCATAATTACAACTAATATGGCTTAGTTGAATATCCAGCAACAGAACTGTATGATCAATAAGAACAAGCAATAGACTAGTTCAGTATCATATACATTAACCCATTACCAAACTCTTAAATTTTAGACTGGTCCAAATTCAATATGCCAGGCCCCGGTTTCTCGAAAAAACTTTTAAAAGTATCTTCTCATGCTCAAATCTGAGCATCGTGCTCAAATCGCACGAAATCCACGTGAACTTCAATTGAATACCAATCAACGTTGATTGGTATTGAATAGAAGTTGAGCATGAACTCATGAGAATATACTTAAGGTTTTTCGAGAAACAGGGGCCAGATCACAATTATAATTAAATTGAATTTCATATTTCAAATACTAGTAGGTACATCAAAACCAGGTCTTGTTAGTCTTAAAGTTTTCCACACAAACATAATGATAAAACAATAGCTGATTTTATGTCTAAAAGGCAGATTATTTGGAAAATCATCAAGTGAAGTATTATTTTAAATTAACATTTTGAGGAGTGAAACTAGTTAGGAATTATAATCTCTCATATTAATGATGTCTTACCTTCTCCGCCTATCTGTGTTTCTGTTCGTCCTTCCGTTGCGAGGGTATTTTCATAGCATACCGCGTCATCGAAAAAGGGGATATAATCATTAATTAATGCAAGCATCGACAGTGACACAAACCCTACATTTATTAACGGATTTTGATAAAATTTTCACAAAAATGTTCGAGTCACCTTAGACTATGCGGACACTGTTATTTTTCCCCTTTTAAGATGCGTCATGGCAAAAGGAGTCTTGATGAAAACAACGTACCTGACATAACTCCTTCTAAATTTATTGACGGATTTTGATAAAAAAAATTACGAAGAATGTTTCTAGACACCTGACTAAGTGTATATAGTGTCAAATTTCTTTCATATCATGCTGCGTCGTAGGAAAATGGGCCTTAATGCAAAAAAAAAAAAAAGTGGCTTATTTGTCGATTTCTACCAGCCACTGAGAATTGGATTATTATGTTAGAGAAAATTTAACGTTGTGATTTGTTGTTGTAAAGAATAAAGAAATAATACACGCTTTAACGGCAACTTGATGCTCCACTAAGTCGCACGGGCAAAGTTTGCAAAATCAACATGTAGCATAAGTATAGGTAGTCGAGCAATTTCAGGTAAAATTTGTCAACACTGTATTATTGGTTTATAGGTAGAAATGAAAAGTACAAAATTTTGAGTCGATATGATGGAAATTAAGAGAGATATTGACAAACAAAAAGTGTATACTTTCTTTTGCCTCTCAGTATATATATATATATATATATATATATATATATATATATATATACCTTATTTAAAAAATTCTTTGCTTTAGAAACTAACCGATTCCCCATCTAGAGCATACTTCTTAGAAATATGACATTTTAGAAATAATCAGACGAAAGAAGGTGATAAAAGAATACTGATGATTAGCATTTCATCTTTCCTTACAATTCTAATTTGCTAAAAACAAAGAGAGATAGAGCTAGGCATAAGCATCCTTCTATATAGTTTGAATTTCAACTGCTTTGAAGAAGATTTCGACAAAAACTAGTTTTTACGTAACAGTCTATAGTCCTGACCAACACTCCAACTTCCATGGTGCAACAGGAAAGCATATTCACTTTTGAAGTGGATGATCTGGGTTCGAATCCCAGTGGAAGTCATTATTTGGAAAGGCATTATAGAACTTGTCAGAAAACAGTTTTTGTGGGAAATAACGAAAATTCTTATTAACAATATGAAGTAGCAGATTTCAAAGTCTTCAGATTTTAGAAGCATGCTTATAGCTCTTTCCCAATCAAGGCCTGATTTACACATATGTACAAAAAAGAAAGATTAAGAAAACATTGAAGAAAAAGTAGAAAATACTGATGTCTAATATTTTCTACATTTCCTTCTCTGCCAAAGGAGAGGAAGCATGTTGCTATCGTTATACATGTATAACTTATACATTTTCTTTTGTTTGACATAGACTATCGTGCTGTCGACAACTCTTTTTAATTGGAACAACCTCTAATTATATCATTTTGTAAAGTTATAAAAAACATAGACAGAGAAAGCTTTAGAAAATATTTAAGAAAAAGATGAAAATACTAATGATCAGAATTTTCTCTTCCTTTTTCTGTAAGATTTAATGGGACTTTAATGTTAAAGATTGCACAAACTCTTATGTGTGTGAAAAATTTAGTGAAAATATGAAATTGCTGATGATCAACAATTTCTCATTTTCCCTAAGTATTTTCTTAGATCTATATAACTGAACATTTTGTTTTTAACATGAATGATCGCATCATCTTCAATTCCTTTCAATTGGGAAATATCAAATTGTGCCATTTTGTAGTTTTAAAAAGCCATGACATAGAAAGCTAAAGAAAACATTCAAGAAAAAGAAGAAAATACTGCTGACCATATTTTTCACTTCTCTTAGCATTTAGTGCAATTTTATGGCAAAGATTGCATATAGATCTATTTTTTTTATCTAGGAAACATTGAGAAAAATCTGAAATTGCTGATGATCAAGAATGTCTTCTTTTCCCTCAATATTTTAGTTATATAGCTGAGTTTTCTTCTTTTTTCAAAATATTTAATGCAATTCTTATGTCAGATATAGCATAAATTATGATGGCTGGAATTTTAAAATGTCAAAATGTCTTAAATAGTGTAATTTTGGGACTGTTTTTTTTTTTAAATTTAAGCATTGAATATAAAAATAGGAAGTTTACATAGTAGCTAAATTTAGAATTTTTAATTGTGGTTAAATTGTGATTGAATTGTTGTTGGTCTTATATGGGCTCACAGGTGATAGCCTTGGCGCAGTTGGTAGCGCATCTGCCTCTCAATCAAGAGGTCCCCGGTTTGATACCCGGCTGCGGCAAATACCCTCTCTGACAAACTTATGTGGGTGAGCAGCAAGGGGCTCAATTAGGGTGTTGTGGTAGTACTTGTATGAGAAACAACAGGACTCCATGATTAGGTGCGCATGTTTTGCATAAGATGTCAAATCTAGGTCTTGTTTGGGAAAGGATAAATGATTAAGTTGTCAATAGGTAGTGATTTGAAGTATCTCGTGTCAAACACTAAAAAATAAGAACATTTTGGGAAAAGAAGAAATAGCTGCTCATTTTGAGCATTTTCTTCTTTTTCCACAACATTGTTATACAAATGAATAAATACTATACATGTTAGGTTTATTTTAACATTTTCCTCCAGGGCAACAATTCTTAAAACCATTTCCTACAAGACCTACTTCTGACATCCTTGATTAGAAATGTTTGGGGAGAAATTTACACAATAGAAGGAAAATTGATGCCTTTTACCTAAATACAGTCTATGCTCTAGATATTTTACGCATTCCCATTTCTGATACTAATTATCGTTTTGTTATCTTAATATTTGCTGTTTAGGGAAAGGATTTAAACGTGAAATTTTAGAATGATCCAATTTTAAAGTTGATGCAGAAGACAAATGGGTGTAATTAAAGCTAAAAGTTGTGAATTATACAAATCAGAAAACATTGAAGCAAAGGGAAAAAATGCTGATCAGCATTTTCTACTTTAATCTCAATGTTTCCCAAGCTTTTTCTATTGTGGAAATCAAAACCAGGTCTGGTTTAGGAAATGAATAACCTTTTTTAGCTCACCTGAGCACGAATGTGCTCATGGTGAGCTATTGTGATAGGGCTGTGTCCGGCGTCCGTCGTCCGTCGTCCGGTGTCCGTCGTCCGTCGTCCGTCGTCCGTCAAACTTTGCCTTGTGTGCACTCTAGAGGCCACATTTTTTGCCCAATCAACCTGAAATTTGCTCAGAATGATTGTCTTGATGAAATCTCGGACAAGTTCGAAATTGGGTCATCTGGGGTCAAAAACTAGGTCACTGGGTCAAATCTTAGAAAAACCTTGTGTGCACTCTAGAGGCCACATTTTTTGCCCAATCAACCTGAAATTTGCTCAGAATGATTGTCTTGATAAAATCTCGGACAAGTCTGAAATTGGGTCATCTGGGGTCAAAAACTAGGTCACGGGGTCAAATCTTAGAAAAACCTTGTGTGCACTATAGAGGTCACATTTTTTTCCCAATCAACCTGAAATTTGCTCAGAATGATTGTTTTGATGAAATCTCGGACAAGTTCGAAATTGGGTCATCTGGGGTCAAAAACTAGGTCACGGGGTCAAATCTTAGAAAAACCTTGTGTGCACTCTAGAGGCCACATTTTTTGCCCAATCAACTTAAAATTTGCTCAGAATAATTGTCTTGATAAAATCTCGGACAAGTTCGAAATTGGGTCATCTTGGGTCAAAAACTAGGTCACTGGGTCAAATCTTAGAAAAACCTTGTGTGCACTATAGAGGTCACATTTTTTGCCCAATCAACCTGAAATTTAATCAGAATTATTGTTTTGGTGAAATCTTGTACAAGTTTGAAATTTGGTCATCTGGGGTCAAAAACTAGGTCACGGGGTCAAATCTTAGAAAAACCTTGTGTGCACTATAGAGGCCACATTTTTTGCCCAATCAACCTGAAAATTGATCAGAATTATTGTCTGGATAAAATCTCGGACAAGTTCGAAATTGGGTCATCTGGGGTCAAAAACTAGGTCACGGGGTCAAATCTTAGAAAAACCTTGTGTGCACTCTAGAGGCCCCATCTTTTGCCCAATCAACCTGAAATTTGCTCAGAATGATTGTCTTGATGAAAGCTCGGACAAGTTTGAAATTGGGTCATCTGGGGTCAAAAACTAGGTCACGGGGTCAAATCTTTAGAAAAACCTTGTGTGCACTCTAGAGGCCACATTTTTTGCCCAATCACCCTGAAATTGCTCAGAATGATTGACTTGATAAAATCTCCCACAAGTTTGATATAGGGTCATCTGGGGTCTAAAACTAGGTCACAGGGTCAAATCTTAGAAAAACCTTATGTGCACTCTAGAGGCCACATTTTTTACCCAATCACCCTGAAAATTGATCAGAATGATTGTCTTGATCAATTTTCAGACAAGATTGAAATTGGGTCATCTGGGGTCATAAACTAGGTCATGAGGTAAAATCTTTGTAAAACCTTTTGTGCACTCTAGAGGCCACATTTTTTGCCCAATCAACCTGAAAATTGATCAGAATGATTGTCTTGGTGAAATCTCGGACAAGTTTGAAATTGGGTCATCTGGAGTCAAAAACTAGGTCACGGGGTCAAATCTTAGAAAAACCTTGTGTGCACTCTAGAGGCCACATTTTTTACCCAATCACCCTGAAAATTGATCAGAATGATTGTCTTGATCAATTTTCAGACAAGATTGAAATTGGGTCATCTGGGGTCATAAACTAGGTCATGAGGTAAAATCTTTGTAAAACCTTTTGTGCACTCTAGAGGCCACATTTTTTGCCCAATCAACCTGAAAATTGATCAGAATGATTGTCTTGATCAATTCTAGGTCACGAGGTCAAATCTTAGATAAACCTTGTGTGCACCTAGAGGTCACATTCTTTGTCCAATCAACCTGAAAATTGGTTTACAAAAAAAAGTTATTATATCAGGTGAGCGCTTCAGGGCCAATGGCCCTCTTGTTTCATCAATGTACGTAGTGAAATCCCATAAAAAAGGAATTGTTTCAAATTCGCAAATAGAATTGTATGTTTTTTAGCTCCACTGCATGGCTGGCTATTGTCATGGTGGTGTGTATGTCATGCGTTTGTCCTTGCTTAAAGTGGAGCTTTAATGGGGGTTAATTTTTCATCTAATGGAAAGAAGAGATATTTGCCTCTGAACCGGTTGTTTTTCACCTGTATAAAATCCAATATTCAGATTTCACGTCTCATCCGGTGTTTTGACAATCGATGACCTGTGACGTCACCAGTGTTACTCCAAAATGGCTTTCCACGATTTGACTTTGTTTGAAATCGGTTTCCGTACGTGCGCTTAGTCCAGAATTGTTTGACCTAGTCTCATGAAACTTTATACAGTTGTTGCCCTAGACCCAGGAGGTGCCCTGTCGTTTTTTGGTCATAAAGGTCAAAGTCCCATTTGGATTGTTTAAATTCCATTTTAGCGCTCTAAGTCATTTCACATAGGATCATGAAACTGTACATACAGCTGTTGTCCTTGATTCAAGGAGGCGTTCTATTGTCACGCAGGACAAAGGTCAAGGTCACAATTGGACTTTGCTGAAAATCCAGACTTTTTTGAAAGTCCATTTCCATGCTCCAGCTGAAAAACCGTTTGACCTATAGTACTTTTTCAGTGACAAGGCGCTAGTTGGGCTATTTGTCCGCTTTGTGACAGTTCTAGTTGAAGATCAAACATATACTTGGGATGAAACAACACGGCAAAAAGCGCATTGCAATATATTGCAAAAGCGTATTGCCAGGGTTGCCACGTGTCAGGGAAAACTCAGCGAAATTTAAATTTTTTCAAGGTTGGGGAATTGTCAGGGAATTTTGGGAACTGTCAGGGAAATTTGAAAATACAGGCAAATGTCAAGAAATTGTCAGGGAATTTCGAAAAAAGGTTTAGATGCATTGCCATATGATTAATGATCTCGACATCGCCTTTTTGAAAATGTCTCAAAATGTCGCGACTAATCACGAAATTACTGCGACAGAACATGCCAGGGAATTCTTCAATTTTGTCAGGGAAATGTCAGGGAATTTTATTTCTTCGAACTAGTGGCAACCCTGATTGCAGTACATTGTAATGTGGCTGACACATATTTCCATATGCTGTATTACTGATATATAGCATAACATTGAATACTACTTGTAATCACTTTTAGAGTAGAGATAATGAACAACACTGTTATAGTATATCTTGGAACTCAAGTTTCTTTCAATGTAATGAATTAATGGATAAAAAAAGAATTCTTTTAGCATACACACATGTAAACAATTCCAAATTGCCTATTGATCAGCATTTTCATCTTTTGCCATAATGTTTTAGCACATTGTTTAGGAAAAGGGATGTGCTTTGAAAATTCTTGCCATGCAAGTAATCATAATTCAATCAGTCGAAATTTTAGTTAATTTAAGATTGGTGCAGATTCAAAAATAACAAAAAACAAAAAACAACATAAAATCCGTATTACTGATAAGATTGAAGAACAAATATACAAGTTATCTAGAACATTTGCATAGTCCTGAGTACTGTAACCAGGAAGTAAAGTCAAGCTGGGTTTATTTTTAAAGTTCCCTTTCCACGGTGGGTAACCAACATGACTTTTGGCAAGCGTTCACACCGAAAAAATCGTCCGCTTCAATTAATATATTAATTTCATTCATTTGGACTGTCATCTACAACATCTTTGAATTTGGACAAGTCTTAAATGTTGCCGTTTTGGTAATGGGTAAAAGAAAGCAAGTGGAGCGATAAACATTGGATAAAGTGTGTCACTATGCACCCCATACCAGGGTGTGTCAACAAGAAAAGTCGCATTGTGTATCTACATTTTAATGCTCTGAAAGGATGAGCATTTAGTGTGTCTGTTACAAGCGTTTTCGATAAAAACGCATCGCAAAATTTGATGAGACTCAGAGCTCCAGATAAGGTGCGTGATTGCGTTATTACGCATTCAAATATGTAAAAAACGCATTTCAAAGTCAACTGTGTGCGTCGCCAGACGCATTCAATTTTCAAGTAACGCATTCCTAACAAGCGAGAGCGAGTGAAAGTTACTGGTTTTGTACGCATTCAAATTATTTCTAAGCGTTGAAGAAAAATTCCGGTTATCTGTCACCGGATGTTTACAAATCACAGACATACCGATACCGGTGCCGTGTAGAATGATATAGAATAGAATTAAGCAAATCTTACAGGTTGCCGAATCTAACAAAGTCTTAATTATACGACACTGTATCTTTGTACTTTACGAATGCAAGGTCTGTTGCGTCGCAAAGTTAACCATGCCCAGAAGCAGACGGAAATCGTGAAAGAGGGTGGCCTCTTTCCGCCTGTGATTAGTGACACTTACCGTTTTTTTATGGAAAGCTCATTGTGTTTCACTACATTGTTTAGAATTCAAACATTTTTTTAAAGTTCCACAGTGGGAAACTGCCTATAAATATACAGTTTTGTATTTTCAACAGTAAGAAACTGTAAAAGCGAAATCACTCATTTAAAATACTTTGCTGTATTTTATTACCTTATTGTGCCCTGTGAATCAAAGAAGTACCAATTCAAGGAAAGGAAATCCTATGATTAAAGGGATAATAGCTGTGAAAAAGGAAGAAATACCACAAAAAAAATATTTTTTGTGTTATCGAGGTCTAATCATCTGATATTATGAAAGAAGTCTTTTCCGCCTGTAACAGAAATGTGTATTTGCGTATTTTCCCCCTTTTACAATGTATGTCAGTAGGTAATGTTTACAATTTCAAGTGCGAGTCGGAATTATCCGAGTTCTGAACGGTAAAATACGAAAATCAACGGAATTTATTTTCAAATCGTGTGCACGCATTGAAATGACGTCAGAGAATATAAACAGTAATATTGCAAAATGTGACCTGTCTCGGTAAAAGGGATCTTCTGGTAATTGTTAAAGTACCAGTCCTTGTCAATCTATGAAGACTGCAAAGACTACCCAGGATCGGAACTTTTTACTCTAAGTTGGTTTTCTGAATCAAGATTGTTCTTCCTATCTACCTATAATATATTAAATATCCGATTTCAAAATTCGAATGAGGTTGGTGTCCGATAGATGTTATCTCAAAATTCAGTTTTCAACTAACTTCATAGAAGCACGCCTTTAGAGTGACGGGACACGTTAATACGGATGAGCACTGACTCTTTCCCAAACATGACCTTGTTTGAATGCCCTTACTAAAAAGAGTTCAAAAAGCATTCGTGCAATCTGAGGAAACGCTGATAACCAACATTTCCCCCTATTGCCTAGATATTTCACCAGCAGTATTTTACTAAACCCTATGTTTATATACTCATTTTGTCGTCTACAAAACATTCAATATTCCAATTTATGAAAAGTTAAAATTATTGCCGCATGGGAAAGGGTTAAGTACAACAATTTACTACAATTTGAGGTTAACCCTTTCCCATACAAAACCTGATTCGGACGCCCCTATTTGCTAAAGCTGAGGAACCACCGTGACAAAAGAAAGGAATGCTTATTATTAGCAGTTTCTCCTTTTGCCTGTATATTGTCTAAGCTATTTCTTAAATATTTTACATTTTCAATGCCATTTATTTTGCAGTTTGGATCCGATTTCAATTGGAAATGGAAACAGTTATTTTTTGTCGTTTTGGGAAAAGGTTTAACATTATTCATAAGAAAGCACGCACTGGAATCCCGTGGAAATCGAAATGTTTCAAATTTGTGACCCGTCATGTTAAAAGGGACCGTATGGGAAGCGTGGAAAGTATCGACCTTGGTCAGTCTGATCTGACTGCGCAGACTGACTAGGATCGGAACTTTTGATTCAAAGGTTATTTTCTGAATCTAGAATGGTTTATACATCTTACCTTATTTACATTTTCCAGAAGCAAAAAATGATTGACATCTGTTGAGTCTGGTTCATTTCGCGAAATTTGATTTTATAGACTTCCCATTAGGCCCTTTTCTGCGTGACGGGCAACATTCATGAAATAACGGGAACTCATTTAAATTTGTGACGCACACTTTCCTGTGTATCACATGATCAACCGACTGTATACGGATGTTCACGGCTGTTACAAGTACCCGTTATAATGCTATATTTAGCCACGAATGTAAAAATATTTTGAGCGCCGTGGAAATGTGAGAATACCAACATTTATACGCTTGTTGTGGGTAAACCGCGCATGGTTACTCGCTTGAAATACGGTCTTTCTGCATCTTTTTGTTCATACTTTAAAAAGGTAAACCTTTTTTAGGCAAATAGACAGTTTTTTCACAGCTATTATCCCTTTAAGGATTAAGTTTCCTCCCCCCCCCCCACCCTGAACCTTTTTTGTTGGTTTTCTCCAAAAAGGGATTAGACCTACTGGGTTGAGAGTGAATCACTCTTGGTGTTCAAAGTAGGGAGTGATCACTCTTTTACCCTAAAAATTATCTGGAGCTCTGGAGACTTCATTAGAATATATGTATTTCTGGTATAACCTTACGATAATATGCTTTTTAGGTCACCTGAACATATTGTGCTTGTGTTGAGATACTGTGATCGACAGGGAACCAGTCACCCATGACCCATATTTTTTGGACTGGACCTCTGCATCTCTGGAGAAATGGCCTATAAATACACATCCCTAATGTTAAATAATAAATATTAGGCAAGATGAGCCCCTACATCAGAATTGTTAGTCTTTATCCCCTGTGATCGGTCTATTGTCCGGCACCCATCTGTCCGTCAACTGTTTTCATGAAATTTTGTGTACTGTCAGGGAAAATTGAAAATACAGACAAATGCTAGGGAATTGGAAATGAATTTTGAAAAAAAATAAGATGCAGTGCCATATAATAAATGACTTCAACATCCTCTTTTCAAATTGTCTCAAAATATTGCGAGTTGCTGCGAAATAACTGCGACGAAACATATCAAGAAAAATGTCAGGGATTTTATTTCCTCTGGCAACCCTGCAATACCATTAGCCAGCTCGTTACCCAGAATGAAGACATTCGACTGTCATTATCACACATGTATACTGACATACATACTCTTAGGTCCATTGCGAAGGCCTTGCTTATTAATTTTAGGGCCATGATGTTTACAACTAGATCAGATCGGTTGTAACAGTGCCTGTTTAATATTATGCACTTTTAAGATTGTTTTAGACACAGAAAGGTGCTTGTGTTTGATTTTTTTTAAAATCTTGGTATTTGGTATAGACCGAGTTATAACCGAAAATGACCCTCTCAAAGGTAAATTCCGTGCAAAGAAATTAGATTAGAAAAACTTGAAGGAAGCGATTTGTAGGTGTGTTCTTTTTCCAAAGAAAACTTGGGTAAGCTACCATGAAAGTCTTAGCAACCCTTCTCACAACCTCCATCTGGGTATCCATATAGTGATTTTTCTAAGAAAAATCAATTTGTCGGGTTATATAAGTTGCAAAGTGCAGAACAAGCTCTATTCATGTCACTCATTCTTTCATGTGACATCCTTTAGGTGTCGCCACTCTAGTACCGAAAGAATACAAAAGTTTGCACAGTCAATTTACTGAAATTTATGATTTTCCATTTTCTTTTTTTTTCTTGCATTATTTCTCTACATGGTCATTCTTGCATAAATTCTATTAGTTCAATAATTATTTCAGTTTATTTCGTTCGTTCTGTAAAGACTGCTAATAACTGTTAATTATGTCAAAAATAATTTCCAAACTTTTGAAAAAATAAGAAAAATGGCGACCATCAGACGAAAATATCTCTTCAGATTGGAAAAATTTTCAAGTTGAAAAATATCCCCGAGGACCCTCCCCAAATAGAAAAATAATTCTCTGTTTGGTGAATGGATGTCTCTTCTATCGATGAAGCATATTTATTCGTCTGGATGACTCCTCCTCGTCGTTAAATTCGGTGGATTTTCAAAAAGTTGTCCTCCTGTCTTTCCAAGTCGTCCTCACTCCATGTCACGTGAACCGGAAGTCTAAACACATTTAAAATTTTGCCGTTTGGTAAGGGATTAAGGGTAAAGGTCAAGGTCACATTGACCAATTAGCATTATTAATGTCTGTATGATTAGAGCTAGGCTTAATTACCATGGAAATATGCTGTCATGGTATTGTTTTTTTTTTAAATATTGTAGGATGCAGTTTTCAGATTATGTTATGTCATTTTCCGGACTTGGATAATATTTATCACTGTTTTGTTGTCAAAGATCATGGTCAAAGTGGTCATTTAAATGGAAATTTGTTGGCTTTAGCTAATCCGAGTCTTCTCTGATGTAAATACGCTCTTTGATATTTTGATTTTTCGCTATTTAAATAGCGAAAAATCAAAATATCAAAGAGCGTATTTACATCAGAGAAGACTCGGATTAGGCTTTAGCATGTGTATTTTAAACAAATGGTATATTGTTGTATAAGAAACTGCACAGTGTCTATATCAAAGTGAATTTTAGCTTTTTACATGATATAATGCAAATGAAATGAAAGGTTACAAAAATTGACAGAAAAAAAATCGAAACCCCGATTTTTAAAAAATTCACAAAAAATCTTGTTTTGCATTAAAATTTAAAAACCTTTGCCTTTTTGAACTCAGCAATGCAAGCCTTTTAAGAAAATGTATGGATATCAGGTAAAAAATTAAAACTAGAAGACCTGAAGGTCTTGAGTCGCTCCACAGGCCTGAATTTCATGTAATATTTAATCCAAGTTTTGATTAGATTCTTCAATGCTTGTGTTTCATAGAGCTAAAAGAAAGTAACAAAACTAGATTGTTAAAATGTGTGGTTCTTGAAGCAAAGAAAGTAAAATTACATGTTTGCCATTTGAGAAAGGGTAAAAGGAAACAGGAGAACATTCTAGCTTAGGATGTCACAAGCAATTAAACTTTTCCTTCTTCCCAGCAGATCTAAATTAACAGAAGATTGATTACTCCAAAATATTTCATATTTCTAAAAATAGATCTTGAGCTAAAAATAGATTCTGGGAAAAACCCTTTTCCAAAATAATGCAAATGGCTGTCAAACCTGAATTTCTTGAAATATCAAGTACAAGTTTCACTAGATTTTTCAATACGTGTTGCTCTTAAAGCAATTACAAAGTAATTAGAAAGCTGAAAATACATTCATATAAGATCTATTAGTTACCAAGCTTTGCAACAGTCTTTATTAGAGTGAGTTTGGCTGTTAGAGTGAAAAAAAAAAGTCAAAATTAGCAATTTTGTCAAATTGAAAGGCATATAATTGATGATTTTATATTCCAATCTAGCTAAGAATCACACTAAAGCAAGATCCTAACTTCACCTACATCTTGTTTAAGTTTTGACCTGATTATTCAATATTTGTGGGTGTAAAGAGTGTAAAATCAAAGTCGCAAACAACAATTTTGTCAAATTCAAGGGCAGATAAATCATGATTTAAGATTCATATGAAGCTGAAAATTACACCAACACAAGATCTTATGGCCAGTAAGATAATGTGAAAGTTTTATGTTGATTGGTGGATATTTATGGTTGTTGGAGTAAAAATAAGGTCAAAAATGGTAGTTTTGCCTATTTCAAAGGCACATAACTCAAGACGTAATATTCAGATCAAGCTGAAAATTGCACTCAGGCAAGATCTTATCAGCACCAACATTCTGACCAAGTTTTGTTTTGATTGATCAATATTTGTAGTGGCTAGAGTGAAAACAGCCGTTTTTTTAATTCAAGGGCAGATAACTCCAGACTTTATGGTTCAATAAGAATTAATTGAAGGAATCTGGTAGAGGACCACCTAAGGATCATTCCTGTGAAGTTTGATTGAAATCCATCAAGTAGTTTCTGAGGAGAAGATTTTTAAAGAAAAAGTTGACGATCGGACGCACGCACGCACGACGGACACAACGCCATGACAATAGCCCGCTGGCCTGAAGGCCAGTGGAGCTAAAAATGAAATAGCTAAGCTTTGACCTCGCTACTTAAATGTTTTGATGAAACAGGCCCCTGGTCTAGATCACAATGGGCCTCATGTCTGAGGATTTCCTTAAAGCGCTTGCAACACGACCTAGAATCTTATCGGTAATGATTTAACGGTACTATGACATACAACCATTTCCTTTCAGCGCTTGCAACATGGCCTAGATTACCAAGTATATCCTACCGGAAATGATCTGACAGACTATGAAAATTCCCAAATGCTTTGTCTAGCGAAATCATGCTGCTTCTGTGTTACACTAGCGTGATTTGTACAATCCTAAAGTCAACAAAGACACTGTCAAAAGTCATTTAAAGAAGATCCTCATGTGTTTTGCTCTATGATTATCGTTTGACCTATTTGCTGTGTGACACAATTAAATTACCGCTTGCAATACAGTATATATTGTGGAAATCCCGTTACTATTAATAGCCTTGAGTTACATCACTGACTCGTGACCTACTAGACCTGGGATGAGGGATTGAGGATGGGCTTGATTGGGCCACTTCGTTTTACTCTGATTAAGTTGTTCATTCCATAACCCAATCAAGTGCCGAAAAGACACCTGCCATTAATACCCGAAAGGGTAGTTAGGCAGTATATATAGATAGATAGCCACTCTCGGATCTACTCCGAGTACTCCACCAACCGAGCAGGGGCGTTTGGGAGTGTGACGTCATCAACATGGTTTCTGATAGACGATGAAAATAGTTTGGTATAATGTTCTACCAATTTAACGGATATGAAAGACAAAATTACAACTGAAAAGACATCAGATTTTACTGAAGAAATTAAATAAACATCTTTGACATATTCGTTGGCGATTTTGCGATAGGGAAATTATTATTAAATGCAATAATTATCTGTTTCAAAGTCCACAACACTTGATTGGAAATCGCTGCTCAGAGTACTCCAAACCGAGAGTGGAGTAGTTCAATCAAGTCCACTCCAGACCCCTTGCCCAAATACCGCCATTCAATGAGTATACAGACACGCTTTCCTCCCAGTAAAAGCATTATAAGCATTGTCGCTGCACGGCGACCTGGTCGAGTTTGTCTTTGAAAGCTGTCCAAGGGAAAGACCAGTTGCATGTGCATTTTTGACAATAACATCAGGGCTTTTTAGATCGACCGAGCAACATAGTTAAGGTGAGCTTTTGTGATCACCTAGCTGCGATATCGTAGCCACAAATTTGATGATGGGTATTGGTTTGTGGCTACGAGTCCACCCTCTTCCTTCTTTGGAGCAAGACAAAAACGGGAAAACAAATTTTCCTGCATAAAATTTTGAATACCAACATATCTTATCAGTAGTAAATCCCTTAAAAACATATTCCATGTCACAAATTCGGTTAAAAGTATCAAAAAGAAATGTTTTCATTATTTTCTCACAGCAAAAAAAATCAAGTTTCAGTATAGTAAAATGGGTGGTTACTCCGCTTTAGAATTAAATTGAACTTTGCTTCAAAGTGATTTCAACACAAAACTACACTGGATTGACAGAAAAATGGTCTACCGTCTGTCAGGTGACATTCTTTCTACATTGACCAATCAAGAAAAAAGAAGTACAGAATGTTAGTAGATCTTGCTTTAGTATAAATTAAAGCTTGATTTGAATTCATCGTCATGAGTTATGTGCCCTTGAAATTGACAAAATTGCCATTTTCGGCTATATTTTCAATACTACAACTTATCAATTATAGAACTTTCACAGAATCTTACTGACCATACGATCTTACTTGCTTGTAAGTTTCACCTTGATCATCCATTTGTTTGATTGCGCAGCCCGAAGCTATGAAATTGCATTTAACAAGACAATTCGGCCTAGGCTATGGAATGAATGAATGGTGTTTTAAGGCCCGTCGACTACCAAGGTCATATTGGGCGCACCACATATCTGGTCAATGGATGTATACAAACTTATATTCATTTTTTATTCACCTGACAGGGTGTGGCTAAGTAAAGACGTTATTCGACGAGTTTACTTCTCGATACCTTGGTTGATAGAAGAGAAAAAACATATTTCGAAATTGAAAAAATGCGCGATTGTAAAATGTGTTGTCTAAAACCTCTTAACTACAGATTGATTCAAGTTGTAGTTATAATGTTTTGAAACAATAACGACGGTTTACCGCTATACGAGAATGCTGTTCCTCCCCAAGCTTAAATAGAATGAGCCGTTTAATAGGCTCCGCCCTGTCTCCCCAATAAAAAAAGACTATACTGTTATGTAGATAGGAACATTAACATTCCAGAAAGGTAAAATAAAATGAAAATATATCTAAATCAAAGTAGATAATATTACCCTGTAAATATCAAAATAAAAATATAATAAACGCTTCCAGACAGCCAGGGCTGTCTAGTTAATTTAACAAAAAACAGTTATAATGATATCTCCTTCTCCTGAAATATTTGTTCCTGTTATTTATAATGTTGGAAGCCTTTAGAATAACAACTGTCAGGTTATTGAAACAACTTCGTTTTTAGCTCCACTGGCCGAACGCCAGCTAGCTATTGTCATGGCGTTGTTTCCAAGGTGCGTCCGTGCGTGCGTTAACTTTTTCTTTAAAATTCTTCTCTCAAACCGGTGGGCCAATTTTTATCAAACTTAGCAGGAATGTTCATTTGGCGACCCTTTTTTAATTTGTTCAAAGAAATTTGATTGGTCCACATGTGTGGGCGTGACAGGGCGGGTTTTTATCAAACTTCCAGAATTTACAAACCAAAAAAATCTTTAAAAATCAACCATTGGGCCAATTTTGACCAAACTTGGTAGAAATGTACCTTGGGTGACTCTCAACATGAAATGTCAGTGAAATTGTGATTGGTCGAAAGGTGGGCCTGGCAGGGCGGGGATTTTCAGACTTCAAGAAAGCACAAAAAAAATCTTTAAAAATCAATCGTTTGATCAATTTTGACCAAACTTGGCAGAAATGTACTTTGGGTTACTCTTTACTTAAATTGTCAGTGAAATTTTGATTGGTCCATAAATTTTGGCGTGGCAGTGCGGGGCTTTTCAGACTTTGAGAAATCACAAAATAATTCTTGAAGAATCTCCTCCTCTCAAACCAGTGGGCCAATTTTTACCAAACATTGCAAGAATATTCTTTGTGGTGAACCTCTACTTGAATTGTTCAAATAATTTTGATTGGTCAATAAGTGTGGGTGTGGCAGGATGGGGCTTGTCAGAATTGGAGAAATCACAAAATAATAGAAATCAATTAATGGTCCAAATGGAGACCAATTTTGGCAGAAATGTCCCTTTGGTGGCCCTTTCCTTAAATTATTTGGAAAATTTTGATTGGTTTAAAAATGTGGGTTTGGCCGCGGCCATGGCGCAGTTGGTAGCACATTTCCCTCTCATTCGAGAGGTCCCGGGTACGATACCCGGCCGCGGCAAATACCCTTACTGACAAAAAATGCCACCCATCAATGGCTTGATATCGTGAACATATGTGGCGGAGCAGCTGGAGGCTCGGTAGGGCTGTTGTGGTACTACTAGTATTAGAAACGCCAGGAATCCATGGTAACGTGCTCCAGCCGCCGCGATATGACCTTAGTAGTTGAAAACGGCGTAAAACTCCAATAAATCAAATCAAAATAAATGTGGGTGTGGCAGGGCAGGGCTTATCAAAATTGAACAAATCATGAAATAATCCTTTAGAAATAATCAAATGGACCAATTCAGACCAAACTTGGCAGAAACGTTTCTTGTGTGACTTTTCAAGATTTGGCAGTGCAATGCTTACAAGAAATCATGAGATTATTCTTTTACTGTAGCCAGTGAAGCGATTCAGGCCTCTTGTTATAAAGTTAATTTTAAACATACATTGCTAGTCCGTCATCCTTGAAAAATGTATTAACCTTTCCCTAATCATTACAATCTTGGAGTAATCTTGTTAAAATCTGATGTAGAAGAGAAAATTGATGCTACTACATTTTCTTCTTTTGTCTGAATGTTTTCAGTGGCCTTCTTTTACGAACGTCAAAATTTTTCTATTTAGGTTACGGTGAAATCGGTACTGTCGCTAAACTACTTAGTCTATCGTGAGTTTCTCGAAATGCCTCTGTATTGGCACCGTCGTACTGGGAAGTGTCCTAAATAAATTTAAGCGGAGGATGTACCTCTCGATGTGCTTGGTGTTCTTCGTTCTACTTTCTGCTCAGTAGGAGTTGGAATATATATTGTATATTGTATGTGTCTTTTTCCCTTCTTTAGCACTTTTCTTTTGTAGAACTTCTATTAATCTAAATAGTAAGTCGAGTATTTCAGTGTCATCTGCTAACATCTGACGTTTTGAATTTCGAGTTTTCTCTAAACATATTCGAATATTTGTCTTAAAGTCTTTTGTGATTTTTTAGATTAACCTCCATGTTTTTAGCTCCACTGGCCGACAGGCCAGCGGGCTATTGTCATAGCGGTGTGTCCGTCGTGCGTCCGTCCGTAAACTTTTTCTTTAAAAATCTTCTCAGAAAATACCAGATGGATTTCAGTCAAACTTCACAAGAATGATCCTTGGGTGACCCTCTCTTAGAATCCTTCAAAGAATTTGGATTGAATCAGAACAACCTGAGTTATCTGCCCTTGAATGTCAAAAATAGCTGGTTTTGACTTTAATTTTACTCTAAAATCCACAAATATTAACCAATCAAGACAAAACTAGGACAGAATGTTGGTGACCATAAGATCTTGCCTTGATATAATTTTCAGCATGATCTGAATTTTACATCATGAGTTATGTGCCCTTGAAATTGACAAAATAGCCAGTGAAGCGATTCAGGCCTCTTGTTATAAAGTTAATTTTAAACATACATTGCTAGTCCGTCATCCTTGAAAAATGTATTAACCTTTCCCTAATCATTACAATCTTGGAGTGATCTTGTTAAAATCTGATGTAGAAGAGAAACTTGATGCTACTACATTTTCTTCTTTTGTCTGAATGTTTTCAGTGGCCTTCTTTTACGAACGTCAAAATTTTTCTATTTAGGTTACGGTGAAATCGGTACTGTCGCTAAACTATTTAGTCTATCGTGAGTTTTTCGAAATGCCTCTGTATTGGCACCGTCGTACTGGGAAGTGTCCTAAATAAATTTAAGCGGAGGATGTACCTCTCGATGTGCTTGGTGTTCTTCGTTCTACTTTCTGCTCAGTAGGAGTTGGAATATATATTGTATATTGTATGTGTCTTTTTCCCTTCTTCAGCACTTTTCTTTTGTAGAACTTCTATTAATCTAAATAGTAAGTCGAGTATTTCAGTGTCATCTGCTAACATCTGACGTTTTGAATTTCGAGTTTTCTCTAAACATATTCGAATATTTGTCTTAAAGTCTTTTGTGATTTTTTAGATTAACCTCCATGTTTTTAGCTCCACTGGCCGACAGGCCAGCGGGCTATTGTCATAGCGGTGTGTCCGTCGTGCGTCCGTCCGTAAACCTTTTCTTTAAAAATCTTCTTCTCAGAAACTACCAGATGGATTTCAGTCAAACTTCACAAGAATGATCCTTGGGTGACCCTCTCTCAGAATCCTTCAAAGAATTTGGATTGAATCAGAACAACCTGAGTTATCTGCCCTTGAATGTCAAAAATAGCTGGTTTTGACTTTAATTTTACTCTAAAATCCACAAATATTAACCAATCAAGACAAAACTAGGACAGAATGTTGGTGACCATAAGATCTTGCCTTGATATAATTTTCAGCATGATCTGAATTTTACATCATGAGTTATGTGCCCTTGAAATTGACAAAATAGCCAGTGAAGCGATTCAGGCCTCTTGTTATAAAGTTAATTTTAAACATACATTGCT
Source organism: Fragum sueziense (assembly GCA_963680895.1). Taxonomy (NCBI): domain Eukaryota; kingdom Metazoa; phylum Mollusca; class Bivalvia; order Cardiida; family Cardiidae; genus Fragum; species Fragum sueziense. Next base: position 17,912,738 of record OY804596.1, read on the forward strand.
AGTCCGTCATCCTTGAAAAATGTATTAACCTTTCCCTAGTCATTACAATCTTGGAGTGATCTTGTTAAAATCTGATGTAGAAGAGAAAATTGATGCTACTACATTTTCTTCTTTTGTCTGAATGTTTTCAGTGGCCTTCTTTTACGAACTTCAAAAATTTTCTATTTAGGTTACGGTGAAATCGGTACTGTCGCTAAACTATTTAGTCTATCGTGAGTTTCTCGAAATGCCTCTGTATTGGCACCGTCGTACTGGGAAGTGTCCTAAATAAATTTAAGCGGAGGATGTACCGCTCGGTGTGCTTGGTGTTCTTCGTTCTACTTTCTGCTCAGTAGGAGTTGGAATATATATTGTATATTGTATGTGTCTTTTTCCCTTCTTCAGCACTTTTCTTTTGTAGAACTTCTATTAATCTAAATAGGAAGTCGAGTATTTCAGTGTCATCTGCTAACATCTGACGTTTTGAATTTCGAGTTTTCTCTAAACATATTCGAATATTTGTCTTAAAGTCTTTTGTGATTTTTTAGATTAACCTCCATGTTTTTAGCTCCACTGGCCGACAGGCCAGCGGGCTATTGTCATAGCGGTGTGTCCGTCGTGCGTCCGTCCGTAAACCTTTTCTTTAAAAATCTTCTTCTCAGAAACTACCAGATGGATTTCAGTCAAACTTCACAAGAATGATCCTTGGGTGACCCTCTCTCAGAATCCTTTAAAGAATTTGGATTGAATCAGAACAACCTGAGTTATCTGCCCTTGAATGTCAAAAATAGCTGGTTTTGACTTTAATTTTACTCTAAAATCCACAAATATTAACCAATAAGACAAAACTAGGACAGAATGTTGGTGACCATAAGATCTTGCCTTGATATAATTTTCAGCATGATCTGAATTTTACATCATGAGTTATGTGCCCTTGAAATTGACAAAATAGCCAGTGAAGCGATTCAGGCCTCTTGTTATAAAGTTAATTTTAAACATACATTGCTAGTCCGTCATCCTTGAAAAATGTATTAACCTTTCCCTAGTCATTACAATCTTGGAGTGATCTTGTTAAAATCTGATGTAGAAGAGAAAATTGATGCTACTACATTTTCTTCTTTTGTCTGAATGTTTTCAGTGGCCTTCTTTTACGAACGTCAAACATTTTCTATTTAGGTTACTGTGAAATCGGTACTGTCGCTAAACTATTTAGTCTATCGTGAGTTTCTCGAAATGCCTCTGTATTGGCACCGTCGTACTGGGAAGTGTCCTAAATAAATTTAAGCGGAGGATGTACCTCTCGATGTGCTTGGTGTTCTTCGTTCTACTTTCTGCTCAGTAGGAGTTGGAATATATATTGTATATTGTATGTGTCTTTTTCCCTTCTTCAGCACTTTTCTTTTGTAGAACTTCTATTAATCTAAATAGTAAGTCGAGTATTTCAGTGTCATCTGCTAACATCTGACGTTTTGAATTTCGAGTTTTCTCTAAACATATTCGAATATTTGTCTTAAAGTCTTTTGTGATTTTTTAGATTAACCTCCATGTTTTTAGCTCCACTGGCCGACAGGCCAGCGGGCTATTGTCATAGCGGTGTGTCCGTCGTGCGTCCGTCCGTAAACTTTTTCTTTAAAAATCTTCTTCTCAGAAACTACCAGATGGATTTCAGTCAAACTTCACAAGAATGATCCTTGGGTGACCCTCTCTCAGAATCCTTCAAAGAATTTGGATTGAATCAGAACAACCTGAGTTATCTGCCCTTGAATGTCAAAAATAGCTGGTTTTGACTTTAATTTTACTCTAAAATCCACAAATATTAACCAATCAAGACAAAACTAGGACAGAATGTTGGTGACCATAAGATCTTGCCTTGATATAATTTTCAGCATGATCTGAATTTTACATCATGAGTTATGTGCCCTTGAAATTGACAAAATAGCCAGTGAAGCGATTCAGGCCTCTTGTTATAAAGTTAATTTTAAACATACATTGCTAGTCCGTCATCCTTGAAAAATGTATTAACCTTTCCCTAATCATTACAATCTTGGAGTGATCTTGTTAAAATCTGATGTAGAAGAGAAACTTGATGCTACTACATTTTCTTCTTTTGTCTGAATGTTTTCAGTGGCCTTCTTTTACGAACGTCAAAAATTTTCTATTTAGGTTACGGTGAAATCGGTACTGTCGCTAAACTATTTAGTCTATCGTGAGTTTCTCGAAATGCCTCTGTATTGGCACCGTCGTACTGGGAAGTGTCCTAAATAAATTTAAGCGGAGGATGTACCTCTCGATGTGCTTGTTGTTCTTCGTTCTACTTTCTGCTCAGTAGGAGTTGGAATATATATTGTATATTGTATGTGTCTTTTTCCCTTCTTCAGCACTTTTCTTTTGTAGAACTTCTATTAATCTAAATAGTAAGTCGAGTATTTCAGTGTCATCTGCTAACATCTGACGTTTTGAATTTCGAGTTTTCTCTAAACATATTCGAATATTTGTCTTAAAGTCTTTTGTGATTTTTTAGATTAACCTCCATGTTTTTAGCTCCACTGGCCGACAGGCCAGCGGGCTATTGTCATAGCGGTGTGTCCGTCGTGCGTCCGTCCGTAAACTTTTTCTTTAAAAATCTTCTTCTCAGAAACTACCAGATGGATTTCAGTCAAACTTCACAAGAATGATCCTTGGGTGACCCTCTCTCAGAATCCTTCAAAGAATTTGGATTGAATCAGAACAACCTGAGTTATCTGCCCTTGAATGTCAAAAATAGCTGGTTTTGACTTTAATTTTACTCTAAAATCCACAAATATTAACCAATCAAGACAAAACTAGGACAGAATGTTGGTGACCATAAGATCTTGCCTTGATATAATTTTCAGCATGATCTGAATTTTACATCATGAGTTATGTGCCCTTGAAATTGACAAAATAGCCAGTGAAGCGATTCAGGCCTCTTGTTATAAAGTTAATTTTAAACATACATTGCTAGTCCGTCATCCTTGAAAAATGTATTAACCTTTCCCTAATCATTACAATCTTGGAGTGATCTTGTTAAAATCTGATGTAGAAGAGAAACTTGATGCTACTACATTTTCTTCTTTTGTCTGAATGTTTTCAGTGGCCTTCTTTTACGAACGTCAAAATTTTTCTATTTAGGTTACGGTGAAATCGGTACTGTCGCTAAACTATTTAGTCTATCGTGAGTTTCTCGAAATGCCTCTGTATTGGCACCGTCGTACTGGGAAGTGTCCTAAATAAATTTAAGCGGAGGATGTACCTCTCGATGTGCTTGTTGTTCTTCGTTCTACTTTCTGCTCAGTAGGAGTTGGAATATATATTGTATATTGTATGTGTCTTTTTCCCTTCTTCAGCACTTTTCTTTTGTAGAACTTCTATTAATCTAAATAGTAAGTCGAGTATTTCAGTGTCATCTGCTAACATCTGACGTTTTGAATTTCGAGTTTTCTCTAAACATATTCGAATATTTGTCTTAAAGTCTTTTGTGATTTTTTAGATTAACCTCCATGTTTTTAGCTCCACTGGCCGACAGGCCAGCGGGCTATTGTCATAGTGGTGTGTCCGTCGTGCGTCCGTCCGTAAACTTTTTCTTTAAAAATCTTCTTCTCAGAAACTACCAGATGGATTTCAGTCAAACTTCACAAGAATGATCCTTGGGTGACCCTCTCTCAGAATCCTTCAAAGAATTTGGATTGAATCAGAACAACCTGAGTTATCTGCCCTTGAATGTCAAAAATAGCTGGTTTTGACTTTAATTTTACTCTAAAATCCACAAATATTAACCAATCAAGACAAAACTAGGACAGAATGTTGGTGACCATAAGATCTTGCCTTGATATAATTTTCAGCATGATCTGAATTTTACATCATGAGTTATGTGCCCTTGAAATTGACAAAATAGCCAGTGAAGCGATTCAGGCCTCTTGTTATAAAGTTAATTTTAAACATACATTGCTAGTCCGTCATCCTTGAAAAATGTATTAACCTTTCCCTAATCATTACAATCTTGGAGTGATCTTGTTAAAATCTGATGTAGAAGAGAAAATTGATGCTACTACATTTTCTTCTTTTGTCTGAATGTTTTCAGTGGCCTTCTTTTACGAACGTCAAAAATTTTCTATTTAGGTTACGGTGAAATCGGTACTGTCGCTAAACTATTTAGTCTATCGTGAGTTTCTCGAAATGCCTCTGTATTGGCACCGTCGTACTGGGAAGTGTCCTAAATAAATTTAAGCGGAGGATGTACCTCTCGATGTGCTTGGTGTTCTTCGTTCTACTTTCTGCTCAGTAGGAGTTGGAATATAAATTGTATATTGTATGTGTCTTTTTCCCTTCTTCAGCACTTTTCTTTTGTAGAACTTCTATTAATCTAAATAGTAAGTCGAGTATTTCAGTGTCCTCTGCTAACATCTGACGTTTTGAATTTCGAGTTTTCTCTAAACATCTTCGAATATTTGTCTTACAGTCTTTTGTGATTTTTCAGATCAACCTCCACGTTTTATCTTTGTTTGTAAACCATTTATTTCATTTTTCAGTTCAAATTTTCAGCTTGAAGAGCGAAGTTGATGTCCACACTTTTTATAAGGGAGTCCATTTTTGATATTTTTAATTTTCTCCAATATACTTTCACTCTACAATGTCAAACGACTTACATCCTTACGTTTTCTGTCAAGGTACAATGTCGAATGACGGTAGCTTCCTGTCAACTCGGGCGCATTGGGCACCTCGCTCCTGTCCGGCTCCTGTGTTTGGAGTTCGACGTTGGTTGATTCTGCTCACAGTTGTCCTTTTACACATCTTTTACATAAACAATTTGGCAGAACATTGTGCATATTTCCTTATTTTCGTTTGATTCAACTATATACACAAATGTAATACAACTGAAGCACACACTAGGGAAAACAATAGGCTTAAGACGTACCAGGGACTAAGTCCTTTTTTAACGTCAACTGGAACGTCTAAAAACCCCAAACATCCAAATAAGCCATGGTTCAATGATGATTGCAAAAAGGCTATAGCAAAGCAAAAGTCGGTTCTTAGAGAGTTTGATCTAAGGCCGACCAAGGAAAATCTTATAAAGTTTAAAGTTGCACGTGCGAGAGCACGGCGCACTATTAAACGCAGTAAACGTACGTCTTGGAGGCAGTATGTATCTAGATTAAATTCTAGATCATCTGTCAAAAAGACTTGGGATATGGTGCGTAAAATTAGTGGCAAAAACTCTTCACTAAGTGTTGGGCATTTGAATACTGATAATGGCGTTGTTTCATCTAAACCAGACATAGCAAATGTCTTAGCAGATACCTTTGCAAAGAAATCCTCCTCTGCTAATTATTCGCCAGAATTTCAAAAACATCAAGAACAAAAAGAAAAGGTTAATTTGAATTTTAAATCCAAAAATACAGAGCATTATAATAAAGAATTTACTCTTAAGGAGCTTAAAACAGCCCTTAAGAAATGCCATGATACTGCAGTTGGATGTGATGACATCCACTACCAGTTCTTGAAGCATTTACCACACCAATCCCTTCAGTGTTTACTTGATATCTTTAACAGTGTTTGGAAAACGGGAATACTTCCAGCCTCGTGGCGGGAAGCTATTGTCATTCCAGTACCCAAACCTGGTAAAGATTCAGATAATCCTTCAAATTACCGGCCTATAGCCTTAACAAGTTGTGTTTGTAAAACCATGGAAAGAATGGTCAATGACCGTCTTGTATGGTTTCTTGAGAAAAACAAACTTATTACGTCCGCCCAAAGTGGCTTTCGTAAGCAAAGAAGCACTCTCGATCATTTAGTTCGCTTCGAGACTTTTATACGAGAAGCTTTTATCAAGAAAGAACACGTTGTTTCAGTCTTTTTTGATATAGAGAGTGCATATGATACCACATGGAAGTATGGAATCATGAATGACCTCCATGATTTCGGTATACGAGGTCGCCTTGCTTATTTCATTTCTGCATTTTTGGATGAACGGCAATTTAGAGTCAGGGTTGGAGATACGCTCTCTGATCCTCATGAACAGGAGATGGGTGTCCCCCCAGGGCTCCATTCTTTCTGTTACACTTTTTAGTGTCAAAATAAACAATATTATTAAGGCTACTTGCCCTGGTATTGAATATTTTCTTTACGTTGACGACTTCTGCATTTGTTACATGTCTAAACACATGCATACCATTGAACGACAGTTACAGCAGGTTCTAAACAACCTGAGTAAATGGTCAAATGAAAATGGTTTTAAATTTTCTAAAACCAAGACAAAATGTATGCATTTCTGTAAATCGAGAAAACTCCATCCCGATCCAGAACTCACTTTGGACGGGATCCGCATCGAAGTTGTCCCAGAATTCAAGATTCTTGGTCTTTTATTTGACTCTAAATTATCATTCATCCCGCACATTGAATATTTGAGCAATAAATGTAAGAAAGCTCTAAATCTTTTACGTGTCGTCTCCAGTATGGACTGGGGAGCAGACAAAACAGTGTTATTACGTCTTTATAGATCTCTTGTGCGATCTAAATTAGACTATGGTTGTGTTGTTTACGGATCCGCCCGTCAATCCTACTTGCGCAAGCTTTATTCTTTTCATAATCAAGGTTTACGTATTGCGCTGGGCGCATTTAAAACATCGCCAATTAACAGTCTCTATGCGGAAGCTGGGAGGAGCCCATGTCCTTTCGTGCTCACGTCGGATTATTCATGGTGTTTTATAAATTTGCATAGAATTTTATCTGTTATAGAATATCGTATTTTTATCATTTCTCCTCTAGATGTTTATGTAACTAATACATATTCCTATACATCTTGTAGTGAGGTATAATTACAGTGAGTGCGCCCAATATGACCTTAGTAGTCGACGGGCCTTAAAACTCCATTCATTCATTCATTCTATGCGGAAGCAAATGAGCCATCTTTGAATTTACGTAAAAAGAAATTATCAATGGATTACTATTTAAAACTTAAATCTAATCCCAATAATCCTACACATAACGTTGTCTTTGAACATCTTTATGAAGAGGAATTTAATAAGAAGGAATCAATTATACCTCCTTTCAGTTTACGTTGTAAGGCAGATGTGAATTCTCTAGATTTCGATCTAGATGACGTGGCCGAACATAAAGTTCCAAACGTACCTTTGTGGACGTCCAAAAGTCCCACCTTTATTTATGATCTTGCTTCAACGACAAAGTCGGAAACTGATCCTTTGGTGTTTAAAAACAAATTTCTTGAAGTACAAGAAAAGCACATGCTTCATTTGCAAATCTACACCGATGGCTCTAAAAGCGAAGAAAAAGTTGCTTCTGCTGCCATTTTAGATGGCTTCAAATATCAGTATCGTTTGCCCGATAACTCGTCCATTTTCTCTGCTGAGCTCAAGGCTATTGACCTTGCGCTCGAGCACATCATTGAAAATGGCTATTGGCGCTACATTATTTTTACAGACTCTTTGTCCTGTATGCAAGCGCTCGAGCACGAAAAAACAGACAATCCTATTATTGTGAAACTTCTTGAGAAGCTATCTCGTCTCTATGCTTCTGATGAAGATACTGATATTGTTTTTTGCTGGCTTCCAAGCCATTGCGGTCTACGTGGCAACGAACAGGCAGACAAAGCTGCCAAGGAGGCGTTGTCACTAGATATTTTACCTTTTAAAGTCCCTTTTACCGATTTTAAACCCCTGATAAACAGTTTTATTCAAAATGTATGGCAAAATTGTTGGAGCGACGAGGCTAATCACCAAAATAAATTGTTTAGTATTAAACCTGCACTTGGTGAATGGCTGCCAGGTCTTCGATCTGACCGCCGCGAGGAGTTAGTTTTGGCACGACTGCGAATCGGGCACACACATTTGACCCATTCGCACCTATTAAAGAACGAGGAAAAACCTTTATGTATTCCTTGTAACGAGGAGCTGACTGTCCAGCATCTCCTCATTGATTGTGTAGATTTAGCCATCATTAGAAGCAGGCATTTTAACGCTAACGGTTTAAAAACATTATTTGATACTGTTAGGCCTGAATCAATTTTTAACTTCCTTAAAGAGTGTAATCTCTTTAAAAAGATTTAGCTGTGATATTTAATCTGTGATATCTTATATGTTCTATGGATTTTCCGGTCGGGTGGACTCGGACATGGGTGTTCTCTGATCTGGGAGGAGCCCATGTCTATTCGTGCTCACGTCGGATTATTCATGGACCTTGGTACATTGTTATACAATATTTTGTATTATATTTTTAATCATTTATACTCCCTCAGTTATTTTTAATAGGTTATATGCCCTATGAATTTTCCTGTCGGGTGGACGCGGACATGGGTGACCTCTGATCTGGGAGGAGCCTATGTCCATTCGTGCTCACGTCGGATTATTCGGCTAGGTGCATTGTATTTTTTGGTATGATTTTCCGGTCGGGTGGACTCGGACATGGGTGACCTCTGATCTGGGAGGAGCCCATGTCCTTTCGTGCTCACGTCGGATTATTCATGGTGTATTATAAATTTGCATAGAATTTTATCTGTTATAGAATATCGTATTTTTATCATTTCTCCTCTAGATGTTTATGTAACTAATACATATTCCTATACATCTTGTAGTGAGGTATAATTACTGTGAGTGCGCCCAATATGACCTTAGTAGTCGACGGGCCTTAAAACTCCATCCATTCATTTAACGTCAACTGGGTTCAATAAACGTAATTGTCTTAGTAAGTGGTCAAGCGGTATGTCATCAATTGATGTCAGTTGTCGAGGTATGTCAATACTTGTAACATTCGGATATTGATCTGTATATGGTTTCTAAATGAGATAGTCTGTAGAATTTTGAGATTTATGTATTGCTCATTATTGATATTTGACTTGCAAACAACGTAGGGTTCAGATAACGAGAATTTACTATTTGATGCAACACAACCATTTTCGACTTTCATTACATCAACTGGCGAGCTTTTTCGTACTTCAGTATGATGGCCATTACACACTAAAGCAAGGTTCATATTAGTCCTTGAAATAATTAACCATGTAGAATCAAACATGTGTTTAGCTATAGATAACCTTTCATGAGATACCTCAGTAGTGCAAGAATTTTGTCTGTTATTTTCAGGGGGCAAAACAAATTAGACACGTGCGTCCCAAAGGGGGTGTCTCAAATCTGCCCACGCATGAATTTTCCTTCAATTCTGCATGGTGTTAAAGGACCATATACAAGCTATGAACATACAATTAGTACCTTAGATAATCCAAACTGGATTCCAAAAAGAAGCCACCTTGACTTATTCCCACTATGACATGAAACATGGCCCCTTTTTCATGTGTCCCAAAACCTTAGTTTTGTGTTTTTCGTCGGTGTAAATGCAAAACCTCGTATGTCGATTTTGGCGATTTTCAAAGTACAAACTTGTGTGCCCAGTAAAAGACCATTCTTGCAGATTTTGAGATTTTTGTACTGATCAGTATTAACGACAAATCATTTGTGAACAATGTGTCCAAATTTCAAGTAAAACATTTCAGTTTGGGAAAAGTTATTACGTTTTTTTCCCTCCCCTTTAAAATTTTCCCAAAACGAGATACGAGGTTTTTCATTTACAACGACGATTTTCAAGATCTGTCAATAGAATCAGTCGGAATGACGTCATAGCCTCACTTTCGTTTTTAGCTCCACTGGCCGACAGGCCAGCGGGCTATTGTCATAGCGCTGTGTCCGTCGTGCGTCTGTGCGTCCGTCCGTCCGTAAACTTTTTCTTTAAAAATCTTCTGCTCAGAAACTACCAGATGGATTTCAATCAAACTTTACAAGAATGATCCTTGGGTGACCCTCTCTCAGATTCCTTCAAAGAATTTGGATTGAATCAGAATTACTTGAGTTATCTGCCCTTGAATGTCAAAAATAGCTGGTTTTGACTTTAATTTTATTCTAAAATCCACAAATATCAACCAATCAAGACAAAACTAGAACAGAATGTTGGTGACTATAAGATCTTGCCTTGGTATAATTTTCAGCTTGATCTGAAATTTACATCGTGAGTTATGTGCCCTTGAAATTGACAAAATTGCCATTTTCGGCTCTATTTTGACTTTGTTTTCACTCTAGCAACTACAAATATTGACCAAACTAGACAATACTTGTACAGAATGTTGGTGATTATAAGATCTTGCTTTGATGTAATTCTCAGCTTGATCTGAACTTAACATCATGAGTAATGTGCCCTTGAAATTGACAAAATTGCCATTTTCGGCTCTATTTTGACTTTGTCTTCACTCTAGCAAATACAAATATTGACCAATCTAGACAATACTTGTACAAAATGTTGGTGACTATAAGATCTTGCTTTGATGTAATTCTCAGCTTGATCTGAGCTTTACATCATGAATTATGTGCCCTTGAAATTGACAAAATTGCCATTTTCGGCTCTATTTTGACTTTGTCTTCACTCTAGCAACTACAAATATTGACCAATCAAGACAAACATAGGACAGAATGTTGGTGACTATAAGATCTTGCCTTGGTATAATTCTCAGCTTGATCTGAATTTTATATCTTGAGTTATGTGCCCTTGAAATTGACAAAATTGCCATATTCGACTCTATTTTGACTTTGGTTTCACTCTAGCAACTACAAATATTGACCAATCAAGACAAAACTAGTGCAGAATGTTGGTGACTGTAAAATATTGCCTTGGTGTAATTTTCAGCTTGATCTGAATTTTATGAGTTATGTGCCCTTGTTATTGACAAAATTGCCATTTCAGTTTTATTTTCACTCTTACAACCATTAGTATTAACTAATCAATACAGAACTTTCACAGAAATCTTACTGACCATACGATCCTACTTGCTTGTTATTTTCAGCTTGGTCATGCAATTGCTTGTTTGCGCAGCCTGAACCTTTGAAATTACATTCAACAAGACAAACAGTCAGGCCTGTGGAGCGCTTCCAGGCCGCCAGGACTGTCTAGTTTCATCGAGGGTACAACCTCGGTTTTTATCGTTACGGGATACCATTTTTGAGGCAGAATATCTCCAAAATTCATTGCTAAAATTCACAAACAAAACTCTTTCTCTAAAGAATGTGATTTAAACTTTCTCAACTACCAACGCATTTTTAATAATTTGGCGTAGTCGTCGAGATATTAATGCTGAAAGTTGGTAATGCCTTAAGGAAAAAGACCGAAGCTTTCACCTCCACCGAATGAGTGCAGGTCGACTGACGACGTTTTTGATTGGCTGGATTGTGCCGACCGAATCAATTGAATTTGATCCAAGACACATAAGGCATTACATTCATATCAGAAAAAGTTTTTGAGGAAATTATTATGAATGTTTTCGCATGTTTATTCTTCTTTTCCTTCAATATTTTTACCGGCATTTACTGATTTAAATACTGCGAAAGTATTGCGGGAAAACAATCTCGAAGAAAATATTGTGTCAAAAAGTTAAACGCTAGTATAGCATTTTTCTTCCTTTGCTACGATGTTTTTTCAAACCATATTAGGGGGCGTCAAAACAAGGTCTTGTTTTAGGTTTGATTCGCAGGTTTTTCTTCTTTTCCTTCAATATTTTAACCGGCATTTACTGATTTAAATACTGCGAAAGTATTGCGGGAAAACAGTCTCGAAGAAAATATCGTGTCAAAAGAAGTTAAACGCTAGTATAGCATTTTTTTCTTCCTTTGCTACGATGTTTTCTCAAGCCATATTAGGGGGGCGTCAAAACAAGGTCTTGTTTCAAGTTTGATTCACATGTTTTTCTTCTTTTCCTTCAATATTTCAACCGGCATTTTCTGATTTAAATACTGCGAAAGTATAGCGGGAAAACGATCTCGAAGAAAATATCGTGTCAAAAGAAGTTAAACGCTAGTACAGTAATTTTTAATCCTTAGCTACGATGTTTTCTCAAGCCTTGTTTTAGGTTTGATTTCCTTTCAGCCTTTAGGTAAAAAAGATATTGACTTGATGTAAATTAAAACAACACAGGGTTTTTTCGTATATTTAATTTGAACTTATAATCAACTAAACCGTTTTCTTTAAGATAAAAGTAATCTTAATCATTGGAAAATAAAAATTTAAGACCAGTTTTTAATTAAAAATCAGATACAGAGATTTCTCCCGAAATATTTGTTCGTGTAATAGTGTTCCAGAATGATTGTTACACCGCAATATTCAGTTTTCTGTTCCGATTGTTCCCATCCTGAAAATAAAACAATAAAACACTTTGAATTATACATTGTTACAAACTGAATGACATCTGACAGGAATACTAATTTTTGTGTGGTTTAATTTAAGCTTTTTAATGGTTAGGACATCACTATTCTCATATAAAGCGCATAATTTCAAATTAAATACCTGATCTTATCAGTAAAATTCGTAGATTTAATTGCCTTTTCAAACTTCGTTAATTCTATTATAATTCTACTTTGAATGTACCCCCAGCTGTGGAGGGGGATTAGAAATATCCCGGCTGCCTTGTCCTGTAGCAAATGGTAAGACCCCAAGCAAAGGACAGTGTGTCTGTAACGGACCCGCTTGTTGGCCGTGAGTGGATACTCGTAAGCCGGAAAAGGGGATCCTGGTCGGTTGAGGGAAGCCAAGGGCTCTCCAGCTTCCCAACACGCTGGCTTTGGCCTCGGCTTCGGTGTAAACGGGAGCTTAGATGGGCCCGGTCTAGGCAAACGGCTGGTCGCTTTAGACTGAGCATAGATCAATGTTATACTTACCTCATCCATGTTTTGTTACAATGTTATTTGTGCATGTGTCACTCTTTGCATTGTCATTTTAGTATCGTAATGTTGCTCAAGTCTATATAGGCTCATGGGCTAATTGAGTTGATTAAATGTCATGTTCGGAATTGATTTGCATGATGAATTTCTGTTCGCAGAGCTATATCATGTATCTTTTTGACGAACACGTTAGTTGATTGGCTTGAGTATACTATCTGGGTATCCCTGGCATGGGGAGCTGGAAACCCGCTCCATTTTCCATGTCCCCTGGTTGGACCCCGAGGAGGGTGGGGGCCCAGATAATGAACTTTTAATCTTCAAATATGGATTCTAAAACTTATAAACGGACGCGCTCGGAATATGACTCGGACTTGGATAACAGATCAGGCAACTTGAATTTTCCCAGATTTCTCCTCATTGAATCTACAGATAAAGAAAAAGCACTTTCAACACTTTCGCCATTCGTCATCAACAAATGTATTATTTCTTACGCTGGAGAACCGAAATCGATCAAAAAACTGAAATCCGGTGCTCTTCTTGTCGAAGTTGACAAGAAGTCGCATGCGGACAACTTGCTGAAGATTAAGAACTTTTTCGAAATTCCTGCAAAATGTTACGAACACGGCACTCTTAATTCTTCAAAAGGTCTAATTCGTTGCCCCGATCTGCAAGGGGTTTCAGAGGAGGAAATTGTTCAAGAACTCTCGTCACAGCATGTCACTGCGGCTCGCCGCATACATATCTTCAATAACGGATCTAGGAAACCAACCAACACTATAGTTTTAACCTTTAACACGGCTCTGCTCCCCAAAACACTAAAAGTTGGGTACTTAAAAGTTAATGTCGACTTGTATATACCTAACCCGCTCCAGTGTTATTGTTGTTATAAATTTGGACACCACGAGAAAAACTGTAAAGAGGAATTTGCTCGTTGTCATCGTTGTTGCGAATCGCCAGAAACGCACGACTATCTCAATTGCAGCAACACGCCAAAATGCCACAACTGCGGCGAAGCACATAAGTCAACATCTCGTGTTTGTTCCCACTGGAAGCGGGAAAAGGAAATTGTGACCGTTAAATGTCGAGAAGGCCTCTCATTTTTTGAAGCCAGAAAAATTGTGGATAGTCGCGTTAATCTAACTTCTTCCTACGCTAATGCGACCAAAGTGAACTCATCTAAAACTGAAAGTGATTGTGAAAATTGCAAAGGTCTTTTCAGGAAATTATGTATTCTTTTTCCTGAGAAGAAAGATGAAATTGCACAACTTTTTCCTTCATCAAAAACTTCACAAACTATTTCACCATCTACTTCTGACAAGATCCCGCAACCTAAATCGACAAGTCCTGAACCAAAAACAACAACTGTTACACCATCAACTCCTGCTCCAGCTACCAAAAATGTATCAAAAACAGATTCAAAGTCCGAGTCCAAATCTACTAGTAACGAAACAGTCAACCAATCTAGCCGTGAATCAGTTAATCTGAACCGAAGGCCTGGACCTTCAAAAACGGTGATCTCTGATCGCCAGCCAAAAGGATCGCAAGATCCGATTAAACAATATAATCGGTTTGAATGTCTTGAAGAAGACATGATGACCGATGAACTTGCAGATTCCAGAAAGAATAAGCAAGGTAATAACATTATCAAACTTAATAAAAAATGAATATGTTCAGACTTCCGTTACTATGTGGTATACTTTTAATTTTATTATCTATCATGGCGAATACAGTTATTCAATGGAATTGCCGAAGTATTAAATCAAATTTCGAAGAACTTAATCTTCTAGTCTCGAAAGAAAAACCAGTAGCAGTTTGTCTACAAGAAACTTTTCTGAAAGATACTGACAAGTTTACCCTAAAGTATCATTCTTGTTACTTCAAAAACTTTATGGGTAGTGAAAGAGCTTCAGGTGGTGTTGGTATCATTGTAAATAACAATGTTCCTCATCGTCCTGTACAGCTTGACACAACTTTACAAGCAGTAGCTGTTAGTATTTCTATGAACAAAACTATTACTCTTTGTTCTATTTATCTTCCTCCTAGTTCTCCTGTCGACGGCAGGAAACTAGACGGACTAATTGAACAATTGCCCAAACCTTTCCTGTTAATGGGTGACTTTAATTCCCACCATGCATTGTGGGGTTGTTCAAATACTGACAACAAGGGTCATATTGTTGAAGACTTTATTTCAAGACACGACCTATCTCTCTTAAATGACAAGTCATCTACTTATCTACATCCTGCTACTGGTTCATATTCGTCATTAGATTTGACAGTTTGCAGTCCTCAAATTTTTCCAGATTTAAACTGGAAAGTTGATGACGATTTGCATGGCAGTGACCATTTTCCGATTCTTATTTCGGAAATTGGACCATCTGTACAGGAACGACCACAACGGTGGAAACTCCATAAAGCAAACTGGGACTTGTTCAAAACTGTTTGTGAACAGTCCATTACACCTCAAACTTTTGAAGATTGTGAAAATCCTGCAGAGTTATTTACTTCTTTATTATATTCATCTGCAGAAAAGGCAATTCCGAGAACGTCTAAAAATCCTAAACATCCAAATAAGCCATGGTTTAATGATGATTGCAAGAAGGCTATAGCAAAGCAAAAGTCAGTTCTTAGAGAGTTTGATCTAAGGCCGACTAAGGAAAATCTTATAAAGTTTAAAGTTGCACGTGCGAGAGCACGGCGCACTATTAAACGCAGTAAACGTACGTCTTGGAGACAGTATGTATCTAGATTAAATTCTAGATCGTCTGTCAAAAAGACTTGGGATATGGTGCGTAAAATTAGTGGCAAAAACTCTTCACTAAGTGTTGGGCATTTGAATACTGATAATGGCGTTGTTTCATCTAAGCCAGACATAGCAAATGTCTTAGCAGATACTTTTGCAAAGAAATCATCCTCTTCTAATTATTCGCCAGAATTTCAAAAACATCAAGAGCAAAAAGAAAAAGTTAATTTGAATTTTAAATCCAAAAATACAGAGCATTATAATAAAGAATTTACTCTTAAGGAGCTTTAAACTGCACTTAAGAAATGCCATGATACTGCAGTTGGATGTGATGACATCCACTACCAGTTCTTGAAGCAGGAAGCTATTGTCATTCCAGTACCCAAACCTGGCAAGGATTCAGATAATCCTTCAAATTACCGGCCTATCGCCTTAACAAGTTGTGTTTGTAAAACCATGGAAAGAATGGTCAATGACCGTCTTGTATGGTTTCTTGAGAAAAACAAACTTATTACGTCGGCCCAAAGTGGCTTTCGTAAGCAAAGAAGCACCCTCGATCATTTAGTTCGCTTCGAGACTTTTATACGAGAAGCCTTTATTAAGAAAGAACACGTTGTTTCAGTCTTTTTTGATTTAGAGAGTGCATATGATACCACATGGAAGTATGGAATCATGAATGACCTCCATGATTTCGGTATACGAGGTCGCCTTGCTTATTTTATTTCTGCATTTTTGGATGAACGGCAATTTAGAGTCAGGGTTGGAGATACGCTCTCTGATCCTCATGAACAGGAGATGGGCGTTCCCCAGGGCTCCATTCTTTCTGTTACACTTTTTAGTGTTACAATCAACAATATTATTAAGGCTACTTGCCCTGGTATTGAATATTTTCTTTACGTTGATGACTTTTGTATTTGTTATCGTTCGAAACATATGCATACCATCGAACGACAGTTACAACAGGTTTTAAATAACCTGAGTAAATGGTCGAATGAAAATGGTTTTAAATTTTCTAAAACCAAGACAAAATGTATGCATTTCTGTAAATCGAGAAAACTCCATCCCGATCCAGAACTCACTTTGGACGGGATCCGAATCGAAGTTGTCCCAGAATTTAAATTTCTGGGTCTTTTATTTGACTCTAAATTATCGTTCATCCCGCACGTTGAATATCTGAGCAATAAATGTAAGAAAGCTCTAAATCTTTTACGCGTCGTTTCCAGTATGGACTGGGGAGCAGACAAAAAAGTTTTATTACGCCTTTATAGATCTCTTGTGAGATCTAAATTAGACTATGGTTGCGTTGTTTACGGCTCTGCCCGTCAATCTTACTTGCGCAAACTTGATTCAATACACAATCAAGGTTTACGTATTGCGTTGGGCGCATTTAAAACGTCGCCAATTAATAGTCTCTATGCTGAAGCAAACGAACCATCTTTAAACTTACGTCGAAAGAAATTGTCTATGGATTACTATTTGAAATTGAAATCAAATCCAGATAATCCTACACATGATTCTGTTTTTGAACCTCTTTACGAAGAGGACTTCAAAAAGAAGGAATCAGAAATTCCACCCTTAAGTTTACGTTGTAAAGCTGACATAGAATCTCTAGATTTCGATCTAAATGATGTGGCCGAACATAAAGTTCCAGACGTTCCTTTGTGGTCGTCTAAAAGTCCCACCTTTATTTATGATCTAGCTTCAACTAAAAAATCTGAAACTGATCAAGTTGTATTTAAAACTAAATTCCTTGAAATACAGGAAAAACATATTATGCACTTTCAAATTTATACAGACGGGTCTAAAAATGAAGAAAAAGTTGCTTCAGCTGCCATCTTGGATGGTTACAAATATCAGTATCGTCTGCCTGATAATTCATCCATTTTCTCTGCCGAGCTCAAGGCTATTGACCTTGCGCTTGAGCACATTATTGAAAATGGTCATTGGCGTTACATTATTTTCACTGACTCTTTATCTAGTATGCAAGCGCTGGAACACGAGAAAACGGACAACCCTATCATAGTTAAACTTCTCGAAAAGCTGTCTCGTATCTATGCTGCTGATGAAGATACTGATATTGTCTTTTGCTGGCTTCCAAGCCATTGTGGTCTACGTGGCAACGAAGAGGCAGATAGGGCTGCCAAGGACGCGTTGTCACTAGATGTTTTACCTTTTAAAGTTCCTTTTACTGATGTTAAACCTCTAATTAATACTTTTATCCACAATGTATGGCAGAACTGTTGGAGTGAACGAGCAAATCAACGAAATAAATTATTTTCGATTAAACCTTCACTTGGTGAATGGCTGCCAGGTATTCGGTCTGACCGCCGTGAAGAGTTAGTTTTGGCCAGATTGCGAATCGGTCATACTCATTTGACCCATTCGCACCTATTAAAGAACGAGGTAGAACCGCAGTGTATTCCTTGTAATGAGACACTTACTGTCCAACATCTACTCATTGATTGTGTAGATCTTGCCATCATAAGAAACAGGCACTTTAACGTTGATAATTTGAAATCGTTATTTGATACCGTGAGGCCTGAGTCGATTTTTAAATTTCTTAAAGAGTGTAATCGCTTTAGAAAGATTTAGATCTTTTTATTATAGTCTGTGATATTTGATCTGTGATACTTAAGTTACGTTTAATATTCTATATTTATTTGTTATGTGGATTTTCCGGTCGTGTGGACTCGGACATGGGTGATCTCTGATCTGAGAGAAGCCCATGTCTATTCGTCCTCACATCGGATTATTCATGGTTCATGGTTGTTTTTGTCTAGTTTTAAATATTGTGTTATAATACTGGTATTGATTAATTGTATACAAGGTAACATTATCTATTCTTGAATTAGATATATAGTCACTATAATTTACCTTTCTGGATGTTTATGTAACTATGTACATATCAGTAATTTTGTTTACATCCAGGTATGTGTTGCTGTTGCGCCCAATATGACCTTAGTAGTCGACGGGCCTTAAAACACTATTCATTCATTCATTCTACTTTGAATGTTTACCTCATTCAAGATGCATTTTCACGGCATTTTTGTAAACATGTTGTAATGCCAAGATGTGTTAATCTCCAACGTTTAAATAGTATGGTATGAAATTGTTTCTTGAAAGAAAAAGAAAAATAACAGTACATTTTATAAAAACAAGATATATGACGCCTCTTTCATGTATCGTTGTGATGAGCATTTTCTTTCAATGAGTACATTTCTACAGTTTTACCATTTAATCTAAATATTATTACTTTCCTATACAAAAAAATATAAAAATTCTTACACCATTATTCTTTTTCGTCATCGCTGATGACCTCAACTCCAGAGGCCAACTGCGACAAATGATAATGTGCCGAAGCACTAGCCCCTCCGATGACATCTTGACTCGTGGAAGCCTTGGAGATGTCATCCCCCGACGAAACAACTTTTGTTTTTTTTTATGCGGAGGTTTCATTTTGCGCAGCATCGAATCTCAACCTCTTCTCCCCTTTTCCCTTTTTTGTTGATGTTGTAGTTGGTGTTGGGTTATAGGCATAAATGCTTTCTTACATAGAAAGCTTTTCACTTTTTGCGTCTAGTTCTCTCTTTAATAAAATGTTTTCCTTCTTCACTTCATTAAGTTTTTCATCGTTAAAGTCTATCATTCTTATATAGAGATCACAAGAAAGTGAAACAACTTTGTTGATGATGTCGTTTGTCTGAACACTCATAATTTCTTTGATATCCTTTTTACAATCCAAAAAATTATTGTGATCAGTGATTGTGCGGCTGCCTTAAATAGGGAAAAATCACATGGCTTCATCAGTCTTACACGTGCTAGGTCACCTTAACCTATTCCATAAGATTCTATGCCCTTTTTAAGGTCACCCCGTCAAATTTTGCAAAGTAAGCGATGTAAAAGAGAATACCAACGACGGGCTCAAAAACTATTCTTGTTTATATAAGATTTCTTTCAATTCAGTCAATAAACAAATTAATACATTCAAAAAAATGTTTACACTTATTTCTCTTTAACACAATGTTTTTACTTTGCAGATAATCTTAGGATAAGCTATACGGAATATTCAAGTGCACTGAATTTACAAAACATGATACTAAAAGGTTAGAAAAACATAAAAAACATTGATTCATGGTAATGTGTTAGTAGAATAAAGATGCATGTATAGAAGTTGCATGTTCTGTCATTGTTCTTTTTGAAGCTGTTTAGTCATTGTTCTTTTTGAAGCTGTTTTAGGTTGTTTTTTTTTGTTGTTTTTTTTTTTGGGGGGTGGGGGGGTCCTTTTTCATACCATTATATACTGAGAGGCAAAAATAAGTATACACCCTCGTTATTCCACGTTTTCTGAATAAACGATTCATAATAGTATGTACGACTTTTAATCGCCTCCGAGGCAGAACCCCAGTGTGTTCCTTGTAACGAGGCACTAACTGTCCAACATCTACTCATTGATTGTGTAGACCTTGCCATCATAAGAAACAGGCACTTTATTGTTGATAGTTTAAAATCATTATTTGATAATGTGAGACCTGAATCAATTTTTAAATTTCTTAAAGAGTGTAATCTCTTTAAAAAGATTTAGCTCATTTTATTATAGTCTGTGATATACGAACTGTGATACCTTAGTTATGTTTAATATTCTTTATGTATATGTTCTGCGGATTTTCCGGTAGAGTGGACTCGGACATGGGTGTTCTCTGATCTGGGAGGAGCCCATGTCTATTCGTCCTCACATCGGATTATTCATGGTTCATGATTGTTTTGTCTAGTTTTAATATCATGTTATAATAATAGTATTGATTAATTTTATACAAGGTAACATTATCTATTCTTGAATTAGATATATAGTCACTATAATTTACCTTTCTGGATGTTTATGTAACTATATACATATCAGTAATTTTGAATACATCCAGGTATGTGTTGCTATTGCGCCCAATATGACCTTAGTAGTCGACGGGCCTTAAAACACCATTCATTCATTCTTTAATCGCCTCCGAAGGTGGCCGTTTATTGATGTAACCTTCTCCGCCTATCCGTGTTTCTGTTCGTCCTTCCGTTGTGAAGGTCTTTTAATAGCATACCGCGTCACCGAAAAAGGGGATATAATCGATTAATTAATGCAAGCATCAACAGTGACACAAACCCTACATTTATTAGCGGATTTTGATAAAATTGTCACAGAAAGTTTCAAATCACCTAAGACAACATTGTTATTTTTCTCTATTGAGATGCGTCATGGTAAAAGGGGGCTTGATGAAAACAGCCTACCTGGCATAACTCCTTCTAAATCTATCGACGGATTTTGTTAAAAAAATTACGAAGAATGTTTCTAGACACCTGATACAAGTGTATTATTATAGCGTTAAATTTCTTTCAAATCATGCTGTGTCATAGGAAAATGGGTATTAATGCAAAAAAGTGGCTTATTTGTCGATTTCTACCAGCCACCGAGAATTTGGTTATAATGTTAGAGAAAATTTAACGTTGTGATTTTTTATGGTAAAGAATAAAGAAATCATACACGATTTAACGGCAACATTTGATGCTCCACTAAGTCACACGTGCAAAGTTTGCAAAATCGACACGTAGCATAAGTGTAGGTAGTCGAGCAAATTCAGGTAAAAATTATCAACACTGTATTATTTGTTTATAGGTAGAAATAAAAAGTACAAAATTTAGAGCCGATATGATGGAAATTAAGAGAGATATTGACAAACAAAAAGTGTATACTTTCTTTTGCCTCTCAGTATATTATGAAATGAGTTCATCTATACTCTAAGCCCATAACGACCTAAAAACGTGATAACCAAAAGTAATATTACGTCAAAAGCCATCAATCAAACCATAAAGTTACAATTTCAGCATCTTTTGAGAATCACGCGTCAAGGTTAAAAAACATGCGATAGATCGAAGGTCATATTATTCCAACTTACAAAATTTAAAATATACGTTTATTATTTGTCTGAGTTTACCAAGTAATATCACTATACATAATGTCCGATAATTTAGATTTGAGAAATTTAGTCGAAAAAAATCATCAAAAAATAAAACAAAAAGAAGAACGTTTAGATCAATTTAAAAAAGATATTGATTTTGAAGTCAGTGCAGGAAGTGGATGGACGTTTAGAAACAAGGTAAGCTGTTTCATATATCATAGTAGCTAAAACCAAGTTTTAACGCCTTATATGAATAAGATCAAACAATAAAAAATTATGAATGAAAGAAGCGCGAAGGAGCATACGTCTTATAGGATTATATATGTCTGTATCATTTCAACCGTCCGTCTACATGTCTGTGTAAGATTAAAACCGTCCGTCTACATGTCTGTGTAAGATTTAAACCGTCCGTCTACATGTCTGTGTATCATTTCAACCGTCCGTCTACTTGTCTGTGTATCATTTCAACCGTCCGTCTACATGTCTGTGTATCATTTAAACCGTCCGTCTACATGTCTGTATCATTTCAACCGTCCGTCTACATGTCTGTGTCTTATTTCACCAGTCTGTATGTCTGTCTGTGTGTCATTTCACAAAGAATGTATGAAAATTCGATATAGTTCAAACAAAGAAAACGAAACTATATTTAAAATATTGAGACAAAAGGATAAATGTATACATATCAACATAGTTTCCTTTTCCCTTTATGTTTTCACCAATTTCGTTATGACGTTAAAACTAGGTAATAAGCCATTCGGGTAATTTAAGAAGGAGACAAAAGCAAATTAGTTTAAAACATACTTTAATGTGTTACCAATAGAAATATACATACAAAAATAAAAAAAAGCATTCGAAGTACAATTAAACAGTATACAGTATATACATCCAAAATTGTAATATTTAGATATTTAAAAAAATCACTGTTTTCCAAGCGTACCAGATGCATCGACCCCCAGCTGTGGAGGGGGATTAGAAATATCCCGGCTGCCTTGTCCTGTAGCAAATGGTAAGACCCCAAGCAAAGGACAGTGTGTCTGTAACGGACCCGCTTGTTGGCCGTGAGTGGATACTCGTAAGCCGGAAAAGGGGATCCTGGTCAGTTGAGGGAAGCCCAGGGCTCTCCAGCTTCCCAACACGCTGGCTTTGGCCTCGGCTTCGGTGTAAACGGGAGCTTAGATGGACCCGGTCTAGGCAATCGGCTGGTCGCTTTAGACGAACACATTTTTGTTTGTACCAATGCGCTATCTCGCCAAATGTCTCGAAATTGTACATGTTATACTCTTTCTTGTCACTACTTATGTTATGATAAAATGTTTTGGTTTGTTTTCGTCTATATAGGCTCATGGGTTAATTGAGTTGATTGAATGCCTTGATCGGCGTCGAAATGCATGATTGACCTTTGTTTTAGAGATTACTCATGTATGTCTTTGCCGCGCTTGTTTGTTTGGTCGGCTTGAGTATACCATCTGGGTATCCCTGGCATGGGGAGCTGGAGATCCGCTCCATTTTCCATGTCCCCTTGTTGGACTCCACGGTGGGTTGGGGAACCCAGATGATGAATACCTATCTACAACCATGGATTCTAAAACTTTAAAAAGGACGCGTTTTGATACTGACTTGGAAACGGAAAATCGATCACGTAATTTGAATTTCGCTAGGTTCCTGCTGATTGAATCAGAAAATGAAAGTAGACCGTTGACATCTCTATCGCCATTTGTCATAAATAAATGTATTGTTTCGTACGCTGGTGAACCTAAAACAGTAAAAAAGTTAAGATCTGGTGCCATTTTGGTAGAGGTAGATAAGAAATCCCATTTTGATAATTTACTCAGAATTAAGAAGTTCCATGATATTCCTGCCAAATGCTCCGAACACGCAACACTCAATACCTCCAAAGGTCTCATACGCTGCCCTGACCTTCAGGGGGTGTCTGAGGAGGAAATTGTTTCGGAGCTTGGACCTCAGAATGTTACAGCAGCCCGACGCATTTTCTTCTATAAACAAGGACAAAAAAAGGCAACTAACACAATTGTTTTGACATTCAACACCTCGATTTTGCCAAAAAGCTTAAAGATAGGTTATTTGAAGGTGAACGTAGACCTTTATATCCCTAACCCGCTGCAATGTTATAAATGTTTTAAGTTCGGGCATCACGAGAAGAGATGTCAGGAGGCTCAGCGCTGTCGTCGTTGTGGCGATCTGGCTGAGACTCACGACGTCGACGAGTGTGAGAACTCTGAGTTATGCGTCAATTGTGACGGTGCTCATATGTCGACTTCTCGTGCGTGTCCTCATTGGAAGCGGGAAAGGGAGATCGTCACTGTTAAGTGCAGGGAAGGTCTTTCTTTTTTCGAAGCGAAAAAGATTGTAGAAAGTCGCTCCCAGCTTGCTTCATACGCCCAGGCTACGAAAGTACATTCAGTAACCAGTAAAACTGACAGTGGCTGTGACAATTGTAAGGGTCTTTTCAGGAAATTAATGATCTTGTTTCCTGAGAAGAAAGAAGAAATTTCTAAGTTGTTCCCTGCCTCTAACCCAGTAGAAGCTTCATCTTCTGTTAGACCGGAAACCAGCAAGTCTTCAGACTCTGAAAAATCCTCAGGCGCCGCACCAAACATTTCTCCAGCTAAAGAACGTTCTAATTCTGAATCAAGACCAGCCAGCAAAGTTTCTGTTAGTAATGACGAAACAAAGTCTAGTAATGAAAATCGAAGGCCAAAGCCTTCAAAACCGGTGATCTCTGATCGCCAACCAAAGGGATCCCAGGATCCTATTCAACAATACAATCGGTATCATAGTCTTGAAGAAGACATGATAACCGACGACCTCGCAGATTCCAAAAAGAATAAGCAAGGTAGCAGCATTATAAAACTTAACAAAAGATGAGTAATTTCAGACTTCCAATACTCTGTGGTATAATTTTAATCCTAATATCTCTCATGGCGAATACTATTATTCAATGGAATTGTAGAAGTGTTAAATCCAATTTTGAAGAGCTTAGTCTTTTAGTCTCTAAAGAAAAACCAGTAGCAGTTTGTTTACAGGAAACCTTCCTTAAAGATACTGACAAGTTTACCTTTAAATATCATTCTTGCTATTTTAAAAACTTTACGGAAAGTGAAAGGGCATCAGGAGGTGTTGGTATCATTGTTAATAACAATGTTCCACATCGCCCTGTTCCGCTTGATACTACTTTACAAGCAGTTGCCGTAAGCGTTTCTCTCAACAAAACAGTAACCATTTGTTCTATTTATCTCCCTCCTAGTTCTCCTGTTGACAGCAGGAAACTAGATCGTCTTGTTGAGCAGTTACCCAAACCTTTTATTTTAATGGGCGATTTTAACTCACATCATACGATGTGGGGATGTTCAAACACAGACAACAAAGGTCATATTGTTGACGACTTTATTTCAAGACAAGATCTTTCTCTTTTAAATGATAAATCATCTACTTATCTACATCCTGCTACTGGTTCATATTCATCATTAGACTTGACAGTTTGCAGTCCTCAAATATTTCCAGATTTTAACTGGAAAGTTGATGACGACCTTCATGGCAGTGACCATTTTCCGATTCTTATATCGGAAATTGGGCCATCTGTACAGGAGCGACCACAACGGTGGAAACTCCATAAAGCAAACTGGGACTTGTTCAAAACTGTTTGTGAACAGTCCATTACACCTCAAGCTTTTGAAGATTGTGAGAATCCTGCAGAATTATTTACCTCTCTGTTATATTCATCTGCAGAAAAAGCAATTCCAAGAACGTCTAAAAACCTTAAACATCCAAATAAGCCATGGTTCAATGATGATTGCAAAAAGGCTATAGCAAAGCAAAAGTCGGTTCTTAGAGAGTTTGATCTAAGGCCGACCAAGGAAAATCTTATAAAGTTTAAAGTTGCACGTGCGAGAGCACGGCGCACTATTAAACGCAGTAAACGTACGTCTTGGAGGCAGTATGTATCTAGATTAAATTCTAGATCATCTGTCAAAAAGACTTGGGATATGGTGCGTAAAATTAGTGGCAAAAACTCTTCACTAAGTGTTGGGCATTTGAATACTGATAATGGCGTTGTTTCATCTAAACCAGACATAGCAAATGTCTTAGCAGATACCTTTGCAAAGAAATCCTCCTCTTCTAATTATTCACCAGAATTTCAAAAACATCAAGAACAAAAAGAAAAAGTTAATTTGAATTTTAAATCCAAAAATACAGAGCATTATAATAAAGAATTTACTCTTAAGGAGCTTAAAACAGCCCTTAAGAAATGCCATGATACTGCAGTTGGATGTGATGACATCCACTACCAGTTCTTGAAGCATTTACCACACCAATCCCTTCAGTGTTTACTTGATATCTTTAACAGTGTTTGGAAAACGGGAATACTTCCAGCCTCGTGGCGGGAAGCTATTGTCATTCCAGTACCCAAACCTGGTAAAGATTCAGATAATCCTTCTAATTACCGGCCTATAGCCTTAACAAGTTGTGTTTGTAAAACCATGGAAAGAATGGTCAATGACCGTCTTGTATGGTTTCTTGAGAAAAACAAACTTATTACGTCGGCCCAAAGTGGCTTTCGTAAGCAAAGAAGCACTCTAGACCATTTAGTTCGTTTTGAGACATTTATACGAGACGCTTTTATTAAAAAAGAACACGTTGTTTCAGTCTTTTTTGATCTCGAGAGTGCATATGACACTACATGGAAGTATGGAATCATGAATGACCTTCATGATTTCGGTATACGAGGTCGCCTTGCTTATTTCATTTCTGCGTTTTTGGATGAACGGCAATTCAGAGTCAGGGTTGGAGATACGCTCTCTGATCCTCATGAACAGGAGATGGGTGTCCCCCAGGGCTCCATTCTTTCTGTTACACTTTTTAGTGTTAAAATAAATAATATTATTAAGGCTACTTGCCCTGGTATTGAATATTTTCTTTAAGTTGACGACTTCTGCATTTGTTACAGGTCTAAACACATGCATACCATTGAACGACAGTTACAGCAGGTTCTTAACAACCTGAGTAAATGGTCAAATGAAAACGGTTTTAAATTTTCTAAAACCAAGACAAAATGTATGCATTTCTGTAAATCGAGAAAACTCCATCCCGATCCAGAACTCACTTTGGACGGGATCCGTATCGAAGTTGTCCCAGAATTCAAATTCCTTGGTCTTTTATTTGACTCTAAATTATCATTCATCCCGCACATTGAATATTTGAGCAATAAATGTAAGAAAGCTCTAAATCTTTTACGTGTCGTCTCCAGTATGGACTGGGGAGCAGACAAAAAAGTTTTATTACGTCTTTATAGATCTCTTGTGAGATCTAAATTAGACTATGGTTGTGTTGTTTATGGATCCGCCCGTCAATCCTACTTGCGCAAGCTTGATTCTATTCATAATCAAGGTTTACGTATTGCGCTGGGCGCATTTAAAACATCGCCAATTAATAGTCTCTATGCGGAAGCAAATGAGCCATCTTTGAATTTACGTAGAAAGAAATTATCGATGGATTATTATTTAAAACTTAAATCTAATCCCGATAATCCTACACATGACGTTGTCTTTGAACCTCTTTATGAAGAGGAATTTAATAAGAAGGAATCAATTATACCTCCTTTCAGTTTACGTTGTAAGGCAGATGTGAATTCTCTAGATTTCGATCTAGATGACGTGGCCGAAC
Source organism: Fragum sueziense (assembly GCA_963680895.1). NCBI lineage: Eukaryota > Metazoa > Mollusca > Bivalvia > Cardiida > Cardiidae > Fragum > Fragum sueziense. Next base: position 17,939,800 of record OY804596.1, read on the forward strand.
ATAAAGTTCCAAACGTACCTTTGTGGACGTCCAAAAGTCCCACCTTTATTTATGATCTTGCTTCAACGAAAAAGTCGGAAACTGATCATTTGGTGTTTAAAAACAAATTTCTTGAAGTACAAGAAAAGCACATGCTTTATTTGCAAATTTACACCGATGGTTCCAAAAGCGAAGAAAAAGTTGCTTCTGCTGCCATTTTAGATGGCTTCAAATATCAGTATCGTTTGCCCGATAACTCGTCCATTTTCTCTGCTGAGCTCAAGGCTATTGACCTTGCGCTCGAGCACATCATTGAAAATGGCTATTGGCGCTACATTATTTTTACAGACTCTTTGTCCTGTATGCAAGCGCTCGAGCACGAAAAAACGGACAATCCTATTATTGTGAAACTTCTTGAGAAGCTGTCTCGTCTCTTTGCTTCTGATGAAGATACTGATATTGTTTTTTGCTGGCTTCCAAGCCATTGCGGTCTACGTGGCAACGAAGAGGCAGACAAAGCTGCCAAGGAGGCGTTGTCACTAGATATTTTACCTTTTAAAGTCCCTTTTACCGATTTTAAACCCCTGATAAACAGTTTTATTCAAAATGTATGGCAAAATTGTTGGAGCGACGAGGCTAATCACCAAAATAAATTGTTTAATATTAAACCAGCACTTGGTGAATGGCTGCCAGGTCTTCGATCTGACCGCCGCGAGGAGTTAGTTTTGGCACGACTGCGAATCGGGCACACACATTTGACCCATTCGCACCTATTAAAGAACGAGGAAAAACCTCTATGTATTCCTTGTAACGAGGAGCTGACTGTCCAGCATCTCCTCATTGATTGTGTAGATTTAGCCATCATTAGAAGCAGGCATTTTAACGCTAACAGTTTAAAAACATTATTTGATACTGTTAGGCCTGAATCAATTTTTAGCTTCCTTAAAGAGTGTAATCTCTTTAAAAAGATTTAGCTGTGATATTTAATCTGTGATATCTTATATGTTATATGGATTTTCCGGTCGGGTGGACTCGGACATGGGTGTTCTCTGATCTGGGAGGAGCCCATGTCTATTCGTGCTCACGTCGGATTATTCATGGTACATTGTTATACAATATTTTGTATGATATTTTTAATCATTTATACTCCCTCAGTTATTTTTAATGGGTTATATGCCCTGTGAATTTTCCGGTCGGGTGGACTCGGACATGGGTGACCTCTGATCTGGGAGGAGCCCATGTCAATTCGTGCTCACGTCGGATTATTCGGCTAGGTGCATTGTATTTTTTGTTTGATTTTCCGGTCGGGTGGACTCGGACATGGGTGACCTCTGATCTGGGAGGAGCCCATGTCCTTTCGTGCTCACGTCGGATTATTCATGGTGTATTATAAATTTGCATAGAATTTTATCTGTTATAGAATATCGTATTTTTATCATTTCTCCTCTAGATGTTTATGTAACTAATACATATTCCTATACATCTTGTAGTGAGGTATTATTACTGTGAGTGCGCCCAATATGACCTTAGTAGTCGACGGGCCTTAAAACTCCATTCATTCATTCATTCAGATGCATCGTGAATCGAATCATTTTAGATTTCCATTCAACATTTTTCATGTCAGTCTCTCGCCAATTGCGGCAAAAAGTCTTTAGTCTATAAATATTAACAAGCGCATTGTCTTCGCAAGATGACATGTATGCGTCCCATTTCCTCAGCACGTCATTTTCATCAACGATTTGTAATATCTCTTCGAAATACAAATGTAACTGTTTTTTTTTGTGAAGAGTCAAGCATGTATGGTCCGTTTGCAACAAACTGCCACATTGACATCCGTGACACTTCTGTTTGAAAACCGTGAACATATTATCCTTAATGGATTCGGCGTAGTAAAAATCGAAGTAGAATTCTAATAACGTCATATCCATGTTTATATCCGTCTTTCAAATTCAATAAAGTATCCACCGTTTCGCCCGCCGGTACCTTTTGAGATTCTTCCAATATTTTCGAGCTTCAGAGATGGCAGAATCGATGTTTGGTGACAATTGTTTCCGGTTTAACCAATGCCAAAGGCTTAAATCGACCCCGATGATGGTCGCCGATCCATTTACAAACTGTCTCACATCAACGAATATGTATCCATCCTGATTGCACACCGTCGCGTAAATGTGGTCTCTTAAATAAAACTGTTTCGTAAATACGCAGGCAGATACGTTCAACTCCGGTTTCAATTCTACGTTCATCGTTTTAGTTTGAGAAGCTCAGTCCATCTTTTTGTGCGAGGATGCCAAAACATGTAGAATCATAAGTTCTCGGACAAGTTCGATTATGGGCCTGATCGGACAGAGTGAGTTATCTGCCCTTGAATGTCAAAAAATGCTGTTTTGAAGTTTGTTTACACTCTAGCATCTACAATTATTGATCAATCAAGACAAAACTTAGACATGATATTAGAGACCATAAGATCTAGGATGAGCTCGATTTTCAGTCTGATCCGATCAGAAAGTTACGTGCCCTTGAACTTGACAAAATTGCCATTTTCAACTGCTTTTACACTCTACATGTTAATCTAAGGGAAGTAAATCTTGACTTTACTTTTCTTTAGTAGTGTCAAGAGTTACTTCCCTTAGATTACAATTATGTATAATCAAGACAAAACTTGGACAAAATGTTGGGGCGCATAAGATCTTTGATGAGTTTGATTTTCAGTCTGATCTGATCAGACAGTCGAGAGTTATGTGCCCTTGAATTTGACAAAATTGCCGTTTTTGGCTGTTTTCGACCTTGTTTACACTCTAGAGTCTACAATTATTTAATCAATCAAGACAAAACTTGGACACAATGTTGGGGAGAATGAGATCTCAGATGAATTCGGTTTTCAGTCAGGTCTGACCAGAAAGATGAGAGTTATGCGCCCTTGAATTGGGCAAAATTGTCATTTTTGGCTGTTTTTGACATTGTTTACACTCTAGAATCTACAATTATTAATAAATCAAGACAAAACTTGGACATAAGACATGGAGCATAAGATCTGGTATGCGTTTGATTTTCAGTCTGATCTGATCAGAAAGTCGAGAGTTATGTGCCCTTGAATTTGACAAAATTGCCGTTTTCGGCTCTTTCAGACCTTGTTTACTCTCTAGAATCTACAATTATTAATCAATCAAAATAAAACTTGGACACAATGTTGGATAGCATAAGATCATGGATGAGTATGATTTTCAGTCTGATGTGATCAGAAAGTCGAGAGTTAAGTGCCCTCGAATTTGAAAAAAAATTGCCGTTTTTGACTGTTTTCAACCTTGTTTACACTCTAGAATCTACAGTTATTGACCAATCAAGACAAATCTTGGACACAATGTTGGAGACCGTAAGATCTCAGATGAGTTTGATTTTCAGTCTGATTTGACTAGAAAGACGAGAGTTATGTGCCATTGAATTTGATAGAATTGCCATTTTTGGCTGTTTTCGACCTTGTTTATACTGTAGAATCTACAATTATTTAAAAAAAAAAAAAAAAAAAAAAAAAAAAAAAAAAAAAACAATGTTGGGCACCATAAGAGCTTGGATGAGTTTGATTTTCACAACGTTATTGACCATTTAAGTGTTGCTCATATCATTTTGGTTCAGATGAGCGATATAGGACCATCATGGTCCTCTTGTTAGACCTTAGTACTCTTTTGATAATTGATACGTTATTAGCCTTATTAATCATAATTGATACGAATTGATACGTTTGTGACCTGATTTTATAACTACTCATATCAATAATTGATTGTCTGTTTTTAGCTCACCTGAGCACAAAGTGCTCAAGGTGAGCTATTGTGGTCACTTTTTGTCCGTCGTCCGTCTGTCTGTCCGTCTGTCTGTCCGTCCGTCCGTCCACAATTTCGTGTTTACACTCTAGCATCTACAAATATAGGCCAATCTTGACCAAACTTGGTCAAAACATGTATGGCCATAAGATCTCGGATGAGTTCGATTATGGGTCAGATCGAACCAGAAAGTCAGGAGTTATCTGCCCTTGAATGCGAAAAATACCTAGTTTTGACATTGTTTACACTCTTACATCTACAATTATTGATCAATCAAGACAAATCTTGGACATAATGTTGCAGACCATAATATCTCGGATGAGTTCGATTTTCAGTCTGATCTGATCAAAAAGTCGAGAGTTATGTGCCCATGAATTCGACAAAATTGCCTTTTTCGGCTGTTTTTTTACCTTGTTTACACTCTGGAATCTACAATTATTCATCAATCAAGCCAAAACTTGGACACAATATTTGGGATAATAAGATCTGGGATGAGTTTGATTTTCAGTATTATCTGATCAGAATGTCGAGAGTTATGAGCCCTTGAATTTGACAAAATTGCCGTTATTGACTGTTTTCGACCTTATTTACACTCTAGAATCTACAATTTTTGACCAAGACAAAACTTGGACACAAGGTTAAAGACCATAAGATCTCAATTGAGTTTGATTTTCAGTCTGATCTGACCAGAAAGATGAGATTTATGTGCCCTTGAATTTGATAAATTGCCGTTTTTGGCTGTTTTTGACATTGTTTACACTCTAGAATCTACAATTATTTATCAATTAAGACAAAACTTGAAAACAATGTTTTAGACCATAAGATCTTGGATAAGTTTTATTTTCAGTCCGATCTGATAAAAAAAAGCCGAGAGTTTTGTGCCCTTGAATTTGACAAAATTGCTGTTTTTGACCTTGTTTTTACTCCAGGCCCCGGTTTCTCGAAAAAACTTGAGTACGTTCTCATGCTCAAATCTGAGCACGGTGCTCAAATCGCACGAAATCCACGTGAACTTCAATCGAATGCCATTCAACGTTAGAGAGTATCCCTTTGAAGTTGAGCATATTTTCATGAGAATATACATAAGTTTTTTCGAGAAACCAGGGCCAGAATCTACAATTATTGACCAATCAAGACAAATCTTGGACACAATGTTGGGTATCATAAGATCTCTAATGAGTTTCATTTTCAGCCTGATTTGACTAGAAAGTCGAGAGTTATGTGCCCTTGAATGTGATCAAAATTGCCGTTTTTGGCTGTTTTCGACCTTGTTTACACTCTAGAATCTACAATTATTGATCAATCAAGACAAAACTTGAACACAATGTTGGGGATCACAAGATCTGGGATGAGTTTGTTTTTCAGTCTGATCCGATCAAAAAGTCGAGAGTTGTGTGCCCTTGAATTTGACAAAATTGCTGTTTTCGGCTGTTTTCGACCTTGTTTATACACCAGAATCTACAATTATTAATCAAACAAGACAAATCTTGAACAATGTTAGGCACCATATTAAGATCGTGGATGAGTTGGATTTTCACGTTCTTGACCATAAGTTTGTTTTCAGTCTTAAAGCCATAAATATTCATTGAATTGACAAAAGTGTTGCTTATATCATTTTGGTTCAGGTGAGCGATATAGGACCATCATGGTCCTCTTGTTTCTAATTCATACCCTTGATTCATTAATCACTGTAAGGCTTTGTTCAACAACATGTACTATTCTTTTCTGATTGAGTGCCAGAGACGACACTTAGTTTTAAATTTCGTCACTTACAACTTCAAATAACCAAGACATTGCGTCACCAATAAAAGGTAATAAACTTCGACGACTTTGAGTTTTCTGATTAAACAATACGAGTTGTGACAAATCTTCGTTTTGTCTTTTTCTAACATTTTTAGGTACTTAACTTCTTTCACAAGACAATTTAAAGCATTTTGAAAAGGTTCTTAACCTTCTTTATCTTACATATACCGCGGATGTACTACGTCAAAAGCTGTCATAGCTAAGTCAATTACAAGAGTTGCTAGCCATTTTGCTCTAGTGGTGGTCACTTCGTTTGTCTTATAAAAGACAACACTGTCTCTTACAACAATTGCTTCTGCAATGAACGCTGCAGACGAACGTTGCTAACAATTAGTTATTAATATAATTGCTGCTAAAATTCTTAATGCAAGTGTAACGTTGGTCATGTTGTTCCCTAAACTGAACAACAAAAGTCAATTTTGATAACGCACGTACATCAGTCAAATTAACATTAATTACTGAAGCCTTAAACAAAATACAAACTAGAAGGCTGCCTAACACATAAATGTGCCAATTAGCTTATGTTCACATTTTCTCCGTTTTCTCACTTTCATTGCTACTATTTTCAAAAGGGGATATAATAAAACCTTCTGTATCATCATTAAATTCGTTCACTATTCCTAATTGATTTTGAGGCATACCTATTTTTTCTAAAATATCCGATTCTTCCAAACGTCCCCTGTCTTGTTCTTCCTCAAATTCTCGTTGCTCAACAATATCGAAAAGATCGGGAAAATTCGCCCTGCGTAATTACACATTCATTAACATCCATTGTGACACCAGATACAACAAAATCGTCAGACTCCTTTTGAAGTAGTGACTCTTATGGTTTTTTTCGTTTCGTTAATTCTTTTTGGCTTTTTGGGTTCACACCTCTTTTTTTGTTCGTCCTTTGTAAGTTGCTTTCTTTTGCATAAGAAACTATCGTTCGTGTTTAGTACTATTTAGGAAACAGCTTAGAAAATATTCCGACAACCAAACATTACAGCTAGAGCAATACCGTTTTTTTTAATTCGTTTTCTTCCTTGAGAACGACATTTGCTAAGTATTTAAAGGGTAGAGAATACAAATGAATTTAATGAATACCTGTATCTATACAACGTTGGAATTTTTAGCTCACCTGAGCACGAAGTGCTCAAGGTGAGCTATTGTGGTCGCTTTTTGTCCGTCGGCGTCCGTCCGTCCGTCCGTCTGTCCGTCCGTCCGTCTGTCCACAATTTGTTGTTAACACTCTAGCATCCACAAACATTGACCAATCTTAACCAAACTTGAACATAACATGTATGACCATAAGTTCTCGGATGAGTTCGATTTTGGGTCAGATCGGACCAGGAAGTCAGGAGTTATGTGCCCTTGAACGTCAAAAATAGCTACTTTTTAATTTGTTAACACTCTAGCATCTACAAATATTGATCAATCAAGACAAAACTTGGACATAATGATGGAGACCATAAGTTCTCAGATGAGTTTGATTTTGGGTCAGATCGGACCAGGAAGTCAGGAGTTATGTGCCCTTGAACGTCAAAAATAGCTACTTTTTAAGTTGTTAACACTCTAGCATCTACAAATATTGATCAATCAAGACAAAACTTGGACATAATGTTGGAGACCATAAGATTTCGGATGAGTTCGATTTTCAGTCTGATCTGATCAGAAAGACAAGAGTTATATGCCCTTGAATTCGACAAAATTGCCATTTTAGGCTGTTTTCGATCTTGTTTACCCTCTAGAATCTACAACTATGAATCAATCAAGACAAAATTTGGACACAATGTTTGGGACCCTAAGATCTTTGATGAGTATGATTTTCAGTCTGATTGGTTTAGAAATTAAAGAGTTATGTGCCCTTGAATTTGACAAAATTGCCATTTTCGGCTGTTTTCAACCTTGTTTACACTCTAGAATCTGCAATTATGAATCAATCAAGACAAAACTTGAACACAATGTTGAAGACCATAAGATCTTAAATGAGTAAGATTTTCAGTCTGATATTTTTCAGAAAGTTGAGAGTTACGTGCCCTTGAAATTGATAAAATTGCCATTTTCGGGTGTTTTTGACCTTGTTACACTCTAGAATCTACAAATATGAATCAATCAAGACAAAACTTGGACACAATGTTGGAGATTATAAGATCTTTGATCATTTTTATTTTCAGTCTGATCTGATCAGAAAGTCGAGAGTTACTTGCCCTTGAATTTGACAAAATTGCCTTTTTCGGCTGTTTTCGACCTTGTTTACACTCTAATATTTACAATTATTAATCAATCGAGACAAAACTTGGACACAATGTTGAGCACCATAAGATCTCGGATGAGTTCGATTTTCACAACGTTATTGACCATAAGTTCGTTTTCAGTCTTAAAGTCGTGAATATTAATTTAATTGAACAAAATTGTGGCTCATATCATTTTGGTTCAGGTGAGCGATATATAGGACCATCGTGGTCCTCTTGTTTTTAGTTCCTTTCGAAATAAGAACACAAAAACTGAACTCATACGTAAGAAGTACACATGAATATTCAGTCATATTTACTTACTGTCACAAACTTTGATGCATTTCTTATCATAATGTTTATTCCATTTGGGGTTTTAAATAGTTTGAGGTTCAATGTTTCGTTTACTTCACATACTATACATTTTGTTCTAAAATAATTTACGTACTTAAATTACACTTCTTCTGCTGCTGTTCCTTCTTGCTCGTCGTCACTTAAGACTTCCTTCTTGCTCGTCGTCACTTAAGACGATAGGATCTTCTTCTGAGCTTCCCGCCGTCGATGAAGTATTTATTCTTTTAGTCACCTCTGTTTCAATAAACGTTAGACACTCGTCGCAAGTATCTTTCGCCGTGAAAACTCGACCTTTTTTACACAGACTGCATTTAAACATCGGTTTCACGATTGCCACTGGTTTTGACATATTAGTTTTTTTTTCCTTTTTCAGTGTGCGGTGTTCCATAGAGACCACCATGTCACACGGATTCCAGTAGTCAAATCTTGTGTCAAGCACATCTAGCTGTTCGAAAGTTGTCAAATTGTCAATCATAAGGTTGATCTGGTGAGTCGATCAAAGGTGACTATTTTTACATTATCATTGACAAGATCGCTTACCGTAACAGACATGTACATTGTTAAATGCTCTCTGGAGGGAGTCTAAAACAACCCGAAAATTATTTCCTCTTTAACATTCAACTCACTCAATTTTTTTGTTTTCGAGAATATACAATATCAGAAAAGATAATTTCATCGTCTGTATCCATTAAGACGGATTAGTATACCAGATTATATGTGGGCAAGTTTAAAAAAATGTGACCATTCACTTTTTACATGCCATTGCTATTACAGAGAATCATATTCAACACAATGAAAGCTAAACAGACGTGTTATTGTGTCTATATACTATGTACCAAGTTTAAAGAAAATCGCTTCACAAATAAAATAGATATGTCATTAAAACATGTCAAAAATGTCAGGAGTGAAACGTTTTTGTGTGACACTTAACACTTATGCCAAGTTTCTAAGATATGCTAAATAAAAGACAGTGACAGGATACTATAATAAGTACTTGTACAGTTGGGAACATCATGGAATTGACATTAATTCCATTCCATTCCGATCAAAATCATTCCATTCAAACGTTCATTCATTCCGCTCACAAAACCATTCATAGCGCCCAAGGAACGTTACAAACGCTCATAGGTTTAATAGGTTGTTATAAAAAGAAGGCATTTCATTGGCTGAAATATTATCGTGGGCGTATTATCGATAAACCTTCATACCTATAATATTGGTTTTCCGATATCGAGCTGTTACTATTTTGAGATCACGTTTGACTGGTTGAAAGGTAATCGTGGGCGTGTTATCGATTTTTTAGATACACAAAATCTTTCAAAACGCTCATTCCATTCATCCGTTCATTCGCTCATAAAACATTCCCATTCCACTCAGAATGTCAATTTCATGATGTTCTCAACTGTAATTCATAAAGCAACATGTGCATAATCATCTTAAAATTACCTTTTCATCTTATCTTCACTGGTTTAGGATGTGGAACCTGTTTTATTTCTCAAGAAGAGCAAAAACCCGGTTTTGACATTATATTTATGCAATGGTTTTGAAAAACAGTAGGGGCAAAGATGAACATTCATTGTTAAGAAAAATCTTAAAGGGACATTTCATGCCAATTTCAATTTTTTAAAGTATGTCTTGATGCCAAGATTGGTTATTCTAATGAGTATAAATAGTATTAGTTTTTTGAAGTTGTTGCCAATAAGCGAGAAACGCGCATTTAAAGTTGAGACATAATCGATAAATTGCATATAAATCCGAACTGTTGTCCACAACAATTTGTTCAATTTTAACACAAAAATATAAATTTCTCGTAAACGTCGCGATGTTTTGGCTTGAAATTTTCAGAATTTTCATAAGGAAATATGCTCTTTCAGATAAAAATAAAAGTAAAATTCATGACAAAAATTCTGAAATGTCACTTTAAAGTTTACCCACATGGTACTTTAAAGTTCTAACCCTTTTTTCCTTAATATCGCATGCAACGTTTTTAGCTCCACTGGCCGTCAGGCCAGCGAGCTATTGTCATGGCGGTGTGTCTGTCGTGCGTCCGTCCGTCCGTGCGTCCGTCCGTAAACTTTTTCTTTATAAATCTTCTTCTCAGAAACTACTTGATGGATTTCAATCAAACTTCACAGGAATGATCATTGGGTGACCCTCTCTCAGATTCCTTCAAAGAATTTGGATTGACTTAGAATAACCGGAGTTATCTGCCCTTGAATGACAAAAATAGCTGGTTTTGACTTTATTTTTACTCTAAAATCTACAAATATTGAACAATCAAAACAAAACTTTGACAGAATGATGGTCACTATATAATATTGCCTGGGTAAAATTTTCAGCTTGATTTGAATTTTACATCATGAGTTATGTGCCCTTGAAATTGACAAAATTGCCATTTTCGGCTCTATTTTGACTTTGTTTTCACTCTAGCAACTACAATTATTGACCAACCAAGACAAAACCTGTACAGAATGTTGATGACGATAAGATCTTGCCTTAGTGTTATTTTCAGCTTGATCGGATTTTTTAGCTCCACTGGCCTTCAGGCCAGCGGGCTATTGTCATGGCGTTGTGTCCGTCGTGCGTGCGTCCGTCCGTGCGTCCGTCCGTCCGTCCGGTCGTCAACTTTTTCTTTAAAAATCTTCTCCTCAGAAACTACCTGATGGATTTCAATCAAACTTCACAGGAATGATCCTTAGGTGGTCCTCTATCAGATTCCTTCAATTAATTCTGATTGAACCATAAAGTCTGGAGTTATCTGCCCTTGAATTATAAAACGGCCGTTTTCACTTGTTTTCACTCTAGCCACTACAAATATTGATCAATCAAAACAAAACTTGGTCAGAATGTTGGTGCTGATAAGATCTTGCCTGAGTGCAATTTTCAGCTCGATCTGAATATTACGTCTTGAGTTATGTGCCCTTGAAATTGGCAAAACTACCATTTTTGACCTTATTTTTACTCAAACAACCATAAATATCCACCAATCAACATAAAACTTTCACATTATATTAATGGCCATAAGATCTTGTGTTGGTGCAATTATCAGCTGCATATGAATCTTAAATCATGATTTATCTGCCCTTGAATTTGACAAAATTGTTGTTTTCGACTTTGATTTTACACTCTTTTACACCCACAAATATTGAATAATCAGTTCAAAACTTAAACAAGATGTTAGGATCTTGCTTTAGTGTGATTCTTAGCTAGATATGAATGTAAAATCATCAGTTATATGCCTTTCAATTTGACAAAATTGCTAATTGTGACTTTTTTTCACTCTAACAGCCAAACTCGCTCTTATATTAAAGACTGTTGCAAAGCTTGATAAGTAATAGATCTTATATGAATGTATTTTCAGCTTTCTAGTTACTTTGTAATTGCTTTAGGAGCAACACTTATTGAAAAATCTAGTGAAAACTTGTACTTGATATTACAAGAAATTCAGGTTTGACAGCCATTTGCATTTTTTTTGGAAAAAGGTTTTTCCCAGAATCTATTTTTAGCTCAAAATCTATTTTTAGAAATATGAAATATTTTGGAGTAATCAATGTTCTGTTAATTGAGATCTGTTGGGAAGAAGGAAAATTTTAATTGCTTGTGACATCCTAAGCTAGAATGTTCTGAGTCCATTTCCTTTAACCCTTTCTCAAATGGCAAACATGTAATTTTACTTTCTTTGCTTCAAGAACCACACATTTTGAACAATCTAGTTTTGTTACTTTCTTTTAGCTCTATGAAACACAAGCATTGAAAAATCTAATCAAAACTTGGATTAAATATTACATGAAATTCAGGCCTGTGGAGCGACTCAAGACCTTCAGGTCTTCTATTTTATCATGAGTTATGTGCCCTTGAAATTGACAAAATTGCCATTTTCGGCTCTATTTTGACATTGTTTTCACTCTAGCAACTTCAAATATGGACTAATCAAGACAAAGCAAGAACAGAATGTTGATGACTTTAAGATCTTGCCTTGGCGTAGTTTTCAGCTTGATCTGGGTTTTATGTCATGAGTTATTTGCCCTTGAAATTGACAAAGTTGCCATTTTCAGCTTTATTTTCACTTTTTCAACCATTAGTATGAACTAATCAATACAGAACTTTCATAGAATCTTACTGACCATATGATTTTACTTGCTTGTTACATGTAATTTTCAGCTTGGTAATGCATTTGCTTGTTTGCGCAACCTGAACCTTTGTAATTGCATTCAACAAGACAAACAGTCAGGCCTGTGGAGCGCTTCCAGACCGCCAGGGCTGTCTAGTTTTTTAAAAAGTAAAGTACAGAAATGATACAAAAGGTTTTCCCTTTCCCGACCAACAACCGGTTTTGATGTTCCTAATAAAAAGTGCTTGGAAAAAATATTGAAGCAAAAGAAGAAAATACTGACTATTTTGTACACAATTCATTATCAACATCTATTGTTATGTATGCAGCGTCTTCTTTCATTCTAAAAACTTGTTGTTTGGGAGTGGGTTTTGCTTCTTAAATTGTATGAGTATGTGGTGACTTCAAGAGGGGCTTCATGAGGTGCTTCTTGTGCTTCGTGAGGTGCTTCTTGTGCTTCGTGAGGTTATTCGTGGGGCGCTTCCGGATCAAGATGACTTGTGTTCGTCATTTACGAAAGGTTTGACCGTTCTTGGACCAGTCTGTTCCATTCTCGCCTCAATTGACGACAGTGGAACAGAACCATTCCCAAAACGGTCAATACCGCAAGCAATACTCCTGCTTTAACGACACCACCCACAATTCTTAACCCTTTCCCAAATTTAACTTGATAATTAGCATTTCCTTCTTTTGTTAAAAGAATTATTTGGGCTAAAGATGAGTTTCGTAATAATAATATGTTGGCTCAATGTCCTCATAATGATTGTTTGATAATAAGCGTGGAATTTCATTTTCTTCACACGTATTATCCCAAAACAAAGAAATGTTGCTGTCATATTGTTCTCCAATATTTGTGCTAGGAAAGTGGTGAGGTGTATTGTTCAGGGATTGTAATTCTTGATTTCATGGTAATACATTAGGTGATTGATTTTTATTCCTGGATTTTTTTTCTAATTAAATATATAACGATTAAAATAACTAAAAGAATTAAACTAAAGTTGACTATTCCAAGAAAGGGGATCTTACCAACTTCTTCTTCGATTTGTTTGGCCGCAGTTTGTTTTGTTGTTGTTGGTGATGTTGCTGGTGTAGTTCTTGCTGATGCTGTTGTTGTTGTTGTTGGTGATGTTGCTGGTGTAGTTCTTGCTGATGCTGTTGTTGTTGTTGTTGGTGTGGTTGTTGATTGCTGTTGTGTAGACGTTGTTGATATGGTTGTTGTGTAGACGTTGTTGATTGCTGTTGTGTAGACGTTGTTGATTGCTGTTGTGTAGACGTTGTTGATATGGTTGTTGTTGTTCGAGTCGTTGTGCCAGTTCCATTCTGAAAAGGAAAATACCATATATAATTCAGAGTTTGATTTGATGGAGTTTAAGGCCTCTTTCAACTACTATGGTCATATCGCGGTGGGTGGAGCACCTATCCGTGGATTCCTGGTATTTCTAACACCAGTACTACCACAATATCCAATCCGAGCCTCCAGCTGCTCTCTCACATAGATGATTCACATCCATTGGCGAGAGACAAATGACTTTTGTCAAATGTCAGAAAGGATACTGGTTCGAACTCACAACCCCTGGATTGAGAGACTCCGACGTTACCGACTGAGCTATCCGGGCTCGGCTCCAAATAAGAGGGAGTCATGAATTTTCAAACTACAATAATTCTGTTATTGTTCATCAAACCCTCTGATTTATTGAAAAGACAGAGAAAATTGTCAATGAAAGAATTAGCTTTTATAAGTAGAATGATATTACAAATAGGCGGACAGTCGAACTACGGCGAAAACAAATATTTGAAGCTTTGATGCTAAGTGTCAAACAAACAGACCTCGACAAAGGTTCTCAATTACATTCTAAAATTGTTTACCCATAACAGTTTATTGCTAAATCATATACAGTCATTGATCTGTTCAGAGTAGAAAATGGCTTTCTGTTCCTAGAAACGAACACTCCGTCATGTTGTGTCCGTCAAATACGTGCACGATCTGGGATATAAATCCTCGCAGTAGTTGGCACGACTCCCGTTTTTTCCCAGACAGTTCTCTCGAAGTTGCAAATGGAAAGAGATGCCATGCGATTTATGTCCAAAACACTTCCAAAAAATGACTTGAATGACACAGCTGTTATATTATGACAGAGTCTGGAATTACAGCTATAAATCCCTGGGCCCTCGTATTTTGTGAAACATCTTACATCCGTAAGTCATTTATACGGAGACGCGACTGTGCAAATACAAAAAAGAAAAAAAACACGAAAAAGGCGGAAATGGGCATTTTGGAAAGGAAATGGTTGTTGTCGTCGTTTTCCGTTTCCGGTTAAACGAGAGAAAAACAAGCTGTCACTTGCACCAAAATTGGGAATGTGATTTCAGTTCGATAAAGAGTCGAACGAAATATTTACGTTAACCGTTTACATCAAATAATAAACTAGATGCCGAAGGGCAACATGTCGAGCCCGCTCATTTTGAAGAAAGAAGACCATACCTATGTCAGTCATTCTATAAAAAACGTACATCGCTTGTCCCGGTATAATTGTGATTAAATTGTTGGTAAAAAACGCACGTTTTCATATTTTACAGTGAGTACATCTTATACTTATGAAAGCCAATTACTTTCGTTCAAAGGAAAGAAGTGTGTTGTTTAGTTTTCAAGTATCGAATCTTGATGACCCTATGGAAAAACACCGATTTTATCGTGTCCCGATGCTCTACATGTCATATTCATTAAACCATTAAACTGGGTTAACGAAGAAATCCATATATTTTTTCATAGTTGTAGGTAGGTATAATGATATTCATTACAATAAAATACAAAAAGAGCCAAACGTCAATAAAACAAACAAAATATTTCACCCTGAATAAGTGTCCCGGTATAATTGAACAATACCGTTACGAGAACTTTTTTGCAGCTTTTGACGGTTATTTACTATGAAATACGTCATCAAATGACGTAATATAAAAGTTTCCTCGCGCCATTTTGCACAAATGACAACACGAGGCAGCTATGTCGCAGTCGCCTGATGATAACATAAAAGGTAATGTGTTCGTTTTATTAGTTCTTTTTATCATTAACAATACCGTTCAACTGTTTAAACAACGGATTGTCGTTAAAATCCAATTTTAACAAAGCTTTGCTCTTCTTTATATGAGTCTCCTGATCCAAGCCAAGAAAAAGAACGTACCCCTCCCACATTAAAACCATTATTAAAGAAAACAAGCTTGTTCTACAATACCGTTACAAACAGTACCGTTACGCATTTTTTCCAAAATTTCGTAACAGTATTGTTAGTTTTTGTAACGGTATTGTATAAAAACTGATAAAAAGTATGTTTTGAGCATTCATGTTTTTCATTTTCAAAAGTTGAAAAGTATACTTTACTGCAAAACAATTTTACTTTTATTGTGAATTATCTTATCATTTGATTTTGAACAGATTTTGTTTAAACCGAGAATTAATTGAATTATGTAACGGTATTGTCAAGTCAACGTAACGGTATAGTTTTTTGAAAGAGCTTTTTACGATAAAGTAAATATTTGTGGATCATTACTTTTTTACTTACTTAGATATTATTTCTTAAAATCAGTCCATTGTCTCAGTGACTATTCAATGCAAGATTAGCTATAAAAGGATGGTTATAGACCATTTCCTATCCAATATGTAACGGTATTGTATTTTATAAACACAAACTTGTTTGTTTATACCATACAAAACCTTATATATGGGCCATTACTTTCAAATGTTTTTACTTCATCATTAATGCCAAATATTTTTTGCATATGTTGATGTGCCTATAATCGTGCTAAAATGCAGAATTAATATAGTTTTTGACCAAAAAGTCTTGATACTTGAGGCGTAACGGTACTGTTAAATATAACCAGTTGGTTTTATCTTTCCTATTTCCAGCTTGTAAGCAGAGGCTAGACATTTTAGACAGATACTTGGGATTGATCGAATATTTGTTCTTTGATCTACTAAACAATAAGGAGGAGGAAAATTGGGCAACCAGAGTTTGTAACCTGTATGATAAGATAAAAGACACCCAGGACACCATTCTCTTGAAACGAAAACAACTGTTACAATGGCACTCACAGCAAAGGAGAGAATGGCGAGGTATAGACAAAGAATAAGAGATGATCCCGCTGCCCACGAACGGTACAAAGCGAGAGAAAGGGAGAGAAATCAGAGAAGAAAGGAGAATGGCGAATTCAAATTTGTGAAAGATATGACAAAGAGAGAACATAGAGCACAAAAGAAAAGATGGAAAACGTATAACCTAGACAGAAAAAGAAGACAACAAGCTAATAGAAATATGTTAACTCCTCCCCATTCACCAGATGCATCCGATTTCCAACTGGAAAACAATACTTCCAGAAGAAGGTCAACAGATAGGAGAAATGCAAGAAATAAAACAGCCTGTTATCGGGCAAACAACAAACTCAAAGTTCAGCTTAAATTTCAAGAAAGGTTAACAGAAAGGTATAAGAGAAAATTGAATCGTCTTATTGAGAGGGTAGGCCAGAAGAAAGTTGTAACCAATAAGCCATACATCCTACAAAAGGCATTGGTACAAGGTTTAAAGGAAAAATATCTCAAGGCTAAAAGCAACAAAGAAAAGAGACAAATAGCAAGTTTTGTTAGTGGGAAAATCCTTAAGAAATATGGCATTGTTTCCTTTGCTCAACATGTTTTACACATATCTAGACGACACATGAAACCCGAATTATGTCGCCCACCATTTGCCAAATCTTTAAGAATGAAAGCTAAAGTCCAACAATACTATGAAAGAGATGATGTTTCTCGCATTAAACCAGACAAGCAGGCAACCATCACAAGAAAAGGAGAAAAAAGGCAAGTTCGCCTTCTACTTGACGACCTAAAAAATCTTCATGCGAAATACCTTTCTGAGGGAAACGAAATTTCCTATAGTCTGTTTTGTCGCCTTCGTCCATTTCATATTGTTAAACCCACCGAAAGAGATCGCAAGACATGTCTGTGTAAAATCCATGACAATCTACAAATGAAACTAAATACAGCATTCGCAACAGGAATGTGTCGATCAAAGAACATTAATGACATGATCAAGACTGTAGTGTGTGATGTAGACAACAAAGAATGCATGTACTTAGAGTGCAATCAATGTAAAGAAAGCACAGTTCAATGGGACTTTGGAGGAAACCCAGGTTCGCAAGTTACATGGAAAACATGGAAAAACAAGCGTGAAATAGTACAACAATATAAAGATAAAGGCGTTAAAACAGTCTCACGTACAGTTAAAGAATTAGATCAAGGCACAAAGCAAACCTTTTCCGACACCCTTAATGCAGAAATAAATCGTGCAAGAAGGCACATATTCAACATCAGAGCTCAATACAAATCTCTAAAATATCTAAGAGAGAAGTTATCTCATGAAGACATAATGATGCACATTGACTTTAGTGAAAATTATAACTGCAAATATGCAGATGAAGTTCAGAGTATGCATTTCGGTGCTTCTAAGCGTCAAATAAGTTTGCACACAGGGGTCGTTTATTCTGACAAAGAGGTCATTTCGTTTTGTTCTGTCTCAGACAGTCTGAAGCATGGCCCTGGTGCAATTTGGGCACATATTCAGCCCGTTCTTGATTTCATGCAGAACAAATATCCAAACACAGCCTTTAAACGTATACACTTTGTCAGCGATGGCCCTACAACGCAATACAGAAATAAAGCAAATTTTCACATGTGGGCCAACAAAGTTGTTGCAAATAATTTCCAACATTCTACATGGAATTTCTTAGAAGCTTCCCACGGGAAAGGCGCAGCGGATGGTGTTGGAGCTGTCGTGAAACGAAAAGCCGACAATCTCGTCATTATAAATCAAACTGATATTACATGTGCTAAAGACCTATATGAATGCCTGACCCAATCTGACCTAAAAGTCAAGATGTTCCTGGTAAAGGACACAGATATAGAAGATACAGAAAAACAGATACCTCAAGACCTTTCCCCTATTACAAATACAATGAAGTTACACCAGGTGGGTTATATTTCAACCCTTTCCCAAACAAAAGAAATTGTAAAACACCGAAAATATTGAGACAAGAGGAGAAAAAGCTGTTTATCAGCATTTCTACTTTTGTCTTCATATTTCTCAAAGCTTTTTTTTCTATTATGTACGTCAAAATGACTCTTACTTAGGTTTCAAATTTACATACATGAAAATATTTAACATGAAGTACACGGTAAGGAAAGTGTGAAGAAAATGAAAATTGAGAAATGTACAAGAACAAATTCAATGCAGTAATTTTTTTATCGGTCTACATTCCTTACAACAATTTTTCAACATGAAATGAAAATAGTTATTAAGTTTTGAGTAATGAAACGTGACCGCACGGGTTTTCGTCGGTTACGGTCGAAATGCCGAAACTGCAGTTAATTTAAGCTGTAATTACCACAATCGAACGAAGCCCACGCTTTGTTTTGAATTTGCGGCTCAAATTTAAAAATTGAACTGCAAATGCTTACAAATTGTTTACAAACAATTTTTATAATAACGTATAGCGGACGAGAATTCACCTGGCAGAGCATTCCGTTCGATTAGCACGGGCTGCTCTGCCAGGTCGATTATCATCCGCTATAACACAGACAATATTCAACTATTTCCCAAACAGCAAAAGTTTAGGGTGGTCCAATTTGAAAGTTGCCTAGGACAACTAAATATTTGTTTTTAATGAACGAACGAATGTAAAATAAAGCACAGAAAATATTGAGACAAAAGGTGAAAATGCTGATTATCAGCATTTTCTTCTTTTGCTACAATGTTTTCACGAACCTTTTCTACAAGGGACGTCAGAAACAAGTCTTGTTTGGGAAATGGTTAAAGCTCGAAAAACTAGATAAAAGAATTGACATACAAAATGCATATTTACCGCGGAGTGCTTGTCATGAGTCTTGATTAGTTTACAACACTTTTATTTCAGTTATGTCTTCAGTCCCCACAGAAATTCACTTCGCGCGTACTATCCTGTTTTTGCCAGTACCCACTATCATGTGACTGCTTTGATCCATTGCCAACTGATGTCTGCTTATTTGAACAAAACGTAAGATTGCTTGACGCTAATAAAAATTCATATGAAATACTATTTCCCCTAAATGAATTGAATCTGTTTCAAAAGAAAATTGTGTATTCCATTCTTAACAAAGAGTGCCATCGTCACAATATACGCCGCCACTTTGCTGCTGTTTATATGAAGAAAAAGTTTCAAAGGGGCATAACTCAGGCTTAAATCATTGAACTGTAAAATCCTTCCTTCGTGTACATCTACCAATTGAGGCGATAACATTGACCAAGTTTCGTGAAGATCCTACCATAACTTTAGAAGGGGTTGCGTTCACATGAAATATGGACGTACGGACGGATGGACATACGGAGAAGATGTCGCCAATATACGTCCACCTTCGGCGGCGTATAAAAAGCTGCATTACCTGTCGGACCTTGCAAATAGAGTTTGAATTTACTTAGAAGCTTTCAATCTGTTGTAGTACATCTGAAAATGAATTTAATCAGAACAAAAACATCATATGACGAGTAAGGCTTGTTTTGCTTTTGTAATTTCAGCCAACGCAATTTGAAGATCAAAGTGTGAACGATCATGACGTCCCGTCTATACACACAACTACAGAAGAGCCGCCACGTTCGGCTAACGATACACAGGTGATGCATACATGTTTAATACGTTTTCATTTGAAAAAACAATCTCAGATTCTTGATTTTTTGAAAAAACAATCTCAGATTCTTGATTTTTTGATATTGATTAATATACGTGCAATTATAATGTTTCCAAAAGCTTATGAATATAATTAATAACTATTGTAGTGTCTGTGAAAGTTTTGTTTTTTGAGATCAAGAGATTAAATTAGCTTCAGTCTCGGGAGCAGGTATTGATCTTGGTTCCTTCTTTTGCTGAATGAATGAATGAATGAATGAATAGTGTTTAAGGCCCGTCGACTACTAAGGTCATATTGGGCGCAACAGCAACACATACCTGGATGTATACAAAATTACTGGTATGTATATTGTTACATAAACATCCAGAAAGGTAAATTATAGTGACTATATATCTAATTCAAGAATAGATAATGTTACCTTGTATAAAATTGATCAATACTAGTATTATAACATAATATTAAAACTAGACAAAAACAACCATGAACCATGAATAATCCGATGTGAGGACGAATAGACATGGGCTTCTCCCAGATCACAGAACACCCATGTCCGAGTCCACCCGACCGGAAAATCCACAGAACAAATAAATATAGAATATTAAACGTAACTAAAGTATCACAGATCAAATATCACAGACTATAATAAAAAGAGCTAAATCTTTCTAAAGAGATTACACTCTTTAAGAAAGTTAAAAATCGACTCAGGCCTCACGGTATCAAATAACGATTTCAAATTATCAACGTTAAAGTGCCTGTTTCTTATGATGGCAAGATCTACACAATCAATGAGTAGATGTTGGACAGTAAGTGTCTCATTACAAGGAATACACTGCGGTTCTACCTCGTTCTTTAATAGGTGCGAATGGGTCAAATGAGTATGACCGATTCGCAATCTGGCCAAAACTAATTCTTCGCGGCGATCAGACCGAAGACCTGGCAGCCATTCACCAAGTGAAGGTTTAATCGAAAATAATTTATTTCGTTGATTTGCCTGGTCACTCCAACAGCTCTGCCATACATTGTGAATAAAAGTATTAATTAGGGGTTTAAAATCAGTAAAAGGAACTTTAAAAGGTAAAACATCTAGTGACAACGCGTCCTTGGCAGCCCTATCTGCCTCTTCGTTGCCACGTAGACCACAATGGCTTGGAAGCCAGCAAAAGACAATATCAGTATCTTCATCAGCAGCATAGATACGAGACAGCTTTTCAAGAAGTTTTACTATGATAGGGTTGTCCGTTTTCTCGTGTTCCAGCGCTTGCATACTAGATAAAGAGTCAGTGAAAATAATGTAACGCCAATAACCATTTTCAATAATGTGCTCAAGTGCAAGGTCAATAGCCTTGAGCTCAGCAGAGAAAATGGATGAATTATCAGGCAGACGATACTGATATTTGTAACCATCCAAGATGGCAGCTGAAGCAACTTTTTCTTCATTTTTAGACCCGTCTGTATAAATTTGAAAGTGCATAATGTGTTTTTCCTGTATTTCAAGGAATTTAGTTTTAAATACTACTTGATCAGTTTCAGATTTTTTAGTTGAGGCTAGATCATAAATAAAGGTGGGACATTTAGACGACCACAAAGGAACGTCTGGAACTTTATGTTCGGCCACATCATCTAGATCGAAATCTAGAGATTCTATGTCAGCTTTACAACGTAAACTAAAGGGTGGAATTTCTGATTCCTTCTTTTTGAAGTCCTCTTCGTAAAGAGGTTCAAAAACAGAATCATGTGTAGGATTATCTGGATTTGATTTCAATTTCAAATAGTAATCCATAGACAATTTCTTTCGACGTAAGTTTAAAGATGGTTCGTTTGCTTCAGCATAGAGACTATTAATTGGCGATGTTTTAAATGCGCCCAACGCAATACGTAAACCTTGATTGTGTATTGAATCAAGTTTGCGCAAGTAAGATTGACGGGCAGAGCCGTAAACAACGCATCCATAATCCAATTTCGATCTCACAAGAGACCTATAAAGACGTAATAAAAAATTTTTTGTCTGCGCCCCAACCCATGCTGGAGACAACACGTAAAAGATTCAGAGCTTTCTTACACTTATTGCTCAGATATTCAATGTGAGGGATGAACGATAATTTAGAATCAAATAAAAGACCCAAAAACTTAAATTCTGCGACAACTTCAATTCTTATCCCGTCCAAAGTAAGTTCCGGATCGGGATGGAGTTTTCTGGATTTACAGAAATGCATACATTTGGTTTTGGTTTTGGAAAATTTAAAGCCATTTTCATTGGACCATTTACTCAGGTTGTTTAAAACCTGTTGCAACTGGCGTTCAATAGTATGCATATGTTTTGACCTGTAACAAATACAAAAGTCATCAACGTAAAGAAAATATTCAATACCAGGACAAGTAGCTTTTATAATATTGTTGATTTTAATACTAAAAAGTGTAACCGAAAGAATACAGCCCTGGGGAACACCCATCTCCTGTTCGTGAGGATCAGAGAGCGAATCTCCAACCCTGACTCTAAATTGTCGTTCATCCAAAAATGCGGAAATGAAATAAGCAAGGCGACCTCGTATACCGAAATCATAGAGGTCATTCATAATTCCATACTTCCATGTGGTATCATATGCACTCTCGAGATCAAAAAAGACAGAAACAACATGCTCTTTTTTGATAAATGCTTCTCTTATAAAAGTTTCAAAGCGAACTAAATGATCAAGAGTGCTTCTTTGCTTTCGAAAGCCACTTTGGGCTGACGTTATAAGTTTGTTTTTCTCAAGAAACCATACAAGACGGTCATTGACCATTCTTTCCATGGTTTTACAAACGCAACTTGTTAAGGCTATAGGACGATAATTGGAAGGGTTATCAGCATCTTTACCAGGTTCGGGCACCGGAATCACAATGGCTTCCCGCCATGAGGCTGGAATTGTCCCCGATTTCCAAACACTGTTAAAGATGTCAAGTAAACACTGAAGGGACTGGTACGGTAAATGTTTAAGGAATTGATAATGGATATCATCAGAACCAACTGCAGTGTCATGACACTTCTTAAGAGCTGTTTTAAGCTCTTTAAGAGTAAAGTCTTTATTGTAATGCTCAGTATTTTTAGATTTAAAGTTCAACTTGATATTTTCTTTTTGTTCTTGATACTTCTGAAATTCTGTAGAATAGTTAGAAGAGGATGACTTTTGTGCAAAGGTATCTGCAAGGACGTTAGCAATTTCAGGTTTTGATGAAACAGCACCGTTGTCTGTATTTAAATGTCCGACACTAATAGAGGAGTTTTTGCCGTTTATTTTTCGGATCATGTCCCATGTCTTTTTGACAGACGATCTAGAATTAAGTCTAGATACGTACTGTCTCCAAGACTTACGTTTACTTTGTTTAATAGTTCTTCGTGCTCTAGCACGAGCAATCTTAATTTTGATAAGATTTTCTTTAGTTGGCCTTAGATCAAACTCTCTAAGGACCGACTTACGCTTATCTACAGCCTTTTTACAGTCATCATCATACCATGGCTTATTTGGATGTTTTGGATTAACAGTGGTTCTAGGAATTGCTTTTTCTGCAGCAGAATATAATAGAGAAGTGAACAACTCCGCCGGGTTGTCACATTCTTCAAAAACCTGTGGTGTAATAGACTGTTCACAAACAGTTTTGAACAAGCCCCAGTTTGCTTTATGGAGTTTCCATCGTTGCGGTCGCTCCTGTACCGATGGTCCAATTTCCGAAACAAGAATCGGAAAATGGTCACTTCCATGCAGGTCATCGTCAACTTTCCAGTGAAAATCTGGAAAGATTTGAGGACTGCAAACTGTTAAGTCTAATGATGAGTATGAACCAGTAGCCGGATGAAGATAAGTAGAAGACTTATCATTTAAGAGAGAAAGATCATTCTTTGAAATAAAGTCTTCAACAATGTTACCCTTATTGTCAGTGTTTAAGCATCCCCACAAAGTATGGTGAGAATTAAAATCTCCCATTAATATAAAAGGTTTGGGTAACTGATCAACAAGGCGATCTAGTTTCCTATTGTCAACAGGCGAACTAGGAGGTAGATAAATAGAGCAAAGAGTGATAGTTTTGTTGAGAGAGATGCTAACAGCTACTGCTTGTAGAGTAGTGTCAAGCTGTACAGGACGATGTGGAATATTGTTATTTACAATAATACCCACACCGCCTGAAGCTCTTTCGCTACCCGTGAAGTTTTTGAAATAGCAAGAGTGGTACTTGAGAGAAAATTTGTCACCATCTTTAAGAAAAGTTTCTTGAACACAAACTGCTACTGGTTTTTCCTTTGATACTAAGAGGTTAAGTTCCTCGAAATTTGATTTAATACTGCGGCAATTCCATTGAATAATTGTATTCGCCATTGTAATCATTAGAAATATAAATAAACCACATGTTAATAGAAGTTTGGAATTATTCATTTATTCTTATTTAATTTAATGATGTTACTACCTTGCTTATTCTTGTTAGAATCCGCACTGTTTGGTTCATCCGTAATCATGTCTTCTTCAAGACAATGGAAACGGTTGTAATTTTTGATCGGATCATCCGATCCTTTGGGTATGCGATCTGAGATCACCGGTTTTGTCTGTTTTTTCTTTTTACTATTTTCATTTTTATCTGGACTAGCTGGAGGATTGGCTGGACATGCAGGAACTGAATTGACTTTAGGTTCTTTTCTTGTTTGCGTTGATTCAAGTGGACGTGCAGGTGCATTAGCTTTAGTAGCAGAAGTTTCTTTGGTTTGCGGAGAGGAAGACTGAGGCGGACTTTTGGTGGTTTCAAATAACTTTGCAATCTCTGTTTTCTTTTCGGGGAAAAGGATACACAATTTTCCAAATATATCTTTACAATTTTGACAACCCGTTTCTTTTTTGTTGTTACCCGAATCAGTTCTGGTAGCCTGAGCATAAGAGCTTGTAAGATTGATTCTGTTTTCTACTATTTTCTTTGCTTCGGGGAATGATAAGCCTTCTCTGTATTTGATGGTGACGATTTCTTTCTCTTTTTTCCAAGCGGAACAGGAACGTGATGTAGACAAATGTTCCTCTCCACAGTTCAAACATTTTATAGGTTTTTGGCAGGTTTCAGTGTTGTGTGTCATAGCCTCTCCACCACAACGTGGACATAATTCTTCCTTATTGCATTTCTTTTCATGGTGTCCATACTTGAAGCAGTTGTAACACTGTAGAGGGTTTGGGATATACATCTCTACAGGTACTTTCATGTATCCAACTTTAATAGATCTTGGGAGAATAGAGGTTCCAAATGTAAGTATAATGGTGTTTGTTGGTTTCTTTGTGCCGTTATTATTAACTGAAATTCTTCGGGCTGATTTGACATTTTGGGAAGACAATTCTGCTACAAGTTCAGCTTCGGTAACTCCTTGTAAATCACGACAACGGATAATTCCTCTTGATGTATTAAGAGTGTCGTGAGGTCTGCACTTAGCAGGAATATTGAAAAAGCTATCGATTTTCAATACATGATGCATACATGTTTAATACGTTTTCATTTGAAAAAACAATCTCAGATTCTTGATTTTTTGATATTGATTAATATACATGCAATTATAATGTTTCCAAAAGCTTATGAATATAATTAATAACTATTGTAGTGTCTGTGAAAGTTTTGTTTTTTGAGATCAAGAGATTAAATTAGCTTCAGTCTCGGGAGCAGGTATTGATCTTGGTTCCTTCTTTTGCTGAAACATAAAGCGCATATACTCATGTATGCTCTAGTGAGCGCAATATAACCAATAATGAATTCTATGACTTTTGCTCTTGCTCTTTACAGACAATCCTACGAAAACCAGAAATGCTCAGTCTTGGACTACTTGGACAATATGTTGTCGTGAAATACGATGGTGTCGCGTATCCGGGTATTGTTTTAGACATTGATGAGGATGATGTTGAGGTCAAGGTAGCTAAGTACAAATGGAATAACTATATTTTTCATTATTGCATCTCATTGCAAATTTAACTTGGATCGTCATTATCCCTGTTTTAGAAAGTATAAATGTCTAAAAATTTCTTTGAATCTCATCATGGTTAAACCAAATGTACCTGTATAAATTGTTAATCTCAAGTTTCAACTCCAGCTTTAACAAATTTTTAATTTCGTTTCAGGTGATGCACAAAATAGGGATAAACAGATACTTTTGGCCTCATTTAGAAGATCGGTTATGGTACCGAGAAGAGGATATTGTTTGCGTCATTGACGAACCACAAGCAGTTACAGCACGACATTGCCAAATTAATCCCAAGATATGGCCTCTAATCGAGGAAGAACTTTGCTCATAGGAAATGAAAATTGACAACATTTGATCAAATAACTTATAATAATACCACCTGAAAATGAAAATTCACATGGGCTTATGTTTACTGCTTGAAAACCAATCAACTCTTTTTTTATAACATGGACATTGTATAAGGTACAAATCAAAAGAGTTGATTGGTTCTGGAGCAGTAAATATTAACCCATGTGGCTTTCGTTTTCAAGTGGTATTATTATACAACGTCATAAGAAATTAAGTGAATCTTTAGTTTCTTTTCCGTATATCCGAGACATTTTTTATGTCTATGACGACATACCACTGTGTATATAGTTCATGTCATGACCACATGGGTTTTTCATGATTTTGTTCACTTTTGTCAATGAAAACGCTTGATAAGAATTTTTTTCTTGAAACGTTAATTCAAATACTTATTTCTCCATAATGAAAAATCTAACAAACTGATCGTCTTACTCTATGATCGTGAAAACGTTTTTTGTAGGAGACATCAACATATTACGACAAGTAAGGGGGTCAGTTTGATAGGTTATGTATTATGGAGAATAATGTATTTGAATGACAAATTTAGAGACATATATTTGTTGGCAAAGTCATATGATGATTGCCCATGGTTGTTGTTTCTAACTTGTTGAGGATGGTTTTGTATTTGCTCCATTCGTATTAAAGTGACATTTCTTTTTTTCTCGTAAAAAATGTTATTGTTTTATCTGAAAGAGCATACCTTCTTATGAAAAATCTGAAAATTTCTAGACAAAGTATTGCGGCGTTTACGAGAAAAAAGCTATTTCCTATTAAATTCTTACTATATATTTAGCCTGTATGAACTCATAAAATTCAATTTATTTGATAGAAAATATTCTTTTTCTCGTGAACGCCGCAAAACTTTGACTTGAAAATTTCGGAATTTTCATAAGAAAATATTATATGTTCTTTCAGATAAAAGTAATTGTAAAATTTACAAGAAAAAAAAGAAATGTCCCTTTAAGGGTTTGTATATGAATTTTGTCATTTTGCTTGAAAAAAATCAGTGATACTGAATGAACCCTTTACTCTAACATGTACCATGTAGAACACCTCACAGCTTAGAATAAAAAAGTAGAAAATCATGTTTTTGACAGCTATCCACAATTACAATACAATACCGTTACAACGAGACAATACCGTTACGTTAAAACCATACCGTTACATCATCTTTGAAAAGCATTTCTGTGAAAGTCGTGAATATTTTATGAATAGTTCATGTCCGTATGAATTCACCGTGAGACAATAAAGAAGTTGATGTTAAAGAATTTTGATTTCAGACAAAAACATAGATTTTATGAAAAGTTTAGACACACATTTTCGGATTTTTTAAGGTTTAAAGATTTGTAACGCATTTTTCACAAAAATGACAAATTGCAGAAGTATGGTAATGGACTATTACGATTATTT
Organism: Fragum sueziense; assembly: GCA_963680895.1. Classification (NCBI taxonomy): domain Eukaryota; kingdom Metazoa; phylum Mollusca; class Bivalvia; order Cardiida; family Cardiidae; genus Fragum; species Fragum sueziense. The sequence goes on from OY804596.1 coordinate 17,967,491, forward strand.
CAACGAATATAAACTGCATGTTTTTTTTTCTTTTGAAATAAAGCAACTTTCAAAGATAAATAGACCTTTTATTTTCCGTAACGGTAAGTCTCATTTTTGACAAGTGATGAATTGTCCGAATGAAATTTTACAAAAAATATCAATGTTTAATTCAGAACATTTAAAGTTTTGATTTTTACACAAGTTTTTCTGGTCAATAAAGTTGTTTTGAACTCAATACATGAATGTGTTTTTTTAATCAAAATCCAAACCAAGATGTACGTTTTCTGTAGAATGACTGATGTCTACAGCTGTCATTACAATGGCGTTGTAAAAGTGGGGACAAAATAAGTTGGAATGATGGGGATCATGGTGAGACAGTTTATTGTTCACAAAATATTACATGTCTATGTATTTATAACGAGATACCAGAATGGATTAATTTGAGTATACATATGTGACCCGTCACGCTAAAAGGGACCTTATGTCTTTTAATTCCCTTTAATTAGAAACATAATAAAAAATAACACCTTATTCTATTTGGAAGTGTCCTTTTAGTGCCCATATAATCACACAACACAAGCAAAAGGTGAAAAATAAACTTACTTTACAGAATATGGTGCTTTCCAAAGCTCACTTCCATCTTCTTAAATGTGTCAAAATTTCCGCATTTGGCCTAAAAGTGGGACCCTGCCTTTTGACCTAACATGTTTCTAGCGCGCGACAGATTGTTTCATGATGGTGAAAATTTATGCTGTTTTGGGCAACCAATGTCAGAGTTATGATTCCAGCAAGCTGTTTCAGGACAAGCTGATTTATACCACTTTTTATCCACACGGTTCTTGCGCGCGACACTCCACCTCATGATGGTTAATATTCATGCCAAATTATTTTAATTCCCCCCAAGTAATGACCAAATTTTGGTCCAGACAAGCATAATCCGGACAGACGCACACACGCACATACACCAAACTGCCACTGTGACAACTTTGTCAAGCTCATCGCAAGCGGGCTCAACAAAAATCAACTCATTTTTGATATTTGACCTAAAATTCTGACCTTTACTTTTGAGCTAGCAATCTGGTTCTACAAAAATCAACTCATTTTTTACATTTGACCTCAAAGTTTGACCTTGACCTTTGAGCTTGGAATCTGGTTCTTGCACGCGACACTCCGCCTTACTGAGCTTGACATTTGTGCCAAGTTAAGGAATGGCCCGGACAAGCAAAAATCAACTCATTTTTTACATTTGACCTCAAAGTTTGACCTTGACCTTTCATCTTGGAATCTGGTTCTTGCACGCGACACTCCATCTTACTGAGCTTGACATTTGTGCCAAGTTATTTCTGAATCCCTCCATCCATGGTGAAGTTATGGCCCGGACAAGCAAAAATCATCTCATTTTTGACATTTGACCTCCAAGTTTGACCTTGACCTTTGAGCTTGGAATCTGGTTTTTGCACGCGACACTCCGCCTTACTGAGCTTGACATTTGTGCCAAGTTATTTCTGAATCCCTCCATCCATGGTGAAGTTATGGCCCGGACAAGCAAAAATCATCTCATTTTTGACATTTGACCTCCAAGTTTGACCTTGACCTTTGAGCTTGGAATCTGGTTCTTGCACGCGACACTCTGCCTTACTGAGCTTGACATTTGTGCCAAGTTATTTCTGAATCCCTCCATCCATGGTGAAGTTATGGCCCGGACAAGCAAAAATCATCTCATTTTTGACATTTGACCTCCAAGTTTGACCTTGACCTTTGAGCTTGGAATCTGGTTCTTGCACGCGACACTCTGCCTTACTGAGCTTGACATTTGTGCCAAGTTATTTCTGAATCCCTCCATCCATGGTGAAGTTATGGCCCGGACAAGCAAAAATCTTCTCATTTTTGACATTTGACCTCCAAGTTTGACCTTGACCTTTGAGCTTGGAATCTGGTTCTTGCACGCGACACTCCGCCTTACTGAGCTTGACATTTGTGCCAAGTTATTTCTGAATCCCTCCATCCATGGTGAAGTTATGGCCCGGACAAGCTCCATCCGGACGGACGCACGCACGCACTAACGCACGCACGCACTAACGCACTAACGCACATACACCGAACCGCCATTGTGACAACTATGTCGAGCTCACCGCAAGCGGGCTCGACAAAAATGAAGTGAATAGATTGCTATAAATAATTTGCTACAAAAAAATTGGTATAAATAATGATGGGTAGAATGTTTTCATGAATACTAATGAAGGTAGTCATTGGTATTTAAGATCTCAAACCTACTTAGGATGGTCAAATATGAACTATCGAGAGGGAAAATATTCGGTTGAATATTAACCATACATCATTACATTCAAGTTATAATTGTCGTTTGTAAATGGTACTTTTTTTATCACGTTCCCAATAAATGATTCACACTTTTTGAAAAAAACGATGAGCATGCAACCGCAACGTGCGATGCAAAAATTACTCAACTTCATGTGACATCAATGGGAAAATTACTCAACTTCACGTGACTGAATTAAAATTTGAAAAGGGCGAGGACTCACCTATTACTTGAGCTGTAGAATTAACTTCTAGTTTTATCACACTTTCCATTTGTGTGTATATAAATGAAATGAAAATACTGATACCGCCTTCCTATAAACGTGACACTTTTAAAGTGTATACACGTTGAGTTGATACATTTATAAATAATAAAGACTTTTTTTCAATTCATATTTATTTATGATATATATCAATATACAAGGCTACATATAGAACACAAGGTAATTGTTGAATATCTATTTCAAATTGATATGATGAACATGATCACTAAACTAAACTAATTATCTAAGGTAGTTTATAAAATCTGTTTTCCAATAGAAGTATTTGTAAAGTCATATTTAAAATTTTATTTTTCCACTCCACTGTCCGCATATCTGCGTGGCGCCAATTTTTACAGAAAATCTTTAACTTGAACATATCGAGCAACTGAGATGAAATATTGTTAGTAGATGCCCATTCACACCAGTTCATTAGTACGCTTGTTTCGTTCACGTCCTCGAGAATATCGTCGAAATAAAGTTCCAATCGTTGTCTAATTGTTAGTTTGATACATTCATGATCACGCTGTGATAAAGAAGAATGATTATCCGATACACTTTTGTTTTAAAACTGAACCTGTTTTAAAAGTTATTTCTTGAGCATAGAAAAAATCGAAATAAAATTGAAGTACTGAAGTCTGATTTAAATCCATCTCCGCTCACCACAGGTTTCCTTGGAAAAGTTGATACTCGATTTGTTTTCCTTTGGTTCCAATTAGCTTAAGATAGGCACAGTTGGGGGGAATACTTCTCGTGTTCATCACTGGCACGTCTTGTGTGAGCCATTGACTCACTCGAACCGCGAAACACTCAACAATATCACCTTCCTTCGTATAAAAAAATCCCGCGTTTGCTAAAGCAAATTTATCTTGTTGCACCTGTTTTGGCCACGTTTGATAAGTATAGAGTCGTTCGTCATAATGAAGAAATTGTTCCGATTTCACTTTATAGCCACACAATAGGGAATTAGAATTCATTTTCTACCAGTCCTTGTAATCTTTGTAACTATTTGGATTGCAGATATGACATTTGTACTTAGAAATCTGATTTAAATGTGGGTCATTGCACACGTTTGATATTGGAAAACATCTACAAATGTTACACTCGCTTTGTGATGTAGGACTGTCATGAGTTTCAAAACATAACTGTTGAGAATCTGGCAATCTACCACTCAACAATTCCAACGGAAATTCTGATGATTTGACGTCGTTGTAGTTTTCAATGCCCGACATTAGCATGGCTTTTCCAACGAGACAGTCGTCCGAACGTCGAGTAGCGTAAGACTGTGTAGCATTTGAAGCAATGTTAATATTATCATCCCTTAATAAAACAGCTTCAAAATCCCAATCATCTTCTAATCCGACAGCCCCTAGTAAATTATGTGGTGGTTCATTCCACTTTTCATTCTCTTTCTCTTGTTCAATTTCGAATAATCGTTGTTTTGTTTTCTCCCCGTAATCTGGTATATGGTTCGGTTCCTGATCACTGCATCCTTCCAAATCAACATTTTCGTGAGTATGAGAACATTTTTTTATTGTGCTACCTTGAATTGTATATGTCTCGTACTCATTTTCCGGAGTTTTATATGTTTCGTACACCTTTTCTGGAGTTTTCTGTATGTTAATTAAATCACTCTTTTGTTTATTTAGTTCCCTATTACTGGATAGTTTTAATCGTTTTTATGCTCCCCGAAATTTTTTCGGGGGAGCATATAGTCGCCATGCTGTCCGTCCGTCCGTCCGTGTGTCCGTCCGTCCACAGCCAGATCTCAGCAACCCTTGGACCAAATTCAATGAAACTTCACATGTGAACTCCCTGGGATAATACCTAGGGACCTTTTCCCCGTTTCTGAATTTGAGGCTGCGTCATGGAGAAAGGGGCCTTAGTGTAAAAATTAGTTTTTCTCTAATTTCTCTTCATCTAATGGGCAGATTTTAATGAAATTTTGTACTTATGTAATAAACAGGATGTTCTAGACCATATTTTATAAATAATGTGTGTACAAAAAGGCTGTCGTGGGAAAAGGGGGCTTAATGTATGACAGTTTTTATTTTGTGACAAACACTTATTCGGGGAGCATAATCCGTCTGTGACGGCTCTTGTTTATTCCGACTTAATTTACTTTTGTTATGTTTTAAGTTGAGTCCATTCCGTTTTAGACGTTTGTTTTTTTTGTGACAGATTCTTTGTTTACTTTCATAGAAAAATATTTTTGTGTAAAATGTGACTTACTTTTTAAGTGACGAGTCACATAAAATTCCGTCATCCATTTCTTACATAATGCACAAAACATTGTTTTCCTACTTTCTTTTTTGGAATTCATATTCACAACTTAGATATTCCCTGTACAAATGTTCATTCGCAACTTAGATATTCTATGCACACATGTTCATTCACATTTTGAATAATCCCTACAGTTTTCATTTACTGTTTGAAAATTGGATTTTCGTAGGGTAGATAGCGATTTTCTTGTCCTCGCTTCACAATACTTACACTGCGTGATGTGCTCGGAGTTGTATCCACTGCCGTGTCACCTTGACTGTTCGATACAGTCGGAATCGGGAAAGGCTCCTTCAGTATGTCCTCCTGTTCATGCGACCCCCAGCTGTGGAGGGGGATTAGAAATATCCCGGCTGCCCTGTCCTGTAGCAAACGGTAAGACCCCATGCAAAGGACAGCCTGTCCGTTATAAGTGCGGACCCGCTTGTTGGCCGTGAGTGGGACTCGTAAGCCGGAAAAGGGGATCCTGGTCAGTTGAGGGAAGCACAGGGCACTCCAGCTTCCCAACACGCTGGCTTTGGCCTCGGACTTTTGCTTTATAGTTTATACATATGTCATCTACATACATGTATAACACTGTATACATACTTTATATTCTTACTGTGATAGACAACAACGATGTCTAAACGTTTATACTAGATATATTTTGTCCCTGTCTATATAGGCTCATGGGTTAATTGAGTTTTGCGGATTTTGTGATTTTACTCTGTTTTACATGGAAGAACTTCATTTTGGAGAACTGCCCATGTATTGTTTGGTCAGATCGGAACATTCGTTTGGCTGGAGTATACCATCTAGGTACCCCTTGAAAGTTGGATATTTGAAGGTCAACGTTGTACTGTACATTCCCAACCCGCTTCAGTGCTATGCTTGCTTTAAGTTCGGACATCACGAGAAGAACTGCATAGAGGCATTTGCCAAGTGTCATCGATGTTGTGAATCACCAGAAACGCATGACTACCTTAATTGTAGCAACACGCCTAGGTGTCACAACTGCGGTGAAGCCCACAAATCCACTTCTCGTGATGGGTATTCTCTGATCTGGGAGGAGCCCATGTCCTTTCGTGCTCTAGTCGGATTATTCATGGTGTCTTGTTATTTTGCTTTTAATTTTATCTGTTGTATAGAATATCGTATTTTTATCATATCCCCTCTAGATGTTTATGTAACTAATACATATCTTAATACATCTTGTAGTTAGGTAAAGTGAGTGCGCCCAATATGACCTTAGCAGTCGACGGGCCTTAAAACTCCATTCATTCATTCATTCATTCATTCCACTTCTCGTGCTAGTTCGCACTGGAAGCGGAAAAAGGAAATAGTTACCGTGAAATATCGTGAAGGCCTCTCATTTTTTGAAGCCAGAAAAATTGTAGACAGTCGCACGAACTTAACTACTTCGTATGCCCAAGCCACCAAAGTCAGTTCGAACAAGTCTGACAGTGATTGCGAAAATTGCAAAGGTCTTTTCAGGAAACTGTGTATTCTTTTTCCTGAAAAGAAGGAAGAAATTTCGCAACTATTTTCTTTTCAAAAAACTGTCACAACTGCCCCGACTTCTACTCCAGACACGCTCCAACAACAAACCAAAGCTCCTGAACCAAAAACAACAATTGTCACTCCACCAACGCCTGCTCCAGTTGCCAAAAACTTGCCAAAACCAGATTCTAAGACCGAGTCTAAGACAGCAAGTAATGAATTAGTAAACCAATCTAGCCGTGAATCAATAAATCAAAATCGAAGGCCTACACCTTCGAAACCGGTGATCTCCGATCGCCAACCAAAAGGGTCACAAGACCCTGTCAAACAATATAATCGGTTTGAGTGTCTTGAATAAGACATGATGACCGATGACCATGCAGATTCCTGAAAGAATAAGCAAGGTAATAACATTATCAAACTTAATAAAAAACTAGAAAGACCTGAAGGTCTTGAGTCGCTCCACAGGCCTGAATTACTTGTGATTTACTATAAAAAATTTGACAAATTTATCTAAATGCTTAAACTGATATATTTTAAAATTCTTGTGATTCTTAGAGCAGAAACAAAGTAAAGAGAAGCAATTATGTTGTCAAAGCAAAAAAAAGGTAATTACCGTAAATGATTGACTAATATTTTGGGGGATTTTTAGATTGATGATAAAGTTGAAAACTGTCATTATGCCAAATTCAAGGGCACATAATTCAATATGTGAGTTGATAATTGTGGTAGACTAAGGGAAGTAACTTTTGATATGAGCAATTTAAAGTTCAGTAAGAGTTGTTTTTCTTTATGATAATTAGTTCAAGAAGTTGCGATTGTGTATTTATCATAGTGGTCATGAAAATAAAGACATTCTGATCTAAAAATATGATTTTGACTTGATAATTTATGTCTTGAACACCACAATAATCAAGCTGAATATTAAACTCGAGCAAGATCTTATGGTCTGTCCAAATTTTGTCAGTATTAATCTATATATGTGGCCACAAAAGTTAAAAAAGTGTTGAAAACTGAAATTTTGTCAATTTCTAGGGCACATAACTCACATTGTAGTAATGCAATCATCCTGAAAATTACACAAAAGCAAGATCTTGTTGTCAACAAGATTCTGTCCAAATATCATCTTGATTGGTTAACAATTGTGGTTGTTAGAGTGAAAACAAAGTCGAAAATGGAAATTTTGTCAAATTCAAGGGCACATAACTCATGATGTAAAATTCCAATCAAGCTGAAAATTGAACCCAGGCAGGCTATCATGCTTATTTATATTCTGTCCAAGTTTTGTCTTGATTGGTTAATATTTGTAGATTTTAGAGTAAAAATAAAGTCAAAACCAGCTTTTTTTGACATTCAAGGGCAGATAACTCAAGTTATTCTAGTTCAATCCAAACTAATTGTAGGAATCCGAGAGAGGGTCACCCAAGGATCATTCCTGTGAAGTTTGGTTGAAGTCCATCCAGTAGTTTCTGAGGAGAAGATTTTTAAAGAAAAAGTTTACGGACGCACGGACGGACGCACGGACGGACGCACGACGGACACACCGCTATGACAATAGCCCGCTGGCCTGAAAGGCCAGTGGAGCTAATGATTATGTTCAGACTTCCGTTACTATGTGGTATACTTTTAATTATATTATCTATCATGGCGAATACAGTTATCCAATGCAATTGCCGAAGTATTAAAGCAAATTTCGAAGAACTTAATCTTCAGGGCAGCGTTTTACTAACGAACTTACGAACATTTTTGAAATAACAGCACATTTGATTGGCCGAATAATTACTGTTATGATTTCTCTTTCAATCAGATGTGTTGTTACAAGGTTTCTGCAAAAATCTATGTTAGTAAAACGCGGCCCTAGTCTCTAAGGAAAAACCAGTAGCAGTTTGTCTATAAGAAACATTTTTAAAAGATATTGACAAGTTTACCCTAAAATATCATTCTTGTTACTTTAAAAACTTTACGGGGAGTGAAAGAGCTTCAGGAGGTGTTGGTATCATTGTAAATAACAACGTCCCACATCGCCCTGTACAGCTTGACACTACCTTACAAGCAATAGCTGTTAGTATTTCTCTGAATAAAACTATAACCCTATGTTCTATTTATCTCCCTCCTAGTTCTCCTGTCGACGGCAGGATACTAGACCGGCTAACTGAACAATTGCCTAAACCTTTTGTTTTAATGGGAGATTTTAATTCCCACCAAACATTATGGGGGTGTTTAAATAATGACAACAAGGGTCATATTGTTGAAGACTTTATTTCACGTCATGATCTTTCTCTTTTAAACGACAAATCTTCGACTTATCTTCATCCTGCTTCTGGTTCGTATTCATCATTAGATTTAACAGTTTGCAGTCCTCGGGTTTTTCGACATTTTTACTGGAAAGTTGATGACGACCTGCATGGCAGTGACCATTTTCCGATTCTTATTTCGGAAATTGGACCATCTGTACAGGAGCGACCACAACGATGGAAACTCCATAAAGCAAACTGGGGCTTGTTCAAAACTGTCTGTGAACAGTCCATTACACCTCAAGCTTTTGAAGATTGTGAAAATCCTGCCGAATTGTTTACATCTCTTTTATATTCATCTGCAGAAAAAGCAATTCCAAGAACGTCTAAAAATCCTAAACAGCCAAATAAGCCATGGTTTAATGATGATTGCAAGAAGGCTATAGCAAATCAAAAGTCGGTGAATACAGACATTGGCGTTGCTTCATCTAAGCCTGAAATTGCAAATATTTCGGCAGATACCTTTGCAAAGAAATCTTCCTCTTCTAATTATTCTGCTGAATTCCAAAAACACCCAGAACAAAAAGAAAAAGTTAAATTGAATTTTAAATCTAAAAATACAGAGCATTATAACAAAGAGTTTACTTTTAAGGAGCTAAAAACAGCCCTTAAGAAATGTCACGATACTGTAGTTGGATGTGATGAAATCCACTATCAGTTCTTGAAACATTAGCCATACCAGTCCCTTCGATGTTTACTTGATATCTTTAACAGTGTTTGGAAAACGGGAATAATTCCAGCCTCATGGCGGGAAGCTATTGTAATTCCAGTACCCAAACCTGGTAAAGATTCTGATAATCCTTCAAATTATCGTCCTATAGCCTTAACAAGTTGTGTTCGTAAGACCATGGAAAGAATGGTCAACGACCGTCTTGTATGTTTTTTTTTTAGAAAAACAAACTTATTACGTCGGCCCAAAGTGGCTTTCGTTGATGTGGATGATGGAGTAGGAGTAGCGCCGTCTACCGACTTTGTGAAAAGTTGGTTGATTGGTGTTGGTATATAATTTGCACCCTGTGATGATGTCACCTTTGGAACCATTGGCGTCGACGTTGATCTCACCTGCGACACGGCTAGCTTTGATGCTGTCTGAGATATTGTCGCAGGTTCATAGAATGACCTGAGATAGTTATGCGTAGTTTGTTGTGAGGCCTGTGTAATCGCCGCCTGTGTTTGAACCTCTGAAGACCGTGGTGGCGTCTCTGCTGGCCGTGATTGCGTCTCTGCTGATCGCAACGGAGTACTTATCGCTGATGACATAGTCGCTGGTGATCCGGAGAACGTCGATATCCCCTGTGAATGAATGAATGAATGAATAGTGTTTTAAGGCCCGTCGACTACTTAGGTCATATTGGGCGCAGCAGCAACACATACCTGGATGTATACAAAATTACTGATATGTATATAAATATAGATATCCCCTGTGAAGCTGTTAAAGGTTCATACAATGACGTCTGATAGTCATGCGTAGTTTGTAGTGAGGCCTGCGTAACCGCCGCCTGTGTATGCGTATCTGCTGGTCGTGATTGCGTCTCTGCAAAAAAGTACTTATCGCTGGTGACATAGTCGCTGGTGATCCGTAGAACGTCGATATCCCCTGTGAAACTGTTGCTTGCGATGTCAATCTTGTTTTATAGTCTTTCAACTTTTTATTTAGCCTTGCTACTTCCTGAACCAGCTCTTGATTTCTTCTATCAGCCGCTATCTTATGCTGCCCAAGTTCTGTTTTCAAGTGATGATTTTCGTTTATCAGAAATGTTATAAACGAGGAATTGTTCGTTTGTCCCCACTGATGAGAGGAACCAAACATATCCATAATTTTGTTCATCATTTCATTTGCCTTTTTTTTCTTCTAAAAAAAATACTGAATTAAACGGTAGAACAAGTTCCAACTTGAACAGAAAAAACGTGTTATAGCATGTCCTGATTTTACATTGGCTTTTATAGGAAAAAGAAGCCTGCGCGAATATTTCAAAATCTGGGCGAAACGGCGAAAATACGCACGTTGAAAAACATATATTGTTCTTCGTGTGACCTTTGGTTATCAGAATTTTACTTGAGTTGTCATCTAAATAATGTTTTACACGAAAAACGGTTTAATAAACAAAGTGTTGAAAACCAACTAGAGCAATCAAATTCATACAAAGATTCTGACGAAGAAAGCGTGTCTTTATTTCAAAGGGTCGTAGGCATTGATGCAATTTCATCGAATACTGATCCGAATGAAATATCATCCAAGGATTCTGTCATAGATTCTGAAGACGAACATTATTCTATACAAGGGAGTACTTTGACTGATCGCGAAGATGCTAATTGTTCATCGCCAGTCTTATTTTCAATGGTGAATCAATTAGAGTTTGAGGAAGAATAACTCCGCGAAAAGGAAAAACTGGCTAGTATTCCTCAAAACCAACTCGGTATTCCATCATTTAATTTTTATACTACCATTTATTCGAATGACGAAGAAAGCACACAGACTGACTTCCCACTTTCCCTCTAAAGTGGTACTTTTCCATCCAAACCGTGCGGAGAAAACCATAATAACGAGATATCTGAAAAAAATTTGTGAACAGTGCAACCCTGATATTTATAATACCTACGATCATTGGTGACTTTTTTCATTATTTATTGATTGTCTTTAATGTGAAGATGGATTATCATCACAGAACCATCACCCGTCAAGGACTGTGAGGGTATTGGGCTGGAACTCCTCGACAAGTCAGCACAGTGGAAATCCAGACTGGATTGTAGCATGACAGCGTCCTGTTCTTGGGGTTCCGCATTGAGGGTGTCCATAGTAGTAGCTTTACAGATACCTGTAAATGTATAAAGTCAACAGTTGAGTCATGTCTTCATTACCTATAAGTGGGTCTTTCTGAAATCTTACTAAACTAGACATGTTTATTATGAAATGAAGACAAGGAATCAACAAATTATTTAGTGTTTTACCTTAGTGATTTGATGGGCTGATTTTTTGGTTGGGGCTGACTGCTTCTGTTTCTGAATCACCATCACCCGTCAAGGACTGTGAGGGTATTGGGCTGGAACTCCTCGACAAGTCAGCACGGTGGACATCTAGACTGGTTTGTAGCATGACAGTGTCCTGTTCTTGGGGTTCTGCACTGTGGGTGTCCATAGAAGTACCTTCACAGACACCTTTAAATATATAAAGTCAACAGTTGGGTCATGTCTTCATTCTCTATCGTTGGTCTGTCTGAATTCTTTCTAAATATAAATACATTTGTATCATGAAACGTATTATAAACGTATTGAAAAGTATTAAAAATGGACAAATTATTTGGAATCATACCGTCGTGATTTGACGGGCTTATGTCTTTGTCGGGGCCGACTGCTTCTGTTTCTGAATCACGATCATCCGGCATGGACTGTGATGGTATTGGGCTGGAAGTCCTCGACAAGTCAGCACAGTGGAAATCCAGACTGGCTTGTAGCATGACAGTGTCCTGTTCTTGGGGTTCCGCATTGAGGGTGTCCATAGCAGTAGCTTCACAGACACCTTTAAATATATAAAGTCAACAGTTGGGTCATGTCTTCATTCTCTATCGTTGGTCTGTCTGAATTCTTTCTAAATATAAATACATTTGTATCATGAAACGTATTATAAACGTATTGAAAAGTATTAAAAATGGACAAATTATTTGGAATCATACCGTCGTGATTTGACGGGCTTATGTCTTTGTCGGGGCCGACTGCTTCTGTTTCTGAATCACGATCATCCGGCATGGACTGTGATGGTATTGGGCTGGAAATCCTCGACAAGTCAGCACAGTGGAAATCCAGACTGGATTGTAGCATGACAGCGTCCTGTTCTTGGGGTTCCGCATTGAGGGTGTCCATAGTAGTAGCTTCACAGATACCTGTAAATGTATAAAGTCAACAGTTGAGTCATGTCTTCATTACCTATAAGTGGGTCTTTCTGAAATCTTACTAAACTATTTATTATGAAATGAAGACAAGGAATCAACATTACCTTAGTGATTTGATGGGCTGATTTTTTGGTTGGGGCTGACTGCTTCTGTTTCTGAATCACGATCATCCGGCATGGACTGTGATGGTATTGGGCTGGAAGTCCTCGACAAGTCAGCACGGTGGACATCCAGACTGGCTTGTAGCATGACAGTGTCCTGTTCTTGGGGTTCTGCACTGAGGCTGTCCATAGAAGTACCTGCACAGACACCTTTAAATATATATAGTCAACAGTTGAGTCATGTCTTCATTACCTATAAGTGGGTCTTTCTGAAATCTTACTAAATTAGACATGTTTATTATGAAATGAAGACAAGGAATCAACAAATTATTTAGTGTTTTACCTTAGTGATTTGATGGGCTGATATTTTGGTTGGGGCTGACTGCTTCTGTTTCTGAATCACCGTCACCCGGCATGGACTGTGATGGTATTGGGCTGGAAATCCTCGACAAGTCAGCAAAGTGGAAATCCAGACTGGCTTGTAGCATGACAGTGTCCTGTTCTTGGGGTTCTGCACTGAGGGTGTCCATAGCAGTAGCTTTACAGATATCTGTAAATATATGTAGTCAACAGTTGGGTCATGTCTTCATTCTCTATCGTTGGTCTGTCTGAATTCTTTCTAAATATAAATACATTTGTATCATGAAACGTATTAAAAACGTATTGAAAAGTATTAAAAATGGACAAATTATTTGGAATCATACCGTCGTGATTTGACGGGCTTATGTCTTTGTCGGGGCCGACTGCTTCTGTTTCTGAATCACGATCATCCGGCATGGACTGTGATGGTATTGGGCTGGAAATCCTCGACAAGTCAGCACAGTGGACATCCAGATTGGCTTGTAGCATGACAGTGTCCTGTTCTTGGGGTTCTGCACTGAGGGTGTCCATAGCAGTAGCTTCACAGATACCTGTAAATATATATAGGGGTAGTCAACAGTTAGGTCATGTCTTCATTATCTATAAGTGGGTCTTTCTGAAATATACATGAACATATGCCCACTTTTATATTGCGCCCACAAGACTGCATGCACTATATGACTACTATATAGCATAAACATTCAAAAGACAAAGGGCCATAATTCTGACAATGTCTAAGGAACTCCAAAGTCTTGCCTTCATGCACCTCAGGACATTATGTGTAGTCAATGTGAAAAGTTTGAAAGTCGTCCATGAAAAACTGTAGGAGTTGCATCCACAAGATTGACCTGATAGATGGACGGACGGACAGCCAAGCTGATTCCAGTATGCCCCCCCCCCTTTTAACTTGTTGGGGGCATGATGAGCGTATGCTATGTAACATTTGAATACAACAGTCTTTAACCCATTACCAGACGGCAAAATTTTAGGGTTGTCCAAAATTCAAAGACGATGCAGACGACAATAATAAGTGTGGAATTTTGCATAATTTGGTCTTTTTAGGTAGAAAATATTGTGGAAAATGAAGAAATTGCTTGTCACAAGCAATTTCTTCATTTTCAACAATGTTTTCCAAAGCCATTATCTCTAGGGGAGTCAAAATTAGTCATTGTGAGGGAATGCGGGCATGCAGTGGTCCTATCAGTGACTTTTTAAAACGTTATTACGCAGAATATAGGACATAATTCACGGCCGCTTATCTACTAAATCACAACATTTTGTTGTGTATGAAAAAAAGTTTAGAGGATATCCGGTTGGCAGTTAGAGGAGTCGACAAAACGGCGGGTGAAAGGTGAGTCTCGTCTTTTAATCGAAATGTTCTTGTTTCTAGCTCGAAAATCAAAAATCGGAGAATGTCATACAACCCTTTATTCATTTTCACATATTTGTGAGCCCCATTCAAACACCGATTCCCAGAGATTGAACGGAAATTCATTTTCTCCCGTTGCAAGGGTAGCCCCAATATTGACATTTCGTCAATCCTGATGAGCGTTTGTCCACTTTCTGAGGATGAATGGCCCAAAACCTGTGTGTATTATAAAATAGTTATATGTACATTACATCGCGCAAACAATATTTTAATAACTTACTGTCGATCTTTGAAGAAAATCAGTTCTTCCGGTCAGTTTGTGCGTTAGAGGATAGGTTGTGAGTAAGAGGACAGGTTGTGATTTAGAAGACAGAATGCATTCATCGCATTTAATACCATTTGTCATTGTTTATATGCGAATTAAGCCAAACCGAAATACTCTCATTACTAGACTAGTCTTGTCCAAAGATTAAACCCTTATTTCACTTAAGAATCACTTTGTCATTTTTATTTGACAGAGTACGAGTTCATTGTAATATGATATACACAAACCCTTTTTACACACCAGTTATATAATATTATATATCATATTACATTATCTCATCTAAATGAATGAATGAATGAATGAATGGAGTTTTAAGGCCCGTCGACTACTAAGGTCATATTGGGCGCACTCACTGTAATTATACCTCACTACAAGATGTATAGGAATATGTATTAGTTACATAAACATCTAGAGGAGAAATGATAAAAATACGATATTCTATAACAGATAAAATTCTATGCAAATTTATAAAACACCATGAATAATCCGACGTGAGCACGCTCATCTAAATGAATGTAAGGTTCTTATGCATAATAGATTTATAGCAATGTTTGATATAAACATTCACTATCTTTTGTGTTTCTTTCTGTCTGTCTGTACTCTGTGCGTCTTCATGTGAACTTTTGTACAATTCAAAGTAAATACTGTGCAATATTCCAGCCATTTATGTATGCTCTAAAGAAGCCTCTTTAAAATATAATGCGTAAGAAGTGGAAAACCCGGAGACAATAAAGACGTGTCAAAAATACAGATCTGTAAATCTTGTTTATCCATAGATCTTCTTGTTTATTGATTCAATATGTTTAATATTAAGACACCAATCATATAGGCCTACGAATTGATACATTAATAAATTTTGTAAGTTGTAACATACATTAAATATGAACTTTGTGAAATCCGTACTTTATCACTTTTGTCAACTTCAACGATGGTTTGTCTAGGTACAAACCATGTCATCGTTAAAAAATATCCACGCAAGCCTCACTTCCAAAATATTGTAAAGTTCATGCAGCTTATTGAATAAGCGATTATAATAGCCCAAAGTTTCTCCACTCCATACACCCCCCCATCAGATTAGTCTGATCTCATTTGTGGCGAGGAATTGGGTCAACACATCCTGAAAATCAACAAAAGCAAATTATTAACCTTGGAAGTAAGAAATTCACCGCTAGCATGCAGCTTCATATCAAGCAGAAACTAACGACGGTAAATAACCCTTTTAGAATTGATTCCAATGTTGTAATATATCGTTTTTGAGATCATTCCATGAGAAAATCAATGACACAAAGATTATCAGTTTATCTCTCTTAATTAAAAAGATTTATGACCATTTGACGTTCATACAAATATAGACAAAATATGTCGAATCTACAATTTTGCGTGTAGGATTCTTAACATCATTCAATACTCCAAAATAAAGGGCCACTAAAATACTTGGATGACAGATCTAAGTTTGTCTACTAGTCTGGAACACTTTTGCAGTACTTACTTTATATATCTAGGGACACGACTTGTATCCAGTTCAAACAGTGATTTTTGAAAACAGTGAGTTTGTCACCTAATCTGGACACACCAGGAGCATGAGGAAAGGTGTTGAAATCTGATACCTGCATTGGAACAACAAATCTATTGTAAATATTTTAACCATTGCAGATACAACTTACAAAGTTTGATTACAGTCATATCTTCACACCACCAACGTTTTAAAAATCTTTCCGAAACAGCTACATTTTAGGTTGGTCCAATTTGAAAAATGCTGCAGACGACAAATGGATACTAATACCAAGATGATTTATATAAAGAGAATTAGTACAGAGAATACTGAGACAACGGGAGAAATTGCTGATTAACAGTAATCTCTTCTTTTGTGTCAATACTTTACAATCCCTTTCTAATAAGTACGTTATACCATGCCTTGTATGAGAAAGGGTTAAAGAATCCCAATTTACACATCACATAAAAGCAACGGAACGAGATTTCCTTCATAAAGATTTCTCCAAAAATCCTGTCCCATACAAGATATATTTTATAACTCCCTTGTAAAATAGTTTCGGAAAACATCGAGAGAAAGAAGAAATTGTTAATTATCAGCCCTTCCCTCAATATTTACGCCCTCAAACATATACTTCTCACATCTGTAACTCTTTATAAATAAAGCAGTCCAAAATTGTGTCATTTTGAAAACACTTTTGAAAACACTTCACCCATTACCAAAATGGCTAAATATTTGACTTTTCCGAAGCAAAAGATGTAGGCCTAGCAGACAAGAATATCAGGTGTATGAAATTTTAAAAAGAGAACGCGCAAACGCCCTCTTAACTTAAATTTTCATTTTAAATTATCACATGCAGATTGGCAGACAAGCAGACAATGTTACAGGTCTGTGTCCCTGATGTATCAATTTACTGGGCGTAAAAATATGTTATGCCATTTCACTCACCCTTTGAAAATAGACATATCACATAGAATATTTCGGTTTGGCTTAATTCGCATATAAACAATGACAAATGGTATTAAATGCGATGAATGCATTCTGTCTTCTAAATCACAACCTATCCTCTTACTCACAACCTATCCTCTAACGCACAAACTGACCGGAAGAACTGATTTTCTTCAAAGATCGACAGTAAGTTATTTCAATATTGTTTGTACGATGTAATTTACATATAACTATTTTATAATACACACAGGTTTTGGGCCATTCATC
Source organism: Fragum sueziense (assembly GCA_963680895.1). Taxonomy (NCBI): domain Eukaryota; kingdom Metazoa; phylum Mollusca; class Bivalvia; order Cardiida; family Cardiidae; genus Fragum; species Fragum sueziense. The sequence continues at coordinate 17,984,851 of OY804596.1, forward strand.
CTCAGAAAGTGGACAAACGCTCACCAGGATTGACGAAATGTCAATATTGGGGCTACCCTTGCAACGGGAGAAAATGAATTTCCGTTCAATCTCTGGGAATCGGAGTTTGGATGGGGCTCACAAATATGTGAAAATGAATAAAGGGTTGTATGACATTCTCCGATTTATGATTTTCGAGCTAGAAACAAGAACATTTCGATTAAAAGATGAGACTCACCTTTCACCCGCCGATTTGTCGGCTCCTCTAACTGCCAACCGGATATCCTCTAAACTTTTTTTCATACACAACAAAATGTTGTGATTTAGTAGATAAGCGGCCGTGTAATTGGGATCAAGCAAAGACAGAATTACGACTTAGATTTGGGAAGGTTGTTGACCAGCAACATGCAGTGTTACTCTTACGACGGGTTAAACAAAACTCGATGACGTGGTTTGGAAACCTTTCAAAGAACAATTTCCTAATGTCTTGAACATTGACATACCAGAACAACTGACGACTTTAAACAACATGCCCATTGACTCGTTACTACGTCATCTAAATAATGTGCACTATATAGTGTAGACGGCCATGCAAGGTTTAATTTCTGGTATATTGCTAGTCTTGTGCTTACTCTGGTGGCTGCCTTTGTTGTTGTAGTTCGCTATTGTATTATGCCTAGAATTAGAAAAAATCTGCCAGATTGCTCATGTAAAAGGTGCTTTAAGCGACAACGACAGGCCGAGGATTCGACGGTAGTTGAACTCCAAACTATGGGGATCGATGGGAAAGAACCATCTACCGAGGCAGTGTCGAGCACCGACCAAAGGATACCTACACTGTATCCATACCTGTTGACCGCCCTTGAAAGGGTTAATTAGCATACAGAACTGTAGATAGATGGCTGATAAGACAATCGTAGTAATTACATGGAAACCAATAATTGGACACAAGCAAGTTGATAAGAACCCATTGAGAGAACTATAAAAATAATTGCCATGATAAACTTTGATAACACTTACCTATATACCCAGAACAGGGTTGGCAATCGACCGGTCAATATGAGTATTGACCGGGCCGGCGGTCAATACTGGTTTTAACCGGTCAATACTGGTCAATACCGGTCAATACTGGTCGATTGGTGGTCGATTGGTCAATTGAAATGGTTGGTTGGAAAATACTCATATATGATAACCCTACTTAATAGACCCTACATAATATAAGAATATCACTGCAAATTAGATGATGAGATTTTGACTTTCTGTTGTTCAAGACTCTAGAAAAACAAAGCTGCAAAACCAAAATGTAAATGGCTATTTCAAAGAGGTCCGTTTCATGAATCAGTAAACTTTTCAATTATTCTCATCAATTTTCAGTTCAGGTTGTTCTAGTTCAATATATACATAGCCATGTAAAGAAGAAGAGAAAAAAGAGAAGAAAAGAGAAGTGTAATAAGAAAGGGTTTAAAAGTGCCCATCAAAATCATGAAAAGTAATCAAACATTGACTCAATCAAAATTTGACTGTACAAAAATGACACACTACTTCAAAGAGTACTGCTGGTTCAAATTATGGATATTGTTAGCCAACACATCAAAGAGGATGACCTAATCTTAATAACAGTAATTGCCTTTTGACAAACAATTAAGAATGGCCAATCAAAACTGTCAAAATACTGGACCTGTCACTCAAACCTATGGAAGGTGTGTCCAGCTTGTAAGGTTGACCAATGAGAGAGGCTGAAATATATGGGTTTTGAAACTGACACCTATGTTTATTCAGATGTGTGGAAGTGTGATCATTCTGCTAGATCTATCTGTTATTGGTCAGTTAACTGGACATTACTGGACATTTAATCTAAGTGTCAAAACAAGAGTAACTGTTGTGTTAAAATAAAGCCAAAGGACCCTATCTGGTCATAAGCCACCTGATGAGTACCCTTGACAGGTTATAACTGTCAATTTTTCAATTTCAAGAATATAAATAATAAATCCGGAAACAAAAAGAATAAATTACCATTAAAGTTTTTTTTTAATTGACCATCAGAATTTTTTCAATTGACCATTAAAATCTTTCAATTGACCACCAATCGACCACCAATTGACCATTAGATTTTCTCAATCGACCACCAATCGACCACCAATTGACCACTTGGAGTATTGACCAGGGCGGTTTTAACCGGTTAAAACCGCCCGGTTAAAACCGGGTGACCGGTCGATTGCCAACCCTGACCCAGAAAATCTGAAGACCGCTCACTTGTGCTTTTACTTTCATCCTGTTTAGACGAAAATTCAAAGACAAGAAATAAAATGGATTGTGAAAATATGGAAAAGTTCCACAAAATTTTGGAGGTTATCGAACGAGTAATACGTGAAAATAATAGTTAAAACCAAATGCAGGACAGGTACATTGGACACCTTTCCGTGGAAGTCGCTGTCGCCGTACTTAAACTCCTAAACTCCGAGGAAGTTCCTGATAATTCAACAACGCCCGCTGACGAAGATGAGTGCATCCCCGTCAACGTGGAGGATAATGCTGCAACTAACAATGACGACGATGACTGTCTGCTCATCGGTGACGACGACCACGAGGAGGACGATTATTGTACGGACGATGAACATTGCGAACATTGCAAATATACAATCATGCATGAATAGTTATAGTAGTAGACAATGTGTAGTGCGATATCGACCAAGTGCATAATGAGGACATTACTATCATATTAAGGTAGAGTTAAAAATGTAAGTTATGAAGGGTTTCTTTGTTATCTTAAGGTTGACGGTTAGGAAAAAAATGTTCAATTGCAATTGTTAAGGTTCTCTTTTTCATTAAGTTAGGTTTCAATTAATTTTTACATTGCAATTTAGTAAATGTTAATAATTTCAGGCGTGACCTGAGAGTGTTGTATAACCAATGGCTGGGTAAAAAAGAGGTTGTTAACAGCCGCAGAGTGAGAGCAAGCGTTAGACAGGTTACTTGGTCGGATTGTAGATATGTAAAGTAATTGAGAAAGAAGTAACACGACATAACACGATTTTTTCTCTCGTTTTCTACACGCATTATTGTCAACATGGCAGAAAAACGAGACATTCTAGCAGAGGCTAGAAATTGGTCGATAAGCTATTGCACCAATATAGCAGAATTACTAGAGTACGCACGATATTCTGATGTGGCCAGAAACCGTTTCTCAGAGCTTCAGCGAATGAATGATCCAAACGTGTACGAGCCGGCTCCGCCAAATCCTTATGAAGGTCGTGACATTCTACAAGAGGCAATACTATGGTACGTCAATTACTGTACGAGTAGCCAGGAATTGATAGATTATGCGGAAGACATGGGCATAAGGAACTCGAAACTTGTGAATAACCGTTTGTTCGATGTACGAAACCCGTGCGGACTAGAGTTTTTGGATACCTCGTATGCAGACACTAATGACTTAATGAATAGTCAGTCCGAAAGTGTTGAATTCACGGGGCATCAGGTGATAAATATGTTACGACATTTACAAAGACCCGATAAATACAAGGACTCATTGGGTGCAATTGTAGAAAGTCGCATACTACACAAGTGGGTCATTGATTACGTTGGGTTATTACAGTAGCCCCCTGCCGTTTAACGACGGATATCTCTCTAGAAAGTTAATTATCTATCTCACGAATAACCGAACAATGGAGAATTTGGAGAATATCAAAGATGATGAGCCTCTAGCTGGTACCTCTCATCACCACGGCAAGCTCAATTTCACGACGAGAGAAAGGTAAAAAAGGAACATACAAAAAGTATTTGGAAGCGGACACCTATTAGATCTATAAGGTAAAAATCGACGAGCAGTATAATGGCCAAAATATAATGAACTTTCAAGAGGGGCTTAAAGACATGCTGGAAACGGTGTTGGAGAGAGCCAGGGCGATTTGGCTGACAACGATTTTTTTCGTGTTATTATTGAGCATAGAGCGCTACAAGATGCCATAGTTGTCCCATTACAGAGATTGGACGAACTCACTGTACAGAAACTGTTGGAACATATTATGAGAGTTTTAAACGGTAATCAACAGTGGACCATAGATCACAGTTTCATCATCCATCTTCATTGGGACAATTAATTTACCCAAAGGTGGAAAAGTGAGGCGGATTACAAATATCGCAGGTAAAAGCGATAACATTCGTTACATCTAACCACTAGACAGCCCTGGCGGTCTGGAAGCGCTCCACAGGCATGACTGTTTGTCTTGTTGAATGCAATTTCAAAGGTTCAGGCTGCGCAAACAAGCAAATGCATGACCAAGCTGAAAATTACAAGTAAATAGCATCGTATGGTCAGTAAGATTCTGTGAAGGTTCTGTATTGATTAGTTAATACTAATGGTTGTCAAAGAGAAAATAAAAAGTTCATTACTTGAATCATCAAAACTGATGTGTGAATAGTTTCTGAAGCCATTAGTGAAAAGAATTTAAACTTGTTTTGAAATACAAAATTGGTCTGATTTTTTTAATCAGATATTTGGCTGCATTTTTATTTGTGTAGTGTCCGTAACCCTTTCAGTGTAAAAAAGTCATGAGCTTATGTTAACACGAAACAGATTATTTCAATTAAGCTACCATATTGAGAGCTGTAATATTCTAGACTACTGAAGTTTTAATGTAAATGGATCCTTTGAAAAATCACCATTGTAACAAATGGTTACGGACACTACATATTCAAGCTAGGGTCTACAAATGTCCCATTTTCTGAGACACAACTCTAAAACATGGACCAAAATCTACCTTAGGAACGGTTTTATCAAATGAAAAAAAAAGTTGTTTGGAAACAATGAAATATAACTCATCACATGTACCTTGAATTCTAAAATTATTTTTGTAATGTTTACTATGGCATGTCCTATAAATAGAAATTCACTTTCAATTGCAACATCAATTACTATGTTTTAGTTGCAATTAGAATTAAATGATTGACTCTCTTCCCAATTAAAACCTTGTTTTGACGTCCATAAAAACAAATTGATAGGGAAATTCATTGATAGCAATTTTGTCTTCTGTAACATCTTTTAAATTTGACAACCCCAAAATTTCGCAGGTTAAAGGGTTATAGTTTCATGCCCATCGGGAAAATGTTTATCCAATATAATCATAACATTTTTCTCAAATATTTTAACTTTAGTTCGAATGTCCAGAGTCCATCGGATTTGACGTAACAGATGATGATAAATTGGATGATCTACTATTTGAAGAACAAGACAGTACCTCGTTTTCAGATTTTGATGTCCTTGGAATCAAGTATGCTCAGATATACAACAGCTGCAAGAACTTCGGCAAGTCTCCTATTGATATGTATAAGTTAATGAAATAGTTATGGTGTTTCAATCTAAACTAACCATGAACATGAAACCGTTGACATATTCATGTGAAAATTTAAGCTAAACTGATAGATTCTTAGGAATTACATTTCCATCTATGTGTAAGAACTATTTTAGAAAATAGGGCAAGTCATTGAAAAAATATATTTTACGAAATCATTTAGCAGACATAATTCACACCTTTAACATAAATTCTACATTTGGTATTTTCATTCAGGATTTAGCTTTCCACTGATTTCACTTAACCCTTTACCAAACAATACCTAGTTTTGACGTCCCAAATAGAAATTAACATTGAACCAAACGAAGAAAAAGCTGATAATCAGCATTTTCTATTGAATGTCTTTCAAATTAGACCACTCTAAATAATTGCCTTTTTGGAAACAGTTAGTCTGAATATAATACTTCATGATTACTAGTTACACACATGACACAATTACATAAATGCTGTTATTAAGGTAAGGCCTGGGTAATCAGGTATGGTACGAAATCTGTATGGAAAGAATCGACTATTTTAAACAATTCTAAAATGATTTTTAAGGCAAGTAATTTCCATCGCTCTCAAATTTTGAATTTTTGACTTTCGTTGGGGTTTTTTGCCGACTCTTCATATAAATTAGAAACATTTTCACAAAAATTGCTTAAAATATTTCCCGGAAGTCTCAGCATGCTCAATTATTTCTGTTGTTACGCAAACAGGCATTATTGCATCTAACAAACTGGCATTATTGCATCTAACGGTACTTTAAAGATGCTTTGACTTACAGATGTTACAGAATAAGTCGAAATATAACGATTATACCGGAAGTTCATTACCCAGGTGTTACCTTAAGGACAGATCATCCAGTTGTTACTGCGCAACTTTCTGCGCATATCCAAAATAACGAAATAAAGCTGTTTCAGTAATTGGCCTTTTCAGCAAATGTATTTTTTTTACATTTAGTTAAAGTTTGGTTGATAAATGACAAGACCTCTTTCGGTTATTTCAATTTTCTCTGTTTGGTCAATTAAAGTGTAATAGTACTCGGATGGTACATTTCGCTTTCTGTTACTCGTTCAACATGTGGCATTAGCGATAAGAAACGGAGCAACAAAAGCAAAGTGCTTTATGAGCTAGTCCGCTTCAGATGGACACAAAAGATGACACTTTTTATTATCTAAAGCTGGTAATAAGGAAGTAAATGGATAAAAGTAGTGAAACAATTTCGGACAGAGCTGCAAAAAGTAAACCAAATTTTACTTATAACTAAGAAAAACGCTTGGTTTGATATATTTTTCTTTTTTTGTTTTTGTAGGTATGACCAAGCACTATGTCTATACCAAAAAAGAAAAAAATTCTTACCGCTGGATTTTTTTTTATTATCAAAAACGTTGCAAAAAAGAGCAATTTCAGCTACTTTTGAAAGAATGTTTTCCTAAAAATTTCAAAACCATCACTTAATTTTCCCAAATTGATACTCATTTAGACAGAATAAAACATATTGAACACAATAAAGACTTATTTATGTAATCCTAGTCATTTCGAACACCTTTTTGCGGGTATATAAATGACACCTCATTTTTGCAATTTTAGACAAGAGTAGTCTCCCTTGAAATCCAATAACTTTTTAATTCGCTTGGTGACCTATAGTTTTTAAATCATTTTTTTTTTTTTACTTCTCATAAATTTAATTATCAGTACAGAAAAAATAAAAAAAATTCTTACCGTAGGAAATAAATGGAGGATCTGTCCTTAATCACTATATTATTTATGAAGGTACAATTGAGCAAACACAAACTATAAACCAGCTTATAGTGAACTAATTATACCCATAGCCCATGGTTTTGATAGGTTCCTAAGTACAAGTTATTTACTCTGCTCATTTCAGTCCTATTTTAGTACAACAAAGTTATGAGGAATATACTGGAATCAGGTTGTCTGTCCGTCCATCTGTCCGTCTGTGGACATAATTTTGTGTCCTCTTCTCCTCCCACAGTTTTAGACCAATTTTGCTGAAATTTTATCAGGTTATTAACTATCATATGAAGTTGTGCACCTGTAATTTTCATTTTGATCCAGTTATTAGTTTCAGAGTTATGCCACTTTGAACTTTTTAATGAAGGTGGGGGTGTCACATGGTAAAATTCCGTTTCCGTGCTCTAACTCGAGAACCGTTTGACCTAGGATCATAAATGTCCTATTGTTTTTGAATCACCAAGGTCAAGGTCACAGTTGGACTTTGTTTAAAATCTGTTTCTGTGCTCTAAGTCAAGAACCTTTTGACCTATAGCACTTTTCAGTGACAAGGCCCTAGTGAGGGGTATTTGTCCGTTTTGCGACAGCTCTACTTATGCCCTGTATCAAAATCTGTTGTCTTCCTGGCTGTCCAAAAAAATGATGTTGGGCATTTCAAAGCCATTCATGAAGCACAAACTCATTCAGTTTTGTTTTTAGATTAATTATCTTATGTTTTTATTTTCTCCATCATTTACCACTACAGCATGTAAAAACAAGAAGATGAAAGATGATAAGTGCCCAAAGTGTGGATCAACAGAAACAAGAAAATACTGCAACGTAAGGGCTATTATAAGAGTGGAGGACAACCATGAAGAAATCAGTATTTACCAATCTGAACTGTCAAGACTGGTTGAAATACCGCAATTGGATACATTTGACCAAAATCGGATTTTATGGACTTTCTTACCCAAAAACTTCCCATTACAGGGAAGGGAAGAGTACAAGATGGCAAACTTTTATTGCCAAATTTGAAGAGAAAAGTAGCAACAGATAAGACAGAGAAACGGTACTCTAAATTTCTTGTTTTAGATCCAAACCCTATGTTATGGGTACTACTTCTCATTTTTTAGCTCCACTGGCCTTCAGGCCAGCGTCATGGCGCTGTGTCTGTTGTTCGTGCGTTGGTGCGTCCGGTCGTCAACTTTTTCTTCAAAAATCTTCTACTCAGAAACTAATCAATGGATTTCAATCAAACTTCACACGAATGATCCTTAGGTGGTCCTCTATCAGATTCTTTCAAATAATTCTGATTGAACCAGAAAATCTTGAGTTATCTGCCCTTGAATTAAAAAATGGCTGTCTTGACTCTGTTTTCACTCTAGCACTTACAAATATTGACCAATTAAGACAAAACATGGTCAAAATGTAGGTGATGATAAGATCTTGACTGAGTGCAATTTTCAGCTTGATCTGAATTTCATATCCTGAGTTATATGCCCTTGAAATTGACAAAATTGTCATTTTCAGCATAATTTTTACTTTGTTTCACTCTAGCAACTACAAATATTTACAAATCAAGACAAACCTTAAAGCTACTATTTCCCAGATTTGGACCCAAAAATTGTCAAATACAAACGAAATGACACTTTTTAAGCTTTATATGACCTGATTAAATGATTACGACAAACTATTGAAGCAACGACTCATTTTTTCGCAATTTGATACCAAATTCATGAAGCGATATCGAAAGTAGGTCAAAACAGTAGGACATGCGACTTTCTTAAATGACGTCACAACATACATGATGACGTCATATTGAAATTCAAGTATGAATCTCGTTTGAATCATGGTCCGCGCTGTATGCGCATGTGCAACAATTTCAAAATAATTCTAACCCCATCAGTGATGGGGTTGAATTTAGGTTTGGATTCTCCCTAAATTCAGCTATCTGTCTTGTAATTTCGGCTCATTCTCTGTCTGAATCGCATATTATTAACCATCCCGAGGTTGTCAACACAAAAGTTTTGCATATTTTTTCAAAAAATTTCATTTTTTGCAATTAGACCATCTGTTACCGTCGCCCTTTAAAAGAATGTTGGTCACAATCAGATCTTGCCTAGGTATAAGTTTCAGCTTGATCTGAATTTTATATCATGAGTTATGTGCCCTTAAGATTGTCAAAATTGTCATTTCAGCTTTATTTTGCCTTTGTTTTCACTCTAGCAACTACAAATTTGACCTATCAAGACAGGACATTGACACAATATTGATAAACATAAGATCTTGCTAGGGTGTAATTTTCAGCTTAATCTGAATTTTTCATCATGAGTTATTTTTGACCTTATTTTTACTCAAACAGCCATAAAAATCTCCCAATCAATACGAAACTTTCACAATCTTACTGGCGATAAGATCTTGCATAGATGTAATTGTTAGTATCATCTGAATCTCAGAGCTCCAGATAAGGTGCGTGATTGCGTTATTACGCATTCAAATATGCAAAAAACGCATTTCAAAGTCAACTGTGTGCGTCGCCAGACGCATTCAATGTTCAAGTAACGCATTTCGAACAATCGAGATCGAGTGAAAGTTACTGGTTTCGTGCTAACGCATTCAAATTGTTTCTAATTGTCTACTGTTTTTATTAATAGTTCATTGTGTTTTACTACCTTGTTTAGACTTCCACCATTTATTTGATAGTTCCACAGTAGCGAAATCACTCATTTTGAATACTTTGTTGTATTTTAATACCTTGTTTAGCCATGTGAACCAGGAAAGGAAATCCTATAACCAATGGTTTAGTTTTTCCCAATGAACCGCTTTTTGTCGGTTTTCTCCAAAAAGGGATTAGACTACTGGGTTGAGAGTGAATCACTCTTTTGATGCTCAAAGTAGGGAGTGATCACTCTTATACGCTAAAAATTATCTGGAGCTCTGGCAATCTTATATGCTGATTTATGTGCCCTTGAATTTTACAAAATGGCTGTTTTTGTCTTTGTTTTTACTCTCTTTATATCTACAAATATTGAATAAGCAGGTCAAAACTTTCTTAGCTCTATAGTAATATAAATCCTCTGTTGTATGCCTTTCAATTTGAAAAACTAGAAGACCTGAAGGTCTTGAGTCGCTCCACAGGCCTGAATTTCATGTAATATTTAATCCAAGTTTTGATTAGATTGTTCAATGCTTGTGCGTCATAGAACAAAAAGAAAGTCACAAAACTGGATTGTTCAAAATGTTTGGTTCTTGAAGAAAAGAAAGTAAAAGTATATGTTTGCCATTTGAGAAAGGGTAAAAGGAAATGGTAGAATATTCCAGCTTAGGATGATATTAGCAATTAAAATTGTCCATCTTCCAAACAGATCTAAGTTAACAGACCATTGATTACTCCAAAATAGTTCATATTTCTAAAAATAGATTTTGAGCTAAAAATAGATTCGGGGAAATACCATATTCCAAAATTAATGCAAATGGCTGATGAAACCTGAATTTCTTGTAATATCAAGTCCAAGTTTTGACTAAATTTTTCAATACTTGTTGCTCTTAAAGCAATTACAAAGTAACTAGAAAGCTGAAAATACATTCATATACGATCAATTGGTTACCAAGCTTTGTCTTTATTAGAGTTAGAGTGAAAAAAGGTCACAATTAGCAATTTTGTCAAATTTCACCTACATCTTGTTTAAGTTTTGACCTGATTGTTCAATATTTGTGGATGTAAAGAGTGTAAAATCAAAGTCGAAAACAGCAATTTTGTCAAATTCAAGGGCAGATAAATCATGATTTAAGATTCCTATTAAGCTGAAAATTACACACATGCAAGATCTTATGGCCAGATCACATGAAAGTTTAGTGTTGATTGGTGGATATTTATGGTTGTTTGAGTAAAAATAAGGTCAAAAATGGTAATTTTGCCAATTTCAAGGGCACATAACTCAGGACATAATATTCAGATCAAGCTGAAAATTGCACTCAGGCAAGATCTTATCAGCACCAACATTCTGACAAAGTTTTGTCTTGATTGATAAATATTTGTAGTGGCTAGAGTGAAAACAAAGTCAAAACAGCCATTTTTAATTCAAGGGCAGATAACTCCAGACTTTCTGGTTCAATCAGAATCAATTTTAGGAATCTGATAGAGGACCACCTAGGGATCATTCCAGTGAAGTTTGATTGAAATCCATCAAGTAGTTTCTGAGGAGAAGATTTTTAAAGAAAAAGTTGACGACCGGACGGACGGACGGACGGACGCACGCACGACGGACACAGCGCCATGACAATAGCCCGCTGGCCTGAAGGCCAGTGGAGCTAAAAATGCTAATTGGGACTTTTTTCACTATGTAATCAACACAGTCACTTGGATTAAATATTAAAAAAAATCTCAGGCCTGTAAAGTGATTGAAGACCTTCAGATCTTCTAGTTTACTAATGATACACACAATGCAAATTGTGTACCACATAATTATAAAAAAAAATTGGCTAGATTAGCCTTGCTTCAGCTAAGAAATTGTTAAAATTCCTTTCTTATTTCTGCATCAATATTCAAGTGGTTTGTTGCATGTACCACATCTTACTTAGTTCTTTCCTCAGACATGTAGCTTATTTGTAGAATCCCTTTGCTTTCCACAAAATATGTCATAGTCAACCAGAAATATGACCAAAAATTCAGATCATTTTTCTGATCTGGTAAAATCTTAAGAACTCAGTAAAGCAAGTGCATACAACAAATGTTTGCAAATTTATACAGAAATCAAAAAGTTAATGTACAATTTCTCATTTGAACCAGAGCTCATTTTGCCATAAACAAGGTTGCCACACGTCAGGGAAAATTAAGTGTTTCAAGGTCAGGAAATTGTCAGAAAATTTTGTGAACCTCCAAGGAAATTTGAAAATACAGGCAAATGTCAAGGAATTATCAGTGAGTTTTGAAAATATAAGATGCAGTGCCATATAATTGATGCATTCAACATTGCCTTTTAATTTAAATTGTGTCAAATTATTGCTAGTTATTGTGAAATTACTGTAAGAAAACATGTCAGGGATTTTTTTCGATTTTGTAAGGGAATTTAATTTGCTCTGACTTGTTGCAACCCTGATAAACGTTATTCATCCCATGATGCCAATTCACCACACCATGGTCTTGGGTTTTCCCTTATGTTGTTGCATAGTCTTTCATATTGTTAAAAACTTCAACATTTTATATGTAACACTTTGATTTATATCTTTGAAGTATTTCAATTTTCATTGAGTATGTTATATGTTGCATTCATATGACTGTAAATTTTATCTTATGCTATTTGCTTAAGTTCCTGGTTTGTAATAGCTGTGAATAAGTGTTGAGTGTTTCTAAATCAACAAAAAACTAGCATGGTCCAATATGATGCTGCAGACGACAAATTATTTTTTAACTAGAACTGTCGCAAAGCGGACAAATACCCCCCACTAGCGCGTTGTCACTGAAAAAGTGCTAAAGTTCAAAGTGGCATAACTCTGAAACTACTGCCTGGATCAAGATGAAAATTGCAGGTGCACAACTTCATATGATAGGAAACAACCTGCTAAAATTTCAGCAAAATCGGTCAAAAATTGTGGGAGGAGAAGAGGACACAAAATTATGTCCACGGACGGACAGACGGACGGACAACCTGAATCCAGTATACCCCCCTAACTTTGTTGTGGGGGGTATAAAAATATAGGATTTAACAATATAGCACATAAAATTTTAAAGTAAAAAATCAAAATGATCATCATCATTTTCCTCTTTTGCTTCAATGTTCTCAAATTTCTCCTACCAGGGACATCGAAACCAGGCTTTTCCTGAAAAAGTTATTAACTTATTACAACACATTGACAAATAATGTCCGAAAACATTTAAATTGGGAAAAATACATTGAAATAATATAGAATTTGCTATTGAAAACTAAATTCTCATTTTCCCACATTCTTCTCTATTCAGAAAGACTAAAAAAGCAAATTTTCATACATTACATTTGTTTTTTGCAAAAACTTTCATTTAAATCAATCTAATATTTTGTCATCTAGCAATGGTTTAATCCCATATACAGTTGTCCCAAGGTAACCTGATGTTTATAAACAAAACTTTAACCTATGAAAACATTATTGTACAGATGCACATGCAAATCATCTCATCAATATTACATCAAAAATATCGGTTCGTTTTGATCTGTATAACCTATGATCAGTAAATTGATATATTTTTCTATTGTTTAGCAGGAATCAGAATATAAGGGGACTACTATATCAGGTATATCCATGTCAAAATTCGAATTGCTATGTTACGATGTAATTGATAAAAAATAAATTTTTGTAACATGAAAATTATGGATTATTTCCTTTTAAAATATAACTGAAATCAAATGTCTGCTCTTCAATTGCTACAAAATCACTTTTCACAAAATGTTGGAGTTTAAGATAATGTTTCATTGAATATTTATGTAAAAAACAAGATGATAATTGACATTCTCATAACATTTCAATGTTTTGAATAAAAACCACGCTTATTTTGTAATTATTTACAAAATAGATATGTATGTTCTCATACACAGCAATGCACAGTTTAAAACCAAACTCCTTGCTATGATTTAACAAGAGCTGTCACTGTAAGATGACAATGCCCCCGACACCGCTTTGATCGTCATAAGGTCAAGGTCATCCAGGGGTCAAGGTCACCAAAGTATGTGCCTACAGAAAGGTAATGTACCGAGGAATGTTGTGGTAAAGTATGAAGCGAATATGTTAATAAGGAAGTTATGGCCAATGTTAAAGTTTTTGGACGGAATGACGGACAGACGGACGGACGGACAAGTCAAATTTATTATGCCTCCCTATCGGGGGCATAAAAAGAAATAAAAAGGTAAAATTTCTTTGTCAGTGTCATTGAACAATTACTGTTGGTTCCGATATTACAGCCATTATAGGGGCCCGTTTTACTAACAAACTTACGAACATTTTTAAAACAACAACAAATCTGATTGGCCGAATAATTACTGTTATTATTTCTCTTTAAGTCAGATGTGTTGTTACAAGGTTTTTGCAAAAATCTATGTTAGTAAAACGCGGCCCTGGAATTTAAATGTTTTTTTTTTATCTCAGTTATGTTTTACAATTTCATGTTTGTTTACTAGATCTAGAAATTTTATCCTTTGCTAAAGTAAGCTATAAATTTATGTTTAAGTAAATATTTAAGCCATTCACACACATCACTCCAACTTTAAATGTTTTTAATTCAAAGTAACTTTATTGTCTATTATGAAACAAAAATTTGATATTTAAGTAAACAATTAACCCATTGCCAAACAAAATTTCACATCAGTCCAAGTTTAAATATTTGTCATTCAAAGTACTTTTGATTACTAAATTCCCCAATAATAAACAGCACGCACACTCCATTTTTCTGTGCACAAACTAAAATCCAATTTTTAGTTCACTAGAATAAACATACATGTTTCAAAAATAACTCCCGTATGGAAAGTTCAGTAGCATATTGTTTCACTTGTTTCTGTCTGTCCGTCCATCTGTTTGTTCGAAAACTGAACATTTGCTTTTTCTCTAAAAGTGTTTGACATACATGGCTCAAATTTGGTATATAGCTTTCTTTCAATGATTTCCATCTGTTCCATGCAATATGACCTTTCTCAAGGTCATCTGCCAACCCCTATCAATCCTGTACATGAAAACAAAACATTTGATTTAGAAAAATGGCTATTTCGGGCGTATTTGTGTTTCACTTACATACACACACATCTTGTTTAATGTTGTTGAAGTTGGGTTACATGCATTATAAACCTTGCAAACACCTTAAAAAATTATAACCCATTTTAACTTTTACATTGTTTCTGTAAAATTGTACACATATTCTTGTTTAGTTTTGTTTTCTTTCTTTAACCCTTTCCCAAACAATGAAAGTTTTGGGTGATCCAATTAGAAAGCTGATACAGATGGCAAAATTGATGTTGATAAAGATAGGACTGGTATAAGATATAGCCCAGAAAATATTGAGGCAAAAAAAGAAAATGCTGATTATCAGCATTTTCTGCTTTTGTCTCAATGTTTTCCCATGTCTTTCCAATTAGGGCCGTCAAAACCAGGCTTTGTTGGGAACGGGTTAAATTACATATGCATGTTTTTTTTATCTTTCTTTAAATTACATATGCATGTTATTTTAGTCATATCAAAAATAATAATACAGTAAAAAATATGTATGTTATATCTTTGAAAATGTTCAGACAAAAATACAGGGACGTATTTCATCAAAATATATCCCAAGAATTTTGACTAACCATTGTCTTAAAAATCTATTTAAACAGCAATAGCATTACCCAGGTCTTAATAAAATGACAATAAGTGTTTCTTGCCCTAATCTTCACAAAAGTCATCAACAAGACAAATATCTCTCTTAACCATTTCCTTGTCAAATTATAAATTTGCTAAAGACGACAAATTTGACATTGGTAAAACTTGGCCTACTCTACAATACACTCACTACAGGAAAAATGTTGACGCAAAAGGAGAAATTGCTGATTATCAGAAATTCCTTCTTTTTGGTCAATGTTTTACCAATACATTTCTGTTAGGGACGTCAAAACAAAAACCTTGTTTGGGAAAAAGTTAAATGTTTTCATGAAACTGACCCCTGTTTTTTTTAACATTTTCTTCTTTTATTTCAATTATGTTTTTCTAAATTATCCTTACTGAGTGATGATGTCAAAAGCCGGCCCTGGTTTCTCAAAAAACATAAGTAATACTCATGAGTACATACTAAACTTCAATTGAAAACCAATCAATGTTGATTGGTATTCAATTGAAGTTCACATGGATTTCTTGTGATTTGAGCACCGTGATCAGATTTCAGTCTGAGAACATACTTAAGTCTTTTCGAGAAACCGGGGCCTGGTCTTCTTTGTTGTACTTTAGTTCTCATTAACTCCTTTCATTACATCATTGCCTGTCAAATAAAACCTTTTGCAAAAATTAAAATTTCAGGAATAATCTAATTTTGAAATAGCTAGACAACAAAATTTGCTGAGGAATAAAGGATTCGTATACAATATATTTAGGAAAATATTAAAGCAAAAGAAGAAAATGCTAATTATCAGCATTTCCTCCTTTTCCCTCAATGTATTTCCATGCCTTGTCTGTTATGAACATTAAGACCATGTCTTATTTCGAAAACGATTAATTACATTCAACCACCTTTACTGTTTATATACATGTATGTCTATATTAAGTATTAGCAACTTTTCAAAATTAACCTTTACATAAGATAACTCTGGAGTTTTGATGACAATTTAAACTTTTCCAATTGAAAATTATTGCTGACCACAAACTATTTCTGATTAAATAAGAAATTTGTGAGCAGGTAGAACAGTAATTATTGAAGGAAAAAGAAATGGTGATTATCACCAATTTCTTCGTTTCATTCAATGTTTTCTTTACCTTTTACTGTACAGTGACGCCTTTTGACTCCCTCGCAAGAAAGGGCTTGGGAAAACAATGTGGAAAATGAAGAAATTGCTTGTGACAAGCAATTTCTTCATTTCTCACAATGTTTTCTACTCAAAATTTCATTCACTTTAAGTTGTCGTCTGCAACACATTTGAATTTTGAACTGTCCAAAATTTTGTCGTTTGGTAATTTTACTTTCATTAGAGTCACCAAAACTCTCTATTGTTTGAGAAAATGTTAACATATTGCTTTTAGTTTCTGTTCTTATTCTACTGTGATACTCAAATAGAGTAATTCATTTTTAGTTTTTATTTCATTAAAAGTTTATAATTATCTATAGCTTTTCTTTTTAAAATACATGGCTATTTTGCATAATTATTATACATTTGTTAAAATAATTAAAGGAATTCACATTATTTCGTCCACACATGCTAAATTGTATTTTAGTCATACCAGTTTCCTGAGTAAGAATATTCAATGAAGAAAAATTCTATGTTTACATGTTCCTTTAATAATTTCGACCAGTGTATATATCCTTTTAACCAAACTTAACCCTTTTCACTCTCGGAAATAGAACCTACATTTGACCTGTCTGGTTAAAAAAACATAAAAGAAAATGCTAATGATCGACATTTTCTCCTTTCATGTCATTATTTCCTATGCTATACTTTACAGACATCCCGTTTATCAATATCCATTTTGTCATCTGCATCAATTTCAAAAGAAAACACCCCTAACATTTAGTAGTTTCTGAAAGTATTATTCGATACATCAATAGTAGTGTTTTACTGCTGTCCATTTGTCTACGAAAAGCTGTACATATAAGCCTAACATTGTTCTGTGTTCTATTTCATCCAGCATTTTTTTACTTGTTTGTTTACATAAGATAAACATAGGGACAGCCAGAGCAACGGATAAGAGAAATAGATAAGAGAAATAGAAATAGCACTCTAAAGTTATTATTCATATCCAAACACCATGTAGAATGTATTAATCTTTTCAAGCAGATGATTGAAATGATCACCAACAACATAGGGTTTGATGAATATTGAAACAAAATGTTGATTTTTGAAGAGCTATCATCTCCTCTTATCTGCAGCTTGTATGATTCCCAAAGTAAATGGTTCAAAATTGTAGAACCAATATAGGGCTTAGTTTCCATGTATAGTGATGATTTCATGTACTCTGAAAGCCATTCATGACATGAGGTCTCAGACGAAGTTTAAAGGTTCTAGGCCAAACAGTTTAGAAGAAAACTAAGTATCTCTGTGAAAACCCGCAGTAAAGTATAATTTTCAAAGCACAAAATCTCCCCAATCCTGCCACACCCATATACATTGTATAAAATCAAAAAATTCAAGATACAATTATGAAATGAGTTACTTAAGAACCTTTCCAGCCAGTTTTGGTTCAAATTGGCCTATTGGTTGATTTTTGAAGAATTTTCTTATGATTTCTCCAAGTCCGATAAGTCTCTTCCTCCCTACCATGCCCACATTTTTTGACGAATGTAAAACTTTGTGAACAAATTTTGAGTAGAGTCACTCAAGGAACTTTCCTGCCACATTTGATTTAAATTGGCCAAACGGTTGATTTTTAAAGAATTTTCTTATGATTTCTCTAAGTCTGAAAAGCCCCTTCCTTCTTGCAACGCCCACATTTTTTAACAAATATAAAAATTTGAGAGCAAATATTGAAATGAGTGACTCAAGGAATATTCCTGCAAAGTCTGGTTTAATTGGGCCCATTGGTTGATTTTTAAAGACTTTTCTTATGATTTCTCTAAGTCTGATAAGCCCCTTTCTTCCTGCCACACCCACATTTTTTGACAAATGTAAAACTTTGTGAACAAATTTTGAAAAGAGTGATTAAAGGAACATTCCCACAAAGTCTGGTTCAATTGGGCCCAATTGTTGATTTTTAAAGAATTTTCTTAGGATTTCTCTTGGTCCGATAAGCCCCTTTCTCTTGCCACGCCCACATTTTTTGACAAATGTAAAACTTTGTGAACAAATTTTGAAAAGAGTGACTCAAGGAACTTTCCTGTCGAGTTCGGTTCAATTGGGCCCAATGGTTGATTTTTAAAAGAATTTTCTTATTATTTCTCCAAGTCCTATGAGCCCACATTTTTTGACAAATGTGAAAAAAAAATGTGAACAAATTTTGAAAAGAGTGACTCAATGAACATTCCTGCCGAGTTTGGTTAAAATTGGCCCTATGGTGGATTTTGAAAGAATTTTATTATGATTTCTCTAAGTCTGATAAGCCCCGCCCTGCCATGCCCACATTTTTTGACAAATCAGAAATTCACGAACAAGTTTTGGAAAGTGTCACACAAGGAACATTCCTGCCAAGTTTGGTCAAAATTGGTCCAATGGCTTAGGAGGAGAAGATATTGAAAGAAATTGTGAACGAACGAACGGACAGATGGACGGACAGACGACGGACAAAAACCGACCACAATAGCTCACGTTGAGCACTTCGTGCTCAGGTGAGCTAATAAACCAGTAGCAGGAAGTAATTTCTCTAACTTAATGTAAAACATTGAGTAAAAAGGAGAAAATCTTTTAGTCAAAATATTTTCTAGGGCTTTTTTTTTTACATATAACTAGCTTTTGATGAGTATTTTTTCTATCTTTGACTCATCCAAATAATATGATAATTGAGCTATATAGACTAAACTTTATATATACAATATATTGTTTTAATACTTAAGATACTTTGATTAATTTTTACGTTATATATTCTTTGCGCATGCGCAGATCCACCTTTCTCCTTCAACACACAATCGCCATTTTGACAAGTCGAGAAAACAACTAAAATCAGAAAAATGATGCTGCTCATCGTCATTCTAGCCCATCTTACCATCATCAACTGCGTCTTCATTGATAGACGATGTAGAGAGTTGGGTCAGGTCCTGGATTGTGACGAGTCGACCGGAAAGGAATATTACGAAGGTTCGACCATCAGCCTGGACATCGAGAGGATCGCTTTCTTGAGACTACATGAGACACTTGATCTACAGAAATTTCCGAATGTTCACCATCTCACTGTTGCTTTTGGAGACATAGACTGCCAACAAATCAAGAACTTTAGAGGGGTTTTGGAGTTGGAATGTGGTGATCAGCCCCCAAAATTTTGCCCGGTTAGCATATTCACATCTTGATTCATAATTCCAGTGTTTTTATGTCATTCACATCGAAAGATATTGTTTTACCTGTGTCTATCCTAAAATTCAATGACCATTTAATGTTACATAAACTCATCTTGATTATACTTTAAACCCCACCCTCTTTACTCATTCCAAAACTATACAATTAATGACTCGCAGAAATTAAGGATGTCATAGATGACCATTTTGATATTAGATGAACTTCTACCTATTTGATAGAAAAATATTGTGTGGGAAAAGGAAGAAATTGTTTGTCTTAAACAATTTGCTCGTTTTCCCGCAATGATTGATGAAGTCGTTTTCTCACAGTGTACTCATTACACTCATTAACTAGAAAGACCTGAAGGTCTTGAGTCGCTCCACAGGCCTGAATTTCTTGTGGTTTACTAAAAAAAAATTGACAAATTTATCTAATTGCTTAAACTGTATAATTATTACATTCTTATGGTTCTTATAGCAGAAACAAAGTAAAATACAGCAATGTGGTCAAAGAAAAACTAGATTTCTCAAAACTTGTGGTTCTTAGAGCGAAATCAAAATAAAAAGAAGCAATCATATGGTCAAAGCGAAAAGAAGGTAAATAATTGACCAATATTTTGGGGATTGATGATAAAGTAGAAAACTGTAATTATGCCAAATTCAAGGGCATATAATTCAGTATGTGAGTTTATAATCAAGCTGAAAATTAAACTCGTGCAAGATCTTATGGTCAGCATCATTCTGTCCAAATTTTATCATTATTAGTCTATAATCGTGGCTGCAAAAGTGAAAAAAAAAGTGTCGAAAACTGAAATTTTGTCATTTTCAAGGGCACATAACTCAGATTGTAGCTACGCAATCATCCTGAAAATTACACATAAGCAAGATCTTGTTGTCAACTAGATTCTGTCCAAATATCTTCTTGATTGGTTTACAATTATGGTTGTTAGAGTAAAAACAAAGTCGAAAATGGCAATTTTGTCAAATTCAAGGGCACATAACTCAAGATGTAAAATTTCGATTAACCTGAAAATTACACCCAGGCAGGATATTATGCTGATATATATTCTGTCCAAGTTTTGTCTTGATTGGTAAATATTTGTAGATTTTAGAGTAAAAATAAAGTCAAAACCAGCTATTTTTGACATTCAAGTGCAGATAACTCAGGTGATTCTGCTTCAATCCAAATTCTTTGAAGGAATCTGAGAGAGGGTCACCCAAGGATCATTCCTGTGAAGTTTGGTTGAAATCCATCTAGTAGTTTCTGAGGAGAAGATTTTTAAAGAAAAAGTTTACGGACGCACGCACGCACTGACGCACGACGGACACATCGCCATGACAATAGCCCGCTGGCCTGAAAGGCCAGTGGAGCTAAAAATAGCTGTCACCGTAAGATGACAATGCCCCGACACCGCTTTGATTTTAAATTATGGCCAATCTATGTTCAAGGTCATCCAGGGTTCAAGGTCACCAAAGTATGTGCCTACAGAAAGGTAATGTACCAAGGAATGTTGTGGTAAAGTATGAAGCGAATATGTTAAGTAATAAGGAAGTTATGGCCAATGTTAAAGTTTTTGGACGGAATGACGGACAGACGGACGGACAGACAGACGGACGGACAAGTCAAATTTATGATGCCTCCCTATCGGGGGCATCAAAATATGATATTGCATAAAAGGATATTATTTATTATTCCAGAATGATGATTCATTAACGACAGTCACAACGCCAGAGACAATCACAAGTTCAACTACCAGCACCACTAGAACAACACCAGCAACGGACTTGAGGACTATGACTGAAGAGATGACAACAGACAGATGGACGGACAGGATGACATTTGAGACAACTGACAGGACGACTGACCTCACCAGGAAAACCGAAGAAATAAAAACCACAGGTCTTTACCATTTTCATTCGTCAACATATAACTTAATTTTAGAAAATTCAACCAACATAAATATTTCATCTATTGGCACACCCCCTAAGAAAAATCATTCATTACTCGTAACCATTACTGTATCCATCATTTCATCATTTTTTGTCATTCTTTTACTCGGGTGTTTTATTTTTTGCTTGAAAAACCGTATGCAAAAGAGATCAAACACATCCGATATACCTCTCCATTAGTTTGGAGTGGAAAATGAGGAAGTACTATTTGATCGAGCAAAAGTCGAAAAAGAAACTTATGCTTAACACTTTTTTATTTGTTTAAAGGAAGTGGTAGATGAAAACATTGAATCAATTTGAACCCATTTCCATATAATTAATCTTTTATAGTCTCTTGTGGAATGGAATTAATTGTCTAACATAGACCTTGAAAAACAGTAAAATTTGTTAAGAATTACTGTAAAGAACATCTTAGAACATGGTGTAAAAATTTTGTTGTCTGCTAATACATTAAACTAAATATTGAGTGTTAATACATTTTTTCTTTTACATGCAATATTTCTATAAACTTTTTATTTAATCGTGCTTTTCCATCATTTTAACATTTCAGACAATCATTAAATCATCATAATCATTATCATATCCGTCATTCTTACACTAGTTGTCTCCGCAATTATTGTAAGGTGTATTTTCCATAGATGTAGGAGGAGGGGAACAAGGATAGATATTGAGCTGGGGACCCTTCGTAGATACCACCCACGCAACTCCGATGAGGAAATTCATTTTGACGTTAGCGGATTAAATCAAAGTGCTGAGAGCACTGTAATTGGACGTCTCTGATTGATTGAGCGGGATTGTACATGAACGAAAGATATTTTATTCATTCTTCTGCGTTTAATTCTATAAGATCGGTTTCGGACATACGAAATCGGCTTTAATACCAGAAAACCCTTCTCAGGCTTTGAATTGATTTGATTGCCGTTTCAAGACAACTGATTTGTCGCTATGAATAATCACTATTAATTTGATTACCAAATTCAATTAAGGCCATGCGATTAGCTCTTTTGTCTTCTTGTTTCGGTTTACTATGAGTATTGTCGTCAGTTATACTTTTCATTGATTTTATAAAGTACGCTACAAAGCAATTTATTCAAAATGTAAGCCAACGCGCTACATAAATGAAAGCCGCGATAGCTCACTTAGCAGAGCACTCACCTTAAACTCTTTACACATGTTATATCCGGAAGGCCCCGGGTTCGAATTCTACTCAGACATTGTTCTTTTTAATCATCTTTTTTTATACGCCGCCGGAGGCGGACGAATATTGGCGTCATCTTCTCCGTCTGTCCGTCCGTCCATCCGTCCATCCGTCCGTCCATCCGTCCGTACGTCCGTCCACTTTTCTTGTCAACGCAACTCCTCCTAAGTTTCTGACTGGATCTTCTTGAAACTTGGTCAATGTTATCACCTCAATTGATAGATGTGCATGAAGGAAGGATTTTATGGTTCGTTGATTTTTGCCAGAGTTATGCCCCTTAAAACCTTAGTCTCTGGGGCTTATTGAAATTGCAGCCTTGTCAACGCAACTCCTCCTAAGTTTCTAGCTGGATCTTCTTGAAACTTGGTCAATGTTATCATCTCAATTGGTAGATGTGCATGAAGGAAGGATTTTATGGTTCGTTGATTTTTGCCTGAGTTATGCCCCTTAAAAACTTAGTCTCTGGGGCTTATTGAAATTGCAGCCTTGTCAACGCAACTCCTCCTAAGTTTCTGGCTAGATCTTAATGAAACTTGGTCAATGTTATCACCTCAATTGGTAGATGTGCATGAAGGAAGAATTTTATGGTTCATTGATTTTTGCCAGAGTTATACCCCCTTAAAACTTAGTCTGTGGGGCTTATTGAAATTGCAGCCTTGTCAACGCAAGTCCTCCTACGTTTATGACTGGATATTAATGACACTTGGTCAATCACCTCAATTGGTAGATTTGCATGAAGGAAGGATTTTATGGTTCATTGATTTTTTTCTAGAGTTATGCCCCCTTAAAACTTAGTCTCTGGGGCTGATTGAAATTGCAGCCTTGTCAACACAACTTCTTCTAAGATTCTGACAGGATCCTTATGAAACTTGGTGGATGTTATTACTTTAATTGGTAGATGTGCATGAAGTAAGGATTTTATGGTTCATTGATTTTTGCCTGAGTTATGCCCCCTTCAATCTTAGTCTCTTGGGCTTAATGATATTTCAGTCTCGTGAACGCAATTCCTTCCAGGTTTTTGACTGGATATTTATAAAAACCTTTTTGTGAACACAACTTTTTACAGGTTTTTGTGTGAATATTTATAAATCCTTGTCAATGTCATTTTTTTGTCTCAAGTTTTATAAGTGGCGGCGTATATTGTGACCATGGCACTCTTGATCGACTTCTATCTCCACCATCGTTGGCGAAAAAACGACCGCAGTGATTTAGAATCGATCTTAACACAAATTCAACGAAATAAAGTAATGAAACGCCGATCATTTACATACAATTCCGCTCAATCAATGAGAGGCGTCTAAATATAGTGCTCCAAGCACTTTGATTTTTATTCCTGTTTAGAGTAAAAAAAGAAAAAATAACACGGTAGCAGTTTTCCCTGGTTGTGGTTACAAAACAAATTCAATACATACTTTTCCTGAAACAAAATACCAGATGAATTGGAGCACCTAACCATGGATTCCTCATACAAGTACTACCGCAGCATCCTTACATCTACAGATGTTCATAAAAAGAAGAAATTGGGAACGTGCCGTCGGGAAAATGGCAGTGGAGTACAATAAGCAATTTAAATCTTCATATCATTATCAACGAAAATTTGAGAATAGCAATGTCCCTATCTGTAAACATATTCATACGATCATCCAGGTACCATCTGTTGCTGACCCATTGCTTCATCTTCTTAGCTCAATACACGTAAACGGGTCTCTTAAACGAAATAACTACAGATCGCTGTCACTTAGTCTTATACTAGTAATAATCATTGTTGTCATGATCATCGATCAGTATGTGAATAGGTCATGATACTGTCGAATATCAGTGATACAGATGCTGGAGAAAAAAACTCGTAAGAGCAACTATTTTTCTGAATAG
Organism: Fragum sueziense; assembly: GCA_963680895.1. Lineage (NCBI taxonomy): Eukaryota > Metazoa > Mollusca > Bivalvia > Cardiida > Cardiidae > Fragum > Fragum sueziense. The sequence continues at coordinate 18,009,533 of OY804596.1, forward strand.
GTGGATTTCACTAGTGTCTCATCTGAGGCTGTTCAGATGGAACCCCGATTTGTCATCGAGTCGAACCCGAGTTGCGAAATGAACTCACTCCCCGATAATCAATTTCAAAACCCTGGTTCCAAAGTACGTCTCGTGGAAACCCCGTTCCTTTAAATATGTCAAAGACTTAAACAACAATGATCAAAGAAAAGGAACCTATCATACACAATTTACGTGCATTAAATTGGGTAATCATTCTAAAATGTGTGTTTTCAGTAAACACATCAAGAAAAACAAACTTTTTACGGAAGAAATAATCCGAACTGGTTTTGAACCAACGGCGTTCCAAATTTCAAACTGAAAAAAGGTTGCGAGGTTAATCCTTTCCCGTTTGAGCTATCGCTGCTGCTGATGATATAGAGTGTCTGTTTACATTATAACCATAGTGTATGCATGTACCGCTTTCTAAAGATCTTACCCTTTACACAATAAATACTACGAAAGTCAAAAAACTACAAGAAAATGATTAAATCGAAAAAAGATCGTAAAGTTGGTTAAGACGTGGCATGAATTGAATCGGCCAATGAATCTTAAAGTATTTGTTAGAGAACACATAGAAAGTAGGAAAAGATACGATAGTTTTCCTGTATGGTCGCAAAATCTATTTTAAATTTTGGTCAACTGGCAATTGAGTCTGAGAAAGGGTTTTTTGGTAATGAAAACCCATTTCGCCTGTCCAAAAGTGGTTATAAGAATTGTACGTCCTTTCGGACGTCCAATTAAAAATGAATTATCATTCTTCAATTCATTGATATTAAAATGAAATCTTTCTGTTTTTGATAAAGGTCCATTCTCATAGATCAACTTTTGATGTCTCTAGTACAAAAGGGTTTTAGAAAAAAATCAGGTAAAAGGAGTAAATGAGGTTGCATTTCTTCTTTTACCTCAATTTTTTTCTAAAACCCTTTTAGAAAATACAAGGAAGTTACGTTTCCCCCCTGTAGGGGAAACACATACATTCATGTCTCTGACACCAAAAAATGCTTTGAGGATGGCAAATTCGACTTCACTAAAGTGAAGTCGGTATTTTAGTGAAGTCGGTATCTTTTAATAAAGATGAGTTTCTAGAATAGACAAACATGGTGCCAGAATTCCAAAAGTACAACTCGATCTTCAAAGGAGAAGAAGCAAGTCTTTTTTTATTCATATACCAATAAGATAGATATCGTTTTGTTGAGGAATCGTATCTGTAACAAGAGCTGTCCGAAGACAGCGCGCTCGACTTTCTAAGTGCTGGACTTTCTAAGTTGCTAAGTATAAAGGGGGCATAACTGCAAATATAGTGGAGCCAAGGTCATGGGCCCTGGTAGTAAGGTAGAGGGTGTGATGGTGAATAAGTATTCCAAGTTTGGGTTGAATCCCTTTGATAGTATGGAAGTTATTGATGTTTGAAAAAACTTTAACCTTGGTTGCAACGCCAACGCCAACGCCGACGCCGACGCCCGGGTGACAGTATAAGCTCTCATTTTCTTCGAAAAGTCGAGCTAAAAACTAAGATATTTATTTTTTATATTGTTTTTGTTCGTTTTCATTGTACTGTAAACTCGTTTGGTGAAGGCACAAAGGCAAACAGGTCTTTACAGTAAGTCTAGATGTTATACAATCTGTACTGTAAACTGGTTCGGTGAAGGCATATAAGCAAACAGGTCTTTACATTATGTCTAGCTGTTGTAAAGTTATTTATTTTTTATAATTCCTTTTCGTCCGTTTTCATTGTACAGTAAACTGGTTTGATGTTGACACATCATGTCTGCACAGTATGTCTAGCTGTTGTTTCGATATTTCAAGGACTCCAGTGTGACTTCTCAAAACCCCATCCATCATCTGTTAACTTATTTGTTATTTTTGTGTTGTTTTTTTTATTCTTCTATTTTATATTCTTCATTTTACATCGTTTTTTTTTTTGTCGTTCGTTTTTTAATTCTTTTTAAGTTCAGGTTGATGATGTTTTTTTTTTCCTTTAGAACAACCCCTGTTCTTCCTTGAAATGCCTCCACAGTTGTCTCGTCTATTTTGCGTCTGTTTTTTAATAAACATAATAAACGTAAATAAGAATAAAAATTTTCCACGTTTTTTTTACGGTTGAGTTTTTTATAAAAAGTTTAAAGATGAGAAAGGTTTTCGACATATGTTTAAATTCGCTTTATACCCACTTTATACTCATTTTATGCAACTACATTGGTTACACTAAAATAGCAACGGTTTTAGGACATTAATTTACTTGTTAATGAGCCTTGGCCATATCAATCAAGTGTGAAAAGGCGTTGTGAAAGATGCAAATATGCAGTTATTTCAGTCCTTAAGCACTATATTGATGACCAGAGGAGGATTTGGAAAAGTCGGATTGTTGGTATCTAAAGTAGTGATTAGATGTTGATTAATCTGATGGCCTTGAATCTAAATCTGGTTGCTAACAAACCTCAAACATAGAATATATCATATATGAAATAAAGCAACATTCATCTATCTGATCATGTATTATCCGTTTCAGTCGACACCAACAACCTCGATGAAACACAATGTAACAACTGACCCTGTTACACCCCCCTAAGGAGGTGTTGCCAAAATTGCCCCGTTTAGGGGGGATAGGAACGTATTCTTCCCTGTGAGTATATTTCTTAATTCTTAACGTGATTTTTAGACTATTGAATAAATAAACCGTCATTTGAATCTAAATTCTACTTATGTTGTAGGCACCAACACAAACACTTACACAAACACCTGCGCAGGGTACCTCGCAGCCCTCACAAGATGTTGAATCGCACTATTTTATAGCGGTGAGTTTAATTTCTTAGACTATTCTTTAATTCTTAGAATATTTCTTAAATCTTAACGTGATTTTTAGAATATTTAATAGATAAACCATCATTTGAATCTATATTCTACTTATGTTGCAGACACCAACACAAACACTTACACAAACACCTGCGCAGGGTACCTAGCAGCTCTCACAAGATGTTGAATCGCACTATTTTATAGCGGTGAGTTTAATTTCTTAGACAATTCTTTAATTCTTAGAATAATTCTTAATTCTTAACGTGATTTGTAGAATATTGAATAGATAAACCGTCATTTGAATCTATATTCTACTTATGTTGCAGACACCAACACAAACACCTACACAAACACCTGCGCAGGGTACCTCGCAGCCCTCACAAGATGTTGAATCGCACTATTTTATAGCGGTGAGTTTAATTTCTTAGACTATTCTTTAATTCTTAGAATAATTCTTAATTCTTAACGTGATTTTTAGAATATTGAATAGATAAACCGTCATTTGAATCTATATTCTACTTACGTTGCAGACACCAACACAAACACCTACACAAACACCTGCGCAGGGTACCTAGCAGCTCTCACAAGATGTTGAATCGCACTATTTTATAGCGGTGAGTTTAATTTTTTAGACTATTCTTTAATTCTTAGAATAATTCTTAATTCTTAACGTGATTTTTAGAATATTGAATAGATAAACCGTCATTTGAATCTATATTCTACTTATGTTGCAGACACCAACACAAACACCTACACAAACACCTGCGCAGGGTACCTCGCAGCTCTCACAAGATGTTGAATCGCACTATTTTATAGCGGTGAGTTTAATTTCTTAGACTATTCTTTAATTCTTAGAATAATTCTTAATTCTTAACGTGATTTTTAGAATATTGAATAGATAAACCGTCATTTGAATCTATATTCTACTTACGTTGCAGACACCAACACAAACACCTACGCAAACACCTGCGCAGGGTACCTCGCAGCTCTCACAAAATGTTGAATCGCACTATTCTATAGGAATATTACGAAGGTTCGACCATCAGGCTGGATATCGAGAGGATCGCTTTCTGGAGACTACAGGGGACACTTGATCTACAGAAATTTCCAAATGTTCACCAGCTCACTGTTGCTTTTGGAGACATAGACTGCCAGCAAATGAAGAACTTTAGAGGGGTTTTGGAGTTGGAATGTGGTGATCAGCCCCCAAAATTTTGCCCGGTTAGCATATTCACATCTTGATTCATAATTCAAGTGTTTTTATGTCATTCACATCGAAAGATATTGTTTTACCTGTGTCTATCCTAAAACTCAATGACCATTTCATGTTACCTAAACTCATCTTGATTATACTTTAAACCCCACCCTGTTTACTCATTACAAAACTATACAATTAATGACTCGCAGAAATTAAGGATGTCATAGATTACCATTTTGATTTTAGATGAAATTCTACCTATTTGATAGAAAAATATTGTGGGAAAAGGAAGAAATTGTTTGTCTTAAACAATTTGCTCGTTTTCCCGCAATGATTGATGAAGTCGTCTTCTCACAGTGTACTCATTACACTCATTAAAAAATATGATATTGCATAAAAGGATATTATTTACTATTCAAGAATGATGATTCAATAACGACGGTCACAACGCCACAGACAATCACCAGCTCAACTACCAGCACCACTAGAACAACACCAGCAACGGACTTGAGGACTATGACTGAAGAGATGACAACAGACAGATGGACGAACAGAATGACATTTGAGACAACTGACAGGACGACTGACCTCACCAAGAAAAACGAAGAAATAACAAGAGGACCATGATGGTCCTAAATCGCGCACCTGAACCAGGATGACAAAAGTGACAATGGCAATTTTGCCAAATTCAAAGCAGAGCTCCACATAAAAGGGGGTCAAGACTTTCTAACTTTTTTATTTCAAATCGAAACCCTATGTTGTGGTGCTCATTTGAATTGTCTCGATGAAACGATTCTAATGAGTACCCACAACATATAGTTTGATGAATTTTTAGTGAAATATTTAGTTTTAAAATGTCAACCCCCTCTTATCTGGAGGTCTGTCAAAGGCATAAAATAAGGACTTTCTGTTATGAAACGATTTGGAAAGGGCTTAAACCTTGATATGGAAAGGGCTTAATCCTTACCCAGACAGAAATGAAATAGATTGTTCCAATTTGAAAGGAGTTGCACAAGACAAAATTAATAAGGGTCAAGAAAGGATTCAAGACCAATATAGCACATAAAATATTGAGGAAAAGGATAAAATGCTGATTATTAGCATTTTCTTCATTTGACTCAATAATTTCCTAAGCTTTTTCTTACAGGGACATCAAAACCAATTCTTTTTAGGAAAGGGATAAGGCATTGAGATGATGATGCGTAACAGAGATTCAGTAAAGAGGGATTAATGGCTTACCAAATTGCAAAATATCTTCTGATGTTAATCAAACCCTTTGTTTAGGGCATCCATTTCAATCATCTAATCAAGACTTTTCAAATGTGTACCTACAACAAAGGTTAGGAATTTTGAATAACAACTTTAGAATGTACTTGCCCCTTCTAATGTGTAGCTTCATTCTCTATCAGATAAGAGTTCCATTATCAGATAAAGGCAGCCCTGGTGTTATTGTTGGACGGTCTTTTATTGACTTTAGACGGTCAAACTATTTACTTAAGCCATGATGGCTGATAAGCTGATACCTGGTCAAAATAAATTTGTCTGAATTCCTCACTTGACAAGAGCTGTCCGAAGACTTTCTAAGTTGCTTAATATAAAGGGGGCATAACTCCAAATAGAGTGGTCCCAGGGTCATGGGCCCTGATAGTAAGGTAGAGGGTGTGATGGTAAATAAGTATTCCAAGTTTGGGTTGAATCCCTTTGATAGTATGGAAGTTATTGATGTTTGAAAAAACTTTAACCTTGGTTGCAACGCCAACGCCGACGCTCGGGTGACAGTATAAGCTCTCATTTTCTTTGAAAAGTAGAGCTAAAAATTTCAAAATCCACAACATAGGGCTTCTTTGCTTGTAAAGTGATGGTTTGAAGTATTCTGTTTGAGGTCCATGACATGTAAACTCATGCAAAATTTCACGACTCTAGACCAAACAGTCTTTGAGAAAACTGTCTCTATGTGAAAACTGATACCCCACAACATAGGGCCAATTCTTCTTTTACCACAATAGTTTGAAGTACTTTGGAAGAGGGCATTGAGACAATGATAAGGATATTTTAAAAAAAGTCACTCGAGGAACATTCCTGCCAAGTTGATTTTTAAAGAATTAACTTAGGATGAGCCTGATAAGCCCCGCCCTGCCACGCCCACATTTTTTGACAAATCTAAAATTCCCGAACAAATTTTGAAAAGGGTCACCCAAAGAACATTCCTGCCAAGTTTGGTTAAAATTGGACCATTGGTTTAGGAGGAGAAGATGTTTAAAGAAATTGTGAACGGACGGACAGATGGACGGACAGATGGACGGACGGTGAGCGACCACAATAGCTCACATTGAGCACTTTGTGCTCAGGTGAGCTAAAAACCACAGGTCTTTACTATTTTCATTCATCAACATACAACTTAATTTTAGAAAATTCAACCAACATAAATATTTCATCTATTGGCACACCCCCTAAGAAAAATCATTCATTACTCATAACCATTACTGTATCCATGGCATTCCGTTTGAAGCATTCGGAAGAAGGAAAGTTAATAAAAGCTTTCAAAAAATTTGGAAAATACAAGGAAGTTACGTTTTCCCCCTATAGAGGAAACACATACATTCATGTCTCTGACACCAAAAAATGCTTTGAGGATGGCAAATTCGACTTCACTAAAGTGAAGTCGGTATCTTTTAATAAAGATGAGTTTCTAGATTTGACAAACATGGTGCCGGAATTCCAAAAGCACAACTCCATCTTCAAAGGAGAAGAAGTAAGTCTTTTTTATTTATATACCAATAAGGTAGATGTCGTTTTTCGACACCTTAACCCTTTCCCAAATGGTAAAATTTTAGTGTGATCCCCTTCAAAAACTGCCAAAAATGACAAAATGGAAGTTATTAAAGATAAAATTTTTGTAAAATATGGCATAAAAAATATTGAGACAAAAGGAGAAACTGCTGGTTATCAGCAGTTTCTTCTTTTGTTTCATTGTTTTCCCAAGCCTTTTCTATTAGGGACGTCAAAACCAGGTCTTATTAGGGAAAGGGTTAAGACGAAATGAGCAAAAAAAAGTTGTGGTAAAATATTCCGGAGAATAAACAATTATCAAAACGGAAGTTGGCTTGATTTTTTTCATTTGCAAAAAACGCCGCCCGAATACGATTGTCGTTGTCGTCTTTTTTCCCGTTAAATCATGAGACCCATCGAAGTATAAATTCGACACCTTGTGGGTAAATTCGACACCCCAAGAATTTGTGTAAGAAAATAATCAGAAAACGATGTTAATATCTCTTATAAACTGCGAATCAGGTGAATATATTGATTACGACGATGCACTTGATTTTTCTTCATTGAGATTTTCATTCCACCCAAGATTCGGAGACAGAGATCAATTTGCGAAATGCGATTTTTTTTTAAATGTTCATCCGCGCAAATTCATTTCTTACACCACAAATATTCCCTTAAAGCATCTACGAAATATTCCTTCTTCATTTAAAACACCGCGGTCGCCAAACAACAATGTTAAGAAAGTTAATTGTCTCCTCGAATGAAATGTAAAAGAAATACATTGTCCTTGAAATATTCCAATTCATGGTTTAATTATTCCATGACTAAATTGATTTAAACTTTACATGCGCACCCCGAAATTTCAACAATTGATCCCTTTTAAGTACTGTATGAGAATGAGTCTATTTCTATTTTCGAAAACTGTTCAATAACAGGTGTTCCGCGCGCGGCTTCGCGGCTTTGTTTGATGTTTTAAACCCTCCCTCAGACGGTTAGCGGTATGACGATTGTGTGACGTCATTTTGTTCCGACAAAGGAATGAGAAATCAGCACGTGAATATCCCTGTCAATCAAGCATATACATGCTCGAATGGGTGGAGACTGACAAACTGTTCAGACCAATCAATTAAACCCAATTTATTTCTGCACCTCCAACGGTCAAATCTAGAGTGGTATAAAATTTGAATTTAATGCGTCGGATTGTTAACAATTGTGTTGGATAAATAAGGATGTTTCTCACAAAGTAAGACTCGTCATATTTAATATATTCGTCTACAGTCTGGAAGTTTGATTCACCTCGAAATATGATTATGGAACAATTTTCCGCGTGAAACGTTTCTGGAGCAAATTAAAGTGGAATTTGCTTATAATTCGTATTTTTCGATCAAATTTGTATGTTGGATGATGAAAAAAGGCATAAGCGCTATTTCTACAGTTCAAAATAAGCGAAACAATTAAACTGTAGTCTGTTTCTGTCGATGTAGGAACTTCCAAATTCAAACATTTAATCACGTTTTAGGGCATGTCGAATTTATACGCACTTCAAATATTTTGTTGTATAAATTCGACACCCTTTCTCAAGTTGAAAATAAAGCAGAGGAATGCTTTTAATCAATTAATTAATGAAAATATACACATTTCCGACATAGTATTGAAACATTTATCATACAAAAATGATTTTCATATTTTTCCAAATGTCTTTGTTTTGATCCACTTTCTTACGATAATCTGTAACGGCCATTTTAGCCCATCAGAAAATTTGACGACCTTTTTCTTCCGCGATTTTTTCTGGGAAAGGCTGGGTGTTTGGAGGACATGAATTATTTTTATACGTCAGTTATTGCCCCGAGATAAGTTGTTTAATATTAGAATGCTATTAATACGCTTTGTGTGTCAAATATTGTAAATATTATGGAAGAGTGTCGAATTTGGACGACTGTCGAAATTACCCGACTTTACTAAGTTATTTATTTTTTATATATATATTTTTAAAATTTTTCGTTATCATTGTACTGTAAACTCGTTTGGTGAAGGCACAAAGGCAAACAGGTCTTTACAGTAAGTCTAGATGTTATACAATCTGTACTGTAAACTGGTTCGGTGAAAGCATATAAGCAAACAGGTCTTTACAGTATGTCTAGCTGTTGTATCTGTAAAAACTAAGTTATTAAGTTTTTATAATTCCTTTTCGTCCGTTTTCATTGTACAGTAAACTGGTTTGATGTTGACACATCACGTCTGCACAGTATATCAAGGAGCATAATCACAATTTGTCTTTTAACTCTTTCCTTTCATTTTCGCTATTGCCCGATCGGGAAATTTCACCAACCTGGGCCCCGTTTTACTAACGAACTTACGATCAAGTTTTTGTGGAAACTGTGTAACAAGGCATCTGATTGCACGAAAAAACGGATTAGGCCAATCAGAATTGTTGTTACAAGTAATTACGCAAAAAATAATCGTACGTTCGTTAGTAAAACGGGGCCCGGGTCACCTAGTTGCAATGATGTAACCGAAACCTTTTTGAATTTTGATTTGGGTTTCGGTTACAATTCCTTCCTATTCATTGCAATGGAGCAGGTGCTGGAATGATTCATTCCAGCTAGTTTAGCATAGGCAAACTTCAAAATAAAGCTATGGAATGTAGTAAGAATGTTACCTGACAACAGGTTAAGTATTTTTCTGTCAATCCAGCATAGTTTTATGTTGAACTCACTTTCAAACAAAGTTCAATTCAATTTTGAAGCGAAGTACCCATCCATTTTCTTATACTGAGATTTTAATTTTCCTTTGGAAGAAATAATTGATAACAATTCTTGTTGATACTTTCCTACCTGAATTTGTGCCATGGAATATCTTTTTATGGGATACACATCTGATTAGATATGTTAGTATTTAAAAATTTAGGCAAGAAAATGTATTTTCCACTCTTTTGTCTTGCTCCACACGAAGGAATAGGGTGGACTCGTAGCCACAAACCAATAACCATCATCAAGTTTGTGGCTACGATATCGCAGCTACGGGTCACCATGCATCTAGTTTAACCCCCCCCCCCCGTCCGTATAGTTGACGTAGAGTGACAGCTTGCAGATTCGTACAGTTTTGAAGGGTTTTAAAATTATATAACTCTTACACTTGCAAATGTTCTTTTCATATTCTGCAGACAAAATGATACACCTTTCTTGATTCTTTTGCTGACCTACTTCCGATTTCAGCACTTACGATTTGTCAGGGAACCATCGTTATTCAACCATCATAAAAGTCATAAAATTTTACTTGGTACAGTTTGCAGATTCGTACACCACCTTTTCGTAACAATTACACCAAGCAATGATGAAAAATCACTATCTATCTAAAAAGTAACCAATTTTATCACGGCATGCAAAAGGACCTCTATGGATAAGGCGAGAGATCTCCCTAAAAGGCTCAGCGCGATGGCTCAATTTTCAAAACTAAAAAATTGAGAAACAACTTTAAGCTTTATGGTTAGGAAGATAAATAAAGGAAATGAATACAGTTTTTTGTCATTTATAAAGTTCTATAGGTGCAGATAACTCTTGATTTTTGTGCCCACCTGAATAGTTTCATTTTCTTATACTACCGGTATTCATAGACTTAAAATGAAGTTTTTTTTGTTTTATTTCCAATTTATTTTCTACAGATACAAGGATAAATGGTGTTGACATCATATGGCAGCTTTGGTTTTGTCCGTATTGCGCATGCGCATCATTGAAACAACTTTAAAAGCGCACTTTCCCGCCAAAAACTGAGGAATACCTACCTTCCATGGGCTGGTGAACATCGTTCCACCCCTTGACCCAGCTTTCCATTGACATATGTTGTGTCATTTGACCATATGCTTCCTTGGTAAAAAGGATTTCCTGGGTCACGGGGTGGAACATACTTTTATACTAAAAATAGTGATCATATACCAATTGCCATATTTTTGGCCGGAAGATTTCGCCTTTAAACTCGTTTCAATGATGCGCATGCGCATTAGGGACAAAACGAAAACTGGTTTATAATTTCAACACCAATTGTCTTTACATTTACAGAAGAAATCTTGCTAATAAAATCATGAAAAACTTAATTCTGGTTAAATGAATACCGGTGGGGTAAGAAAATGTAATTTTGGGGGTAGGTACAGAAACCAAGAGTTATCTGTACATGTCGAATCGTTTTGATTGAACAAAATCACTTTTTATAGGATTTAGGTATCCATCTAACAATATAGCTCAAAATAATCATCATTTTGCATGTTTTGAAAATTGGCTTTTCCATTAGAGCTTTTTAGGGAGATTTCTCGCCTTATCCGTAGAGGTCCTTTCAGCATAATTTGTGGAAAAGTAACTTACTTTCAAGGTTTTGAAGACAATGGGTATAGACTGAACAGAATGGAACAGAATTGAACAGTCGGCTAATTTGAAATATCAAAATATGATATAAAATTACATTTTTACCAAAACAAGAGCTGTCACTGTAAGATGACAATGCCCCCGACACCGCTTTGATCGTCATAAGGTCAAGGTCATCCAGGGGTCAAGGTCACCAAAGTATGTGCCTACAGAAAGGTAATGTACCAAGGAATGTTGTGGTAAAGTATGAAGCGAATATGTCAAGTAATAAGGAAGTTATGGCCAATGTTAAAGTTTTTTGGACGGAATGACGGACGGACGGACAGACGGACGGACAAGTCAAATTTATGATGCCTCCCTATCGGGGGCATAAAAATTACATCTATATTATATTTATATAAGATTTGCATATTGGGTATGAAAAGACCTTGGGATGAACGAAATAGTGTCCCCAGATAAAGGGGAATTACTCTTTCGTCGTTGGAATGACAGCGGTCAGAAGATCGATTCAAATGTAAAAATTGGAGCAAATGACATCTATGTAAGCAGTTGGAATATTAAATAGGATAATTTTCTCACATTATACTGAGCTGATTAGGTTTTATAATGACTCGGCTAGCTTATTTTGAATAAACATAACTGCAACCCAGTGAAAATTCAGCTTCGTAAGTACGACAAAATCGTCTGCATCACGCTCGATGTGTCAAACACACTATCTTTGGCACCAAAATTGATCTAAGGACATACAAAAGTAGTTAATTGAGCAACCATTCAGCATTGCTTAGCATATTCAATGCGCCAGAGGCCAGAAACCGCCGAGTGTACGAATCTGCAAGCTGTACGAATCTGCAAGCTGTCACTCTAGATAGAATTGACCTAAATAACATACACGTACTGTTAGCGTTCTAAATTAGGTCATTCGTTAAAAAACTCGAAATAACATTAGTTGAAATGTCAATTCTTTCGAGTTCGTGCTGCTTATTTTGAATTTAATAAAAAAAGAAGTGAGCTTGCAACATTTCTAAATCTTACACACATTTCGGTTTACCTAACTAGAGTGTTTGGGAAGTGACCGATATGTGTAAACAAGCCCTTGTAGACCAACAGACGCTTCCGGTGACCTATTTACGGATGTAAAGTTGAAGAATAACGCTTACAGTACTAGCCCCCCCCCCCCCTCGCAATACGTGTTATTAGCTCACCTGAGCACAAAGTGCTCAAGGTGAGCTATTGTGGTCGCTCATCGTCCGTCGTCTGTCCGTCCATCTGTCCGTCCGTCCGTCCATCTGTCCGTCCGTTCACAATTTCTTTAAACATCTTCTCCCAAACCATTTGGGCAATTTTAACCAAACCTTGCAGGAATCTTCCTTAGGTGACCCTTTTCAAAATTTGTTCGCGAATTTTTGATAAGTCAAAAAATGTGGGCGTGGCAGGGCAGGGCTTATCAGACTTAGAGAAATCATAATAAAATTCTTTAAAAATCCACCATTGGGCCAATTTGAACCAAACTCGGTTGGAATGTGCCTGGAGTCACTCTTTTCAAAATTTGTTCATAAATTTTTACATTTGTCAAAAAATGTGGGCGTGGCAGGGAGAAAGGGGCTTATCCGACTTAGAGAAATCAAAAGAAAATTCTTTAAAAATCAACTATTGGGCCAATTTGAGCCAAACTCGGTTGGAATATGCCTTGAGTTACTTTTTTCAAAATTTGTTCACAAATTTGTACATCTGTGAAAAAATGTTGGCGTGGCAGGGAGAAAGGGGCTTATCGGACTTAGAGAAATCAGAAGAAAATTCTTTAAAAATCAACTATTGGGCCCAATTGAACCAAACTGGGTTGGAATGTGCCTTAGGTCACTCTTTTCAAAATTTGTTCGCAATTTTTTAAATTTGTCAAAAAATGTGGGCGTGGCAGGGAAAAAGGGGCTTATCAGACTTAAAGAAATCAGAAGAAAATTCTTTAAAAATCAACCGTTTGGCCAATTTAAATCAAATGCGACTGGAAAGTTCCTTGAGTGACTTGTTTCAAAATTGTGTCTGGAATTTTTTGATTTTGTAAAAAGTATATGGGTTTGGCAGGGTTGGGGAAATTTCTTGCATTAAAAATTATACTTTACTGTGGCTTGTCACAGAGATACTTAGTTTTCTTCTAAACTGTTTGGCCTAGAACATTGAAATTTTGTGTAAGACCTCATTTCATGAATGGCTACCAGAATACAAGAAATCATCACTATACATGGAAACTAAGCCTTATATTGTTGGTTCTACCTTTTACAAGGCAATTTTGAACCATTTACTTTGGGAATCATACAGGCTGCAGATAAGAGGAGATGATAGCTTTTCAGAAATCAACATTTTGTTTCAATACTCATCAAATCCTATGTTGTTGGTGATCATTTCAATCATCTGCTTGAAAAGATTAAATTCTACATAGTGTTTGGATATAAATAATAAATTTAGAGTGCTGTTTCTATTTCATTTATCTATTTCTCTTATCTGTTGCTCTGGCTGTCCATATGTTTATCTTATGTAAACAAATAAGAAGGGATTAGCTTAGCTTATCAGATGTTGATCTTTCGCTATATTTTTTCAAATAACAAACTAAATCTTGTAAATTGTGCTTATAATTTGTTATAATGATATATCATAAATGATCAATCTCTAACAGATCAGTATGCTTTGAAAATTAGCCGTATGTTGTATATTGCGAAATCATAAATAACTTAAACCATTGTGCTAATTCATATCCGACTTTACAGGATCGATTCGAACAAAATTATTCCCTAATTGTTTCCAAACAGAAAGCCATTAGGTTGATGTCTTTGAATTTGACCTAATTGCCATTTTTATCTTGTCATCTTGATTCAGGTGAGCGAATTAGGACCATCATGGTCCTCTTGTGTTGTTATACACGGTAAATATTGACCTGAACCCGGTGAATATGGTATGATTAATTGTGACACGGAATAATCATTACTCGCCAGCAATCATCACTGCTAAGCAGAGTCGATAGTTTCCATGTGCATTATGCCTTTGTATTCTGCACATGCTTCTCGTGTCAACATAATGTTGGAGAGTGGTAATTTCGCGTTACAATTACTCATTCCATATTCAACAGGCTCAGGTCAATATTTACGGAGTATACCTCGAACCTTGCTATTTAAATCGATTCTTCTCTGATGTAAATACGCTCTTTGATATTTTGATGTTTCGCTGTTTACAGCGAAATATCAAAGAGCGTATTTACATAAGAGAAGACTCGGATTACCTGCTATTTTATTTGTGATCAACTACATGCTCTTCGCAATGTCACACTGCCGATGGTGAATTTATAAATATATACTTTTGACTTTTTCATCACATTAGAATCTACAAAAATGACCAATCAGGACAATGTTCACTACACCATATCTAGAGTTCTCAAAGAATTAAGCCCCAGCATTGGAAAAATATTAGCTCAAATGTTTCAACAATCTATCGACATGGGAAATGTACCAGAAGATTGAAAAACAGTCAACATATGCAGTGGCGGATCCAGGGGGGGGGGGGGGGGTCAAACGAACCCCCCTCTGTAGCCTGATTCTTTCATTTCATGCAGAAATTCAGTCAAAAGAGTGTAATACTTGTAAAACGAACCCCCCTTTTTGTAAAAACGAACCCCCCTCAAAGAAATCATGGATCCGCCGCTGATATGTCCATTGTTCAAGAAAAACGACAAATCTATACCTAGTAATTATCGACCGGTGTATTTAACGTGTATATGCTGTAAACTTCTCGAACACATAATATGCTCAAATTTAATGAAGCACTTCGATATGTATAACATAATCAACAACATGCATTCAGAAAAAAACACAGCTGTGAAATTCTACTTACAACCGTTATAAATGAATGATTGGGCATACTCACTGGATTGTAAAAAACAAGTTGACATTTTCATTCTGGACTTTGAGAAGGCGTTCGATACAGTGCCACACAAACTTTTGAAAACAAAGCTACACAAATATGGTGTTCGAACTGGATGATTTTGTGTGCCATCGTGAAATCAACAACTTAGATGACTGTCACGAACTCCAAAAGGACATTGACAAACTTGGAAACTGGGCAGATAAGTGGGGAATGCATTTCCAACCAGTGAAATGCAACATCATGACCTTATCCAGAAAAAAGAACAACCTAATCTACAAGTATACCTTAAGGGGGAATGCTCCAGTTTCCTGAAATTTTTCCCAATAAAAGAATTTATTCATATTTTGTATGTTTAAATTACATGCTATTACCAATTGAAAAATAAAATAAAAATGCATGGTCAGCGATCTTTTTTGAATTTTATAGGCATTCGTTTCACATACCCCTACATCGAAAAAATGCACAATTTCTTGCACCTGTCCAAGGTCACTAAAATGCTAATAAAATGCTGTATATTCATCGTTTAGTCCCGAAAACGGATTTAAAGTAAAGTCTTAAATTTAATTAGAACAGAAAACCCAAAATATGTGCTATTATAAACGCGTAAATGTATAAAACAGCATTCTTACGTGTTCGGTTAGATCAAAGAAGCTGGAGTGTTTTATGTCAAAATTTGCATATTTTGGAAATATTTCAAGTTCTACATAATAGAATTTGATAAAACTCTCTCATTGTATTAAGCAACATGTCCTGGTAATAATTCAAAAAGAAAATGTATAGGTCAGCGCACTTATTAGTGAATTAAAGCAACTTTTATCAGCTACACATGAATAAAATGACGCAAAACAGTGGTAACTGTATACACACTTACGACTGTCTTGCTCTAAATAATCGATTTCCATCTTGAGGAAATCAGTTTCACATAATAAATACATTTTTACCGTCGAAAATGGTAAATTGTAATGATGTGTTATATTATTAAAAATGTGGTAGCGAAACATATTGGTACGAAACATTTAATTTGCTACAGTAATGACCGAGTGTTCCGAAAAACTGGAGCATTCCCCCTTAAAGAACACACCGCTCATCGTACTTAATTCCATTAAATATCTAGGAGTCCATATAATAAACAACCTTAACTGGAATAAACATATTGACGAAACCTATAAAAAAATAAAAATCCTAGGTCTACTGAAAAGAAATCTACATCAATGTCCACAAGACGTCAGACTACAAGCATACAAAGGCCTCAAACGACCCGTTTTAGAATACGCCAGTGCAGTATGGGATCCATACCAAACTACTCTACAAGCAAACTAGAAAAAGTCCAAAAAAGATCAGCTCGTTTCATCACATCCAACTACAACTACACTGAAGGCAGCATGACCGAAATACTAAAAACACTTAAACTCGACAACCTAGTGAATAGAAGAAAACGTAACCGCCTGATACTGCATGTAAAGGTCTAAACAACAAAGTATCTTTGCCTCTGGAAACCCTACGCAGACCAAAACGATCTTCGAAAAACAACCATAAGGAACATTTTAACATTGTTTATACAAGAACGGATACTTTTAAATCGAGCTTCATACCAAAAACTGTTCGTGATTGGAATTCATTATTCATTACCTAGTGACATTATAGATACGTACACCAACTCCAGTGAGCCCGTTAAATCCTTTATTCACTTAATAAAACAACGATATTAAACCAATACTTGACGCTGCGTGGTGAAGAAATGTCGCAAGATGCATCACCGTACCCAATCAAGATCAAGATGTTCATATGTAGTCGAACCATACCTTTGTAGGCCTATGTTGATTTATTTCTGACCAGCATCAGATCCTGTGATTAAAGTTAGGCACAAGGAATGAGAGTGTCCCAGGGCCGAATCCACTACCGACCCGATTCCAATGCACTTTAAATACTCAAAAACTATAAAAGATATTTTAAAAATTGAACCCCCTTTTGGTAGAAATCATAAAGCTACACGATGATTAATTAGAGGGGGTTTAGGTTTTCAGTCATTTTTGCTTTTTTTAAAGGGGACCTCCTAAGGAATATTTCTGCTATTTAGATCACAAATTGTTATGAAACTCCTCTATTGTGAATACCCATGAAATTGTCATTAGACGGCACGATTTTACTATAAAATAGGATTTGGCGATTATTGAATATATCACTTAGTCTGTTATTTCAATCACACATTGTGATGAAACTCCTATGCTTAATGCTGTCACTGTGGATACCCATGCGATTGTCATTAGGACGCGATTTCAATGAGCTCCTATAATACATGTATAGAGTTTCATAAACATTGAATCCTTAGTTTGGTAAATTTGTTTTTATGCATTATGTACTTACTACAATGCATTGATTACCTTTTTTCAATGGAAAAACGTACATTGTTAAATAAAACGAGATAAAGTACCTAAAGTAGTAACATGTCATATTTCTATAAGAAATAAGGTTAACTTTTACCCTTTCCATTTCAGAAATTAAAAGTGTGGTCTAATTTGAAAGCTGCAGCAGACAACAAATGGACGTTAATAAAGATGGGATCTGTGTACAAATATAGCATGGAAAATATTGAGGCATTCTGTGCTTTTTGTTCAGTGTAAGGTTTGACAAAACTCAGAATGCTCAATATTTTCGTTCGGATTTACATCACTAGATTATCATATTTTTTTTTATTTTTAGCTCCACTGGCCTTCAGGCCAGCGGGCTATTGTCATGGCACTGTGTCCGTCGTGCGTCCGGTCGTCAACTTTTTCTTTAAAACGTTTCTCCTCAGAAACTACTGGATGGATTTCAATCAATCTTCACAGGAATGATCATTAGGTGGTCCTCTATCAGATTTCTTCAATTAATTGTGATTGAACCAGAAAGTCTGGAGTTATCTGCCCTTGAATTGTTTTGACTTTGTTTTCGCTTTTGCACTTACAAATATTGACCAATGAATCAACACAAAACTTGGTCAAAATGTTGATGCCAATAAGATCTTGCCTTAGTGCAATTTTCAGCTTGATCTGAATTTATCATGAGTTATGTGCCCTTGAAATTGACAAAATTGTTATTTTCGGCTTAATTTTGACTTTGTTTCACTCTAGCAACTACAAATATTGACTAATCAAGACAAAAGTACGACAGAATGTTGGTCACTATAAGATCTAGCCTTGGTATAATTTTCAGCTTGATTGGAATTTTCTATCATGAGTTATGTGCCCTTGAAATTGATAAAATTGCCATTTTCGGCTTTATTTTGACTTCGTTTTCACCATCAACTACAAATATTAACCTATCATGACACGATATGGACACGATATTGGTGACCATAAGATCTTGCCAGAGTGTGATTTTCAGCTTAATCTGAATATTACATCATGAGTAGTGTCCTCTTAAAATTGACACAATTACCATTTTTGACCTTATTTTTACTCCAACAACCATAAATGTCTACGAATCAATGTGCAACTTTCACATACTAGTAATCTTACTAGCCATAAAATCTTGCGTGAGTGTAATTTTCAGCATTATCTGAATCTAAACTCTGATTTATGTGCCCTTGAATTTGACAAATCGCTGTTCTCCACTTTTTTTTACTCTCTTAATGTCCACAAATATTGAACAAGCAGGTCAAAACCAGTATTATCCTAAGCTGGAATATCCTTCCCTTTCCTTTACTTCTTCTTGCTCTAAGAACTGCATGTATTGAACTATCTAATCAAAACTTCGATTAAACATTAAAAGAACCTCAGACCTGTGGAGCAATTCAAGACCTTCACGTCTTCTAGTTTATCTAAAGGCATCGTTTACATTTGAACAAAATGTAAACAAGTGTTATACAATCTTGGTTATATTGTAATTGTAGTTAACGTATACAACCCTTCATTAGGGGAACTTGGCACCAAAGAGCCAGAGGCGAAATTTAAAAAGCGCCAGTAATTTCTAAACCGTGTTGCATTTTCATTCCAAAAATACTAACAGAAGCATTTTGAACGGTTTTGAATTTATGCATACTTATGGAAATATTTGACAAAAATGCTCAAAATTACATCCCTTGCATATAAATATGGAGTAAAATAATATTTGTAAATTATTTTCCTCTTGAACCATAATCTTGAAATCCGGTACGGCCAATCAACATATTTGAAGTGTATTTACTAGAGTGTGTAAATTTCATGATCACATTGTCCTGGTGGATGAGCTGCAAAGGATCTCTATGGATAAGGCGAGAACTCTCCCTAAAAGGCTCTAATGGAAAGGTCAATTTTCAAAACATGCAAAATGATGATTATTTTGAGCTATATTGTTAGATGGATACCTAAATCCTATAAAAAGTGATTTTGTTCAATCAAAACGATTCGAAATGTACAGATAACTCTTGGTTTCTGTACATACCCCCAAAATTACATTTTCTTACCCCACCGGTATTCATTTAACCAAAATTAAGTTTTCTATGATTTTATTAGCAAGATTTTTCTGAAAATGTAAGGACAATTGGTGTTGAAATCATATACCAGTTTTCGTTGTGTCCTTATGCGCATGCGCATCATTGAAACGAGTTTAAAGGCGAAATCTTCCCGCCAAAAATATGGCAATTGGTATATGAGCACTATTTTTAGTATAAAAGTATGTTCCACCCCGTGACCCAGGAAATCCTTTTTACCAAGGAAGCATATGGTCAAGTGACACAACATATGTCAATGGGAAGCTGGGTCAAGGGGTGGAACGATGTTCACCAGCCCATGAAAGGTAGGTA
Organism: Fragum sueziense; assembly: GCA_963680895.1. Taxonomy (NCBI): domain Eukaryota; kingdom Metazoa; phylum Mollusca; class Bivalvia; order Cardiida; family Cardiidae; genus Fragum; species Fragum sueziense. The sequence goes on from OY804596.1 coordinate 18,029,340, forward strand.
TTCCTCAGGTTTTGGCGGGAAAGTGCGCTTTTAAAGTTGTTTCAATGATGCGCATGCGCAATACGGACAAAACCAAAGCTGCCATATGATGTCAACACTATTTATCCTTGTATCTGTAGAAAATAAATTGGAAATAAAACAAAAAGAAACATCATTTTACGTCCATGAATACCGGTAGTATAAGAAAATGAAACTATTTAGTGTCGTAAAGTCATGACCAACAGAAACGAATAGCCATATGATCGTATAGTTTAATATATTACAAAGTCTATGTTATAATAAAACACATCTTGCAAGTTCAAACCAAGTTTAGCATTCAACGACAATAGCCCTCCTGGCTATCTCCCTCTGATCTTCCTCTCCAGACATGTGGTTATATATACACTGCACAAATAGTAGTAATACAACTGTCCTAATTATAAATACATCAATTAACCATTAACTTTGACAACCAAGCACGAGTTGTACTGGTCACATGTCATAAGAATGACAAATATGACAATTCTATGACATTAGGTGGGCACAAAAATCAAGAGTTATCTGCAACTATAGAACTTTATAAATGGCAAAAAACTGTATTCATTTCATTTATTTATCTTCCTTACCATAAAGCTTAATTTTGTTTCTCAATTTGTTAGTTTTGAAAATTGACCCATCGCGCTGAGCCTTTTAGGGAGATCTCTCGCCTTATCCATAGAGGTCCTTAATTGTGGTCGACTCAGTTTGTGCGCACACTGTTTCTTTTGCATTGCAGGCTTCACATTTAGGTAAAGTAATATTTGCTAGGTGTTTTACTTCACTTATAACAGTTTAGGCAGCGAGTTGATTTTTGACTAAACAATTTAATATGATGCCAGTTGCCTATTTCAGTTGCCTTTCTTCCACTTTCTCATTTTGTAGCTGAGTAATACTTGATATTGTTGTGTGCGAAGTAGAAGACAGCTGAGTGCTTCCCTGAAGAGAGAAAAGCAAGAAAAACACTGAATAATTAATACTGTTAGCCCGTTCCCAAATGATAAACTTTTGAGAATGCTCAAATTCAAAAGGCCTTCAAGTTTGCAGACGATTTAATGAGATTTGATAGATAAAGAATTTTTGTACAATAACGCAGAAAATATTGAATCAAAAGAAAAATGTTAATTATCAACATTTTCTTTCTTTGTCTCAATGTTTTGCTCAGACCCTTTCTTTTAATTTAAACCAAGTTTGTTTAGAATTACTTTCAAGGCACGTTCTCACATCGGATTATTCATGGTGCATGGTTGTTTTTGTTTAGTTTCTAATATTGTATAATAATAGTATTGATTAATTTCATACAAGGTAACATTATCTATTCTTGAATTAGATATATTGTCACTATAATCTACCTTTCTGGATGTTTATGTAATTATAAATATATCAGTAATTTTGTATACATCCAGGTATGTGTTGCTATTGCACCCAATATGACCTTAGTTGTCGACGGGCCTTAACCCTTTCGGCGCCAGCTGTATAGTAAAACAATGCCCCCAGAGCCAAATTTATTATGAAAATCTGCAAGAAATACTCCCACGTGTGTCTAAAATTGACATTACTTTTTTTTAGCTCACCTGCGCACGAAGTGCTCGAGGTGAGTTATTGTGGTCACTTTTTGTTTGGCGTCCGTCCGTCCATCAACATTTGGGGTGTTTACACTCTAGCATCCACAAAAGTTAGGCAATTATGATCAAACTTGGCCAAAACAAGTAGGACCATAAGTTCTCGGACAAGTTCGTTTATGGGCCTGATCGGACCAGGAAGTGCGGATTTATCTGCCCTTGAATGTCAAAAAATGCTGTTTTTAGGTTTGCTTACACTCTAGCATCTACAATTATTGATCAACCAAGAAAAAACTTGGACATAATGTTGGAGACCATAAGATCTCGGATGAGTTCGATTTTCAGTCTGATCTAACCTGAAAGATGCCCTTGAATTGGGCAAAATTGCCATTTTTGGCTGTTTTCGACCTTGTTTACAGTCTAGAATCTACAATAATTAATCAATCAAGACAAAACTTGAACGCAATGTTGGACACAATGTTGGAGACCATAAGATCTCAGATGAGTTCGATTTTCAGTCGGATCTGACCAGAAAGAGGAGAGTTATGCGCCCTTGAATTCGGCAAAATTGCCATTTTTGGCTGTTTTCGACTTTGTTTACACTCTAGAATCTATAATTATTAATAAATCAAGACAAAACTTGGACACAACGTTGGGGAGCATAAGAACTTAGTTAAGTTTGATTTTCAGTCTGATCTGATCAGAAAGTCCAGAGTTATGTGCCCTTGAATTTGGCAAAATTGCTGTTTTCGGCTGTTTTCAACCTTGTTTACTCTCTAGAACCTACAATTATTAATCAATCAAGACAAAACTTGGACACAATGTTGGGGAGCATAAGATCTTGGATGAGTATGATTTTCAGTGTGATGTTATCAGAAAGTCAAGAGTTAAGTGCCCTTGAATTTGATAAAATTGCCATTTTCGGCTGTTTTTAACCTTGTTTATACTCTAGAATCTACAATTATCAACCAATCAAGACAAATCTTGGACACAATGTTGGAGACCGTAAGATCTCAGAAAGACGAGAGTTATGTGCCCTTGAATTTGATAAAATTGCCATTTTTGGCTGTTGTCGACCTTGTGTACATTCTAGAATCTACAATTTTTAATCAATGAAGACATATCCTGGGCACAATGTTGGAGAATATAAGATCTCAGATGAGGTTGATTTTCAGTCTGATCTGACCAGAAAGAGGAGAGTTATGTGCCCTTGAATTTGATAAAATTCATATTTTTGGCTGTTTTCGACCTTGTTTACACTCTAGAATCTACAATTTAAAAAAAAAAAAAAAAAAAAAAAAAAAAAAAAAAAAAAAAACAATGTTGGGCACCATAAGAGCTCAGATAAGTTTGATTTTCACAACGTTATTGACCATAAGTTCATATTCAGTCTTAAAGTCATAAATATTAATTGAATTGAACATGTGTTGCTCATATCATTTTGGTTCAGGTGAGCGATATAGTATCATAGTCCTCTTGTTATTTCGGAGATATCTTGCTAAATTTTCAACACAGTTTGATTATAAATATCTTAACATTGAAAGCTTTTAAACATAATACAATATCTTGTCTCCAAATTATGAAGTTCCAAACATGGTGAAAATATTTTTTGCAGATTATCCGAATAGTAATACCTCTCAGACTCAGACTGCTAACTTTGAAATATTTTGAAGAGTAATATGAACACATTTATAACAGGGGTGAACATTAAGTAATATTTGTTGGCATAATGATATCATAAAGACTAACATAAAGCCCTACTAACTATATACAAATATGCATCAGTCCCTTGTCGCATAGGTGATAAACAACACGTTCTTCCTCCTAACGAAAGTTTTTATGTGTGTGATAGATCTCATGGCATGGAATGTATACTCCGTAAATATTGACCTGAACCTGTTGAATATATAATGAGTAACTGCGATGCCAAATAATCACTCTCCTACGCATATTAACACGGGGAGCACGTGCGGAATACATAGTCCCAATGCTTATGAAAACTATCGACTCTGCTCGACAGTGAGGAGTGCTGGCAAGTACTAATTATTCCGTGTCACAATTACTCATTACATATTCATCGGGTTCAGGTCATTATTTACAGACTATAGCACATTGGTAAGTTGCACTGTTTGCACTGATAGTTAGTTTGTACTCTTTTCCATCCTGGGTAGTTCTTGAGCTACAAACAACACAGTCTGGTTTGTAACTTTTGTCCTCGTACTTTCCGACAAATTGTCACTGTGTATATCGCTCACAATTTTCAAGAGATGATTGTCCTTTGTGCGATGAATTCCCTTCAAAGTTCTCAAGGAGCCCGGCAACAACTGTTTTCCTTAAGATCTTTGGAGGTATAGCATTGTCTCCAGCATCCTCACAATACACTATATAACCATTAACAAGCACAATTTGGCGAAGCCGATGATAAATTGTGGAATACCACTTGCTATTTTTGTGTGGATAGACATACGTTTTGGTTATATATCTCGGCAACAACTGGCTTTTCAATGTGACGAAAGCCTTTCTCTGCACTTCGTTGACGGATCCTTTTATCTAAGATGTTGTGACAATTTCCCGCGGTGTTTTCTGCATATCACACATTTGTAGATGAATGACGAGATGACGCGTTTTCGCCTGCTAACCAGTATCCACCAGATCTAACAGCACCCTCCGTAATATTACGTCCCTGATGGAATACCTTTTTATGAAAATGGCCAATAATCAATGAACAAATATGACTTTGGCCAGCCGCCTGGAAGAATAATAGGATGCATCTCATCTTAACATAAATATTCCTTGCGTAGACGACCACCTACTCTCAGAAGACCACTCTTGTCCAAGAACGGATTGCGTTTCTTCAATGATATAGCTTTAGAGACAGAATTGTCTCCCCTTAGACAACTTATATCCTGATTTATGTGTCCTAGAATTTGACAAAATTGCTGTTTTCGACATTCTTTTTACTCTCTTTATTTTTACAAATATTTAACAAGCAGATCAAAACTTAAACAAGATTTAGGCACAGTTAAGTTCTTGCAATATGAAGGCTGTATCTCCAACAGGGCATGAGATATGGGCCAGGTTAAAGTTTTTGCGGACGCTGACGCTTACATCCGAGGGTATGACAATATCTCTCGTGTCAATTTACCCCACCCGCTTTGTTAGCGATTATCTCCAAAAAAGCCATTATCAGATTTTTACACATACAAATTAAAGATATTATGTAACACTATTAATTCACAGAATATAATGAAAATCTACTCTTTGATCGATTTTGAGCCCTTGTTGCAACCCATCCTTTGGAAAAGTAAAAAAAGCCATTTAGGAAAGGGTTAAAGTGACTTACTTTGCGATAACAATTTCTGACAGGATTTCTTCAAACTTTTTTTGTGCTTCATTGTTTTCAACAATGTCACCCTCTATTGGTATAATCTGTAATATACAAAATGCAACATTTTATTATTGATCATCAAGACGATTCAATTGTTGTCTTTGACTTTAGGCAAGTGCAAAATTCTATCATTTGGTAATGGGCTAAAGGACGAACAAACATGCAGGAATTCAAAATGGCCACGTCCACAAGCTGAATTGCTACCCTCCTATAGGACCGCCATCTTATAAAGCATTGGCGACTGGAAGCGGAAGTGTCGCCATTTTAAAATGACCACCGAAGCCTTACTCTCTACCTACTGCCTTCTTGTTATTATAACTTATTTTTTTATCAATAAGCGGTATAATTACGAATGCGTTGAAACTGACCACGCAGGGAACCCCGTGGTTAACGCTTACGAACCAATTTCCCTCTAGATGTTTGCGAAATGTATCTCGGCTTACTGGCGATATACTCTGAATGAGTCGAAAAAACAATAACAGTAATTCCGATTATTGTAAAAACTTCGGAAAGAATAATGGTCACGGTGATCGCTTTAATTCCAGCAAGTTCTCTTTGGTAGAATCATCCAGTGTTGTACTTATAGAGAAGTCCAATTCTTTGGCAGCAGTAATCGTTGACCTTTTGTTGACGACTACCTCATTTGACCCCGCCCCTTTGGTTTAATTAGACAATCATTAGTTTTCAAATGCGATTTCATGGTTTCTGCTTTTTATTGTACTTTGCTAATCAGATGAAAAGCTGAAAAAAGACGAAAGAACTGATCGTATTCAGTTTGAATTTTCCTATGAAAATATCTAGTGCTTGAAAACGCAGCAGTGGTAACGTCAGATATATAGCGGAGATATCAAGATATTTCACAAAAAACTGCTTCCATCTTCCTTTTGGTAGCCATTATAATTACGAAAACAGAAATAGGCTAATTATTTTTGATAAATTTATTGAGATTAAAAGTCATCGCAAAACGTATAAAAGTCAAAACAGAACGTAAAAGTAGAAAGAAAAAACATACATTAATCACAAAATGAAAAAGAACATAAGATTTGATATTAATTTACCCACAAAAATAACCACAATGTCAATGTGTAAATGAAAATCGAGAAAACGTCACAGAATGATAAGATAATTGTCGACAAGCTATTTAAATACATTCCCTTTTAAAGTGTCTTCATTGTTTCTGTCTTTGGAAAGCGAAAGTAATGTCAATCAAATTTTAAAAGGGTCACTCAAGGAACAATCCTGCCAAGTTTGGTTCAAATTTGCCCTATGATTGATTTAAAAGAATTTTGTTATGAATTCTCTAAGTCCGGTAAGCTACGCTATGCCATACCCACTTTTTAGCTCACCTTAGCACGAAGTGCTGAGGGTGAGCTATTGCGATCGCTCACCGTCCGTCTGTCTGTCCACAATTACTAAAAAATCTTCTCCTCCCAAACTATATGTTCTAGAGTCTTGAAATTTTGTATGTAGTATTGTCTCAATGCCCTCTACCAAAATACTTCAAATTATTGTGCTTATAGAAAAATTGGCCCTATGTTGTGGGGTTTAAGGTTTCACACAGAAACACAGTTTTCTCAAAGACTATTTGGCCTAGAGTCTTGAAATTTTGCATGAATTTACATGTGATAAACCTCTAACAGAACACTAAGAATCATCACATTGCAAGGAAAGAAGCCCTATGTTGTAGGTTCTGGAATTTTCAAGTGAGGCATTGTTTTGACCAGGTAGATTTTATCACATATCATTATCCCTAAAATAACAGTTTGGGTCTATAAATCAGATTATGCAGATCATAATATCTGATAAAGAATGCATGGAGCTACAGATAAAAGAAGGCAAATCATTCTTTATTTGATGTTTAAAATCTAAACGCTTTGTTATGGGTACTCATTTGAATAGTCTTGATTGAAGAATTCCCTCAACATAGGGTGTTATAATATTAAAAAGATATTTTATGATTCTGAAAGCCATTACCCTCTGTTACCTGTATCCCTGAGGCACTTAACGTTTGTTTACTGATCTAGGGATCAACTAAATACTTAAACCCTTTCCTGGAAAGACCTTGTTTTGAAGTCCCTATTAGAAAAGGCTTTGGAAATTAATGAGTCAAATGAAGAAAATGCTGATTCTCCTTTTACCTCAATATTTTATTTTATTCAATATTTTATATGCTAGTTTATTGTAAACGAATCCTATTTGTAACGCTGTCAATTTTGTGTTCTGAACTTTCAAATTGGAATAGTCTATTTCTTTTCTGTACCTTCTGTACTGGAAAGCATTATGCCCTTTCTCTACCATACACAGGTTTGCCTCACGGACAGAAAAGGCTTGTAAATGATATGGTAAAAGAAGAAAATGTTGATAACTTGATAGCCTGTGTTGTCTCATTTTGCCTCATCATTTTCTCTGCATTTTTATACATGAATGCAGTCTTTATCAACACCTGTTTTACCATCTACAGCAGCTTTTAATTATGTCTTCTCTTATGTTATGTCGTTTGGAAAAGGTATAACCATAACCAAATCCTTACTGTTCAATGAGTATTTCGCCTTTGTTGTGGGTTCCATATAAATGACAGAGGGCAATGTTTACAATCTTTTCAAATTGTTAAGGCCTGAAGATATTTTTTTTTTTGCCTCGTTTAAGAACTACAGAATTATTCCTATGCTTTAGGCTTTTGCATTTTGTACAGAAAAAAGTGCCTAGAAGTTGTGTGTCGTATTGCCTTGTTAAACAGAAGAGTTCAAGTTATCATTACGCTTTGAAAATAAGCTCTACCTTGAAGTGTTCTAGATTTGAAAAAGCAGGAACAGGTTTAAAATTGTCTTAGAATTTCCAAACCTTCTATGGTTTCTAAATATTAAAGCCCATTTAGCCCATTGACCTCTTTCCAAAATTAATGCTTCGATTTGTCTATGTGCAATGGAAATTCAGCAAAATGTTGTGGATTTTCTGATTTTAAATCAGATATAGTGAAAAATCTTTGATAATCTTTCCCCAAATTGTGCTTTGAAATTAAGTGTGTACCATTGTCATATGACTCCTTTTCAAAATCCTCTTTTAAAAATCCTCGGAGATTGAAAAGGTTTGCTAAAAAGTATGTCTCCGGGCGCTCTAAGGTGAGCGATATAGGACCATCTTGGTCCTCTTGTTTATCAATCAAAGGGTTAAAGTTCAAAAATGGTTGTACATGTATGTCTGTTTTACACAATTCGTTGATGTTGTTTCTTCTTCTGTGCTATATCGTCATTCCAGCATACATCTGAAAATATAGATATTATGACATGAGATTTTATTTGATCTCAAAACATTCCAAGCGATCTCATTCCAAACAAAAAATAGCTCTTGAAAATATTGTAGATAAAGAAGGAAATGCTTTATTAAGCTTAACTTCCTTAAGTACATGGTATTTTTTCTTGTTTGTTTCGTTATAGACTTGAGTACCATATATTGATTATAGTTGATATATCAAAAAAGGTTATGTTATGTAGAGAAAATAGGGCATAAATTTCCATTCTCTTGTGACTTATCACATTGCGGGTATTCGGGAACAGGTGAAGTCACTCACCACTTATCATAAAACTACACTTTGTTATTGAATTTTGATTAAAAAACTTTTCCTGCGTTTACTAAAACTATTCCCCAAAAGATAAAGCGTGCAGATTGAAATCAGTTCATTTGAGTGATCTCAATCTTCACTCTTCATCTTTATTTGTAATCACACAAGATTAAGTCTTGAATAGGGCAATTTTGATAATAACGTAATCCTATAGATTTACATTTAGTATTATAATTTACTACTAGTTATCTCCCTTAGACCATAAATTTTTACTATTGCACAGCATAGAAAGTAGCATTACTACGAAGAATACGATTAATTGGTGCTAAAATATTAGTAGATATTATGTGTTTCACTCTACACTTTGTTTAACCCTTTTCCAAGCGGTCAATTTTAGACTTGTCAAATTTGAAAAGAGTTGCAGATGACAAAACTTATGTTGATAAATGTAGGATTTCGTGTAAAAATGAAGCCTGGAATATGGAGACGAAAGGAGAAAGTGCTGAACACGTTTCTTCTTTTGCCTGAATGTTTCCCCAAAGCTCTGCTTTAAGGACCTCAAAAAACCAGGTAATGTTTAGGAAAGGGTTCAAAATGTAATTTTTGAACCGGTCTTTAAAAGCATCTACTTGTTTCAAATTGTTTATCTTTTTTTATCTAGCACTCCATTGGTTGCGATATATGTTTTTGTTATCCAGTTTATATCAAAGAAGGTTTAGATATATACATATATGTTTTATGATTCGTACCGTTTTAACCCACAGGTAAAAGTATCTACTGAAAACACGATGGAAAAAGGACATTAGAAAGATTAATTGACAAGGTTGATTAGATTGAAATCCACTCGATTTTTCGGATAATTTTTTGAGCAATTGCAAGTAACTCAACTAAAAACGTAAACGTTTCTTTGAAGTTCATATGAATGACTTCACGTATGCGAAATTTCGTTGTCGCCGGCCTTATACTTTCGAAATGACAGGGAAAATGCATAAAACAGTTTACAGGAGAAAAATGTGGTGACAATTTGTTTTTGTAAAACCGAATTTAAATGACGATTTCGCCGAAATATTCGCGATCATCAATAATAAATCAGCATTAATGGTAAGTACAATGTTTGTTTGTTTGTTTAGAAGCCTTAAATGTTTACCTTTTTCAGTAGGCGTCTGTATTAATCGATATTGAATAGCACAGTGCACAGTTTATTTTCCGAAGTCTTCCATCTTGCCTGGATTAGAGGTTATCCGAATGATGTTTAGTGTCGCGATTTTTCATTGGCTAATTGAAACACACCTCCATTTCGTCATCGTGTCAAGTACACGGAGCCCCAAATAAAAACTATTTAAAGGGGCCGAGATCACCAAATGACCATTTTCCCTTTAAAATCACAATTTCAAATAAATTCAAAGGCAAACGTTTATGAAGATTTTATTATACTAAAATTAGATAGATTTCAAATAATAAACCTACTTTTAGAATTATGTTACGTAAGTACAAAGAGAAAATTGATAGGCTGCACACTCCGTGGAATAAACCAATGAACCTATATGTTTACATCTGATGCTGGCGCCAATATTTGAAATGGCTCATGTAACTTGGTAAATATGTTTATATAAACATCTAGCAAATTTAAATCTAGCAAAAACCGTTTCCCAATTTATTATTCTACATACGATCAAAAAGACTAGTTAACCCTTTCCCAAACAAGACCGGGTTCAGTGTTAGACACTAACGTTCTCAGTCAAGGAATCCATCGGACTCCTATCTTGAAAATTCAGGGAGTCCAATGGATAATTAAGGAGTCCAAATATTTTTTCGTTCAATCTCCAAAGCAAATAATTTTATTATTTCAAAGTTTTGCCAGACTTGATTCTACGGTTCAGATCTCATATATCCTTTATGTATTTACCCTGACAATGTTACATGACCACCCAAATTTCCTAGACCCCCAGCTGTGGAGGGCGATTAGAAATATCCCGGCTGCCATGTCCTGTAGCAAATGGTAAGACCCCAAGCAAAGGACAGTGTGTCTGTAACGGACCCGCTTGTTGGCCGTGAGTGGATACTCGTAAGCCGGAAAAGGGGATCCTGGTCAGTTGAGGGAAGCTCAGGGCTCTCCAGCTTCCCAACACGCTGGCTTTGGCCTCGGCTTCGGTGTAAACGGGAGCTTAGATGGGCCCGGTCTAAGCAAACGGCTGGTCGCTTTAGACGTGGACTTTTTTATTTTGCTTGTACCCGTATGCAATCTCGCCCCTCGTTTGTTAATTGTACAGGTTATACTATTTCTTGTATCAGTTAATGTTATTACAGTTGTGTCTTGTCCTCGTCTATATAGGCTCATGGGCTAATTGAGTTGGTTAAATGTCATGATCGACGTTGAAATGCATGGCTTGTCTTGGTTAAGAGATGAGTCACGTATGTCATTGTCGCGCCTGTTTATTTGATTGGCTTGAGTATATCATCTGGGTATCCCTGGCATGGGGAGCTGGAGATCCGCTCCATTATCCATGTCCCCTTGTTGGACTCCGTGGCGGGTTGGGGGACCCAGATGATGAATACCAAATTTTCAAATATGGAGAACCAAAAGTTTAAAAGGACGCGCTCAGATTATGATGATTCGGACTCGGACAATCGACCACGCAATTTGAATTTCCCAAGGTTTTTATTGATTGAATCTACGGATGAACAGAAATCGTTAACATCACTGTCACCTTTTGTTATAAACAAATGTATACTTGCATACGCTGGTGAGCCAAAGTCAATCAAAAAGTTAAAGTCAGGTGCATTATTAGTAGAGGTTGAAAAGAAATCCCACTCAGACAATTTACTTAGACTTAAAAGCTTTTTTGACATTCCTGTTCACTGTTTTGAACACTCGACACTTAATTCGTCCAGGGGACTCATTCGCTGCCCTGATCTTCAGGGGGTGTCTGAGGAAGAGATAGTAACAGAATTAGCTTCACAGCATGTCACGGCAGCCAGGCGAATCAATATCTTTAAAGGTGGACATAAAAAACCTACAAATACAATTGTCTTGACCTTCAATACAGCTTTGCTCCCTAAATCGTTGAAAGTGGGATATCTAAAAGTAAATGTTGATATCTACATTCCTAACCCACTTCAATGTTACAAATGCTTCAAGTTTGGACATCACGAAAAAAAATGTCAAGAGGAAGCGCTCTGTCGTCGTTGTGGAACTTCAGCTGAGTTTCATTCTTTCGACACGTGCGAGAACCCTGAAGAGTGTGTTAATTGCGGCGGTGCACACAGTTCAACCTCTCGTGTTTGTCCAAACTGGAAGCGGGAGAAGGAAATTGTAACAGTCAAGTGTAGGGAAGGCTTGTCCTTCTTTGAAGCACGTAAGATTGTTGAAAATCGCTCCAACATAACATCCTATGCCCAAGCTTCTAAAGTTAAAGCAACAAGTAAAGATGACAGTGATTGTGAGAACTGTAAAGGTCTATTCAAAAAGCTCTGCATTTTGTTTCCTGAGAAGAGAGAGGAAATTTCTAAGCTATTTCCTTCCTCTAATCTGGGACCACCTTCTCCTGAAACAGAGACCACTACTAAATCTGTAGAACCGAATAAGCCTTTATGTCCAAAACCAAATGTTGACAATTCAGTCACGAAAGCCTCCAAGTCTGATAACAAAGCATCTACAAGTCACGTTGATAATACTTCGTCTAATCAAAATCGAAGGCAAAAACCTTCAAAACCGGTGATCACTGATCGCCAACCAAAAGGATCTCAAGATCCGATCCAACAGTATAACCGTTATCGGTCTCTCGATGAGGACATGATAACGGATGAATATGCAGATTCCAGAAATAAGCCAGGTAGTAATATTATCAAACTTAATAAAAAATGAATAAATCCAGACTTCCATTACTGTGTGTTATATTTTTAATTTTACTGTCCATCATGGCGAATACTATTATTCAATGGAATTGTCGCAGTATCAAATCTAATTTTGAAGAACTTAATTTATTAGTCTCCAAAGAAAAACCAGTAGCAGTTTGTTTACAAGAAACCTTTCTCAAAGATACGGATAAATTTACCTTTAAATATCATTCTTGTTATTTGAAGAATTTTACGGGAAGTGACAGAGCATCAGGTGGTGTAGGCATCATTGTGAATAACAATGTTCCTCACCGTCCTGTCCAGCTTGATACAACTTTACAAGCAGTAGCTGTTAGTGTTTCACTGAACAAAACCGTTACCATTTGTTCGATTTATCTTCCACCTAGTTCCCCTGTTGACAACAGGAAACTAGATCGTCTTGTTGAACAGTTACCCAAGCCTTTTATTTTGATGGGAGATTTTAATTCTCACCATACTATGTGGGGATGTTCAAATACAGACAACAAGGGTCATATAGTCGAAGACTTCATTTCAAGACATGATCTTTCTCTTCTAAATGATAAATCATCTACTTATCTACATCCTGCTACTGGTTCATATTCATCACTAGACTTGACAATTTGCAGTCCTCAGATTTTTCCAGATTTTAACTGGAAAGTTGATGACGACCTGCATGGCAGTGACCATTTTCCGATTCTTATTTCGGAAATTGGGCCATCAGTTCAGGAGCGACCACAACGTTGGAAACTCCATAAAGCAAACTGGGACTTGTTCAAAACTGTATGTGAACAGTCCGTTACACCTCAAGCTTTTGAAGACTGTGAGAATCCTGCAGAATTATTTACTTCCCTGATATATGCATCTGCAGAAAAGGCAATTCCAAGAACATCTAAAAACCCTAAACATCCAAATAAGCCATGGTTTAATGATGATTGCAAGAAGGCTGTAGCAAAGCAAAAATCGGTTCTTAGAGAGTTTGATCTAAGGCCGACTAAGGAAAATCTAATGAAGTTTAAAGTTGCACGTGCGAGGGCACGGCGCACAATTAAACGCAGTAAACGTACGTCTTGGAGACAGTATGTATCTAGATTAAATTCTAGATCGTCTGTCAAAAAGACTTGGGATATGGTACGAAAAATTAGTGGCAAGAACTCTTCGCTCAGTGTTGGGCATTTGAATACTGACAATGGCGTTGTTTCATCTAAGCCAGACATTGCAAATGTTTTAGCAGATACTTTTGCAAAGAAGTCCTCGTCTTCTAATTATTCACCAGAATTTCAGAAACATCAAGAACAAAAAGAAAAAGTTAAATTGAATTTTAAATCCAAAAATACTGAGCATTATAATAAAGAATTTACTCTTAAGGAGCTTAAAACAGCTCTTAAGAAATGCCATGATACTGCAGTCGGATGTGATGACATCCACTATCAGTTTTTGAAACATTTACCGCACCAATCCCTTCAGTGTTTACTCGATATCTTTAACAGTGTTTGGAGAACAGGAATACTTCCAGCCTCGTGGCGGGAAGCTATTGTCATTCCAATACCCAAACCTGGTAAAGATTCCGATAATCCTTCTAATTACCGGCCCATAGCCTTAACAAGTTGCGTTTGCAAGACCATGGAGAGAATGGTCAACGACCGTCTCGTGTGGTTTCTTGAGAAAAACAAACTTATAACGTCAGCCCAAAGTGGCTTTCGTAAACAAAGAAGCACCCTCGATCATTTAGTTCGCTTCGAAACCTTTATCAGAGAAGCTTTTATCAAGAAGGAACACGTTGTTTCAGTCTTTTTTGATTTAGAGAGTGCATATGACACCACTTGGAAGTACGGAATTATGAATGACCTCTATGATTTCGGTGTACGAGGTCGCCTTGCTTATTTCATTTCTGCATTTTTGGATGAACGGCAATTTAGAGTCAGGGTTGGAGATACGCTCTCTGATCCTCACGAACAGGAGATGGGTGTTCCCCAGGGCTCTATTCTTTCCGTTACACTTTTCAGTGTTAAGATCAACAATATAATTAAGGCTACTTGCCCTGGTATTGAATATTTCCTTTACGTTGATGACTTTTGTATTTGTTATCGCTCAAAACATATGCATACCATCGAACGACAGTTACAGCAGGTTCTAAACAACCTGAGTAAATGGTCAAATGAAAATGGTTTTAAATTTTCTAAAACCAAGACAAAATGTATGCATTTCTGTAAATCGAGAAAACTCCATCCCGATCCAGAACTCACTTTGGACGGGATCCGTATCGAAGTTGTCCCAGAATTTAAGTTCCTTGGTCTTTTATTTGACTCTAAATTATCGTTCATCCCGCACATTGAATATTTGGGCAATAAATGTAAGAAAGCTCTAAATCTTTTACGTGTCGTCTCCAGTATGGACTGGGGAGCAGACAAAAAAGTTTTATTACGTCTTTATAGATCTCTTGTGAGATCTAAATTAGACTATGGTTGTGTTGTTTACGGATCCGCCCGTCAATCCTACTTGCGCAAGCTTGATTCTATTCATAATCAAGGTTTACGTATTGCGCTGGGCGCATTTAAAACATCGCCAATTAACAGTCTCTATGCGGAAGCAAATGAGCCATCTTTGAATTTACGTAGAAAGAAATTATCAATGGATTACTATTTAAAATTTAAATCTAATCCCGATAATCCTACACATGACGTTGTCTTTGAACCTCTTTATGAAGAGGAATTTAATAAGAAGGAATCAATTATACCTCCTTTCAGTTTACGTTGTAAGGCAGATGTGAATTCTCTAGATTTCGATCTAGATGACGTGGCCGAACATAAAGTTCCAAACGTACCTTTGTGGACGTCCAAAAGTCCCACCTTTATTTATGATCTTGCTTCAACGAAAAAGTCGGAAACTGATCCTTTAGTGTTTAAAAACAGATTTCTTGAAGTACAAGAAAAGCACATGCTTCATTTGCAAATTTACACCGATGGTTCTAAAAGCGAAGAAAAAGTTGCTTCTGCTGCCATTTTAGATGGCTTCAAATATCAGTATCGTTTGCCCGATAATTCGTCTATTTTCTCTGCCGAGCTCAAGGCTATTGACCTTGCGCTCGAGCACATCATTGAAAACGGCTATTGGCGCTACATTATTTTTACAGACTCTTTATCCTGTATGCAAGCGCTCGAGCACGAAAAAACGGACAATCCTATTATTGTAAAACTTCTTGAGAAGCTTTCTCGTTTGTATGCTTCTGATGAAGATACTGATATTGTCTTTTGCTGGCTCCCAAGCCATTGCGGTCTACGTGGCAACGAAGAGGCAGACAAAGCTGCCAAGGAGGCGTTGTCACTGGATATTTTACCTTTTAAAGTTCCTTTTACTGATTTTAAACCTCTCATTCATAATTTTATTCAAAATGTATGGCAGAACTGTTGGAGCGACGAGGCCAATCATCAAAATAAATTGTTTTCAATAAAGCCCGCACTTGGTGACTGGCTGCCAGGTTTTCGATCTGAGCGCCGCGAGGAGTTAGTTTTGGCACGACTACGAATTGGTCACACACATTTGACCCATTCGTACTTATTAAAAAACGAGGAAAAGCCTCAATGTATTCCTTGTAACGAGGCACTAACTGTTCAGCATCTACTCATAGATTGTGTAGATCTAGCCATCATAAGAAACAGGCACTTTAATGTCGACAGTTTGAAAACATTGTTTGAAACTGTAAGGCCTGAATCAATCTTTAACTTTCTGAAAGAGTGTAATCTCTTTAAAAAGATTTAGCTGTGATATTTTATCTGTGATATTTTTATGTTCTATGGATTTTCCGGTCGGGTGGACTCGGACATGGGTGTTCTCTGATCTGGGAGGAGCCCATGTCTATTCGTGCTCACGTCGGATTATTCATGGTACATTGTTTCCCTAGATTTCGCATGGTATTTTATCCTTTTCACTTCGGTTGTGCTTTATCAGTTATATGCCCTGTGGATTTTCCGGTCGGGTGGACTCGGACATGGGTGTTCTCTGATCTGGGAGAAGCCCATGTCCTTTCGTGCTCACGTCGGATTATTCATGGTCTATTATTATTTTATGCTCTATATTGTATTTTTATCTGTTTAATTTCAGTTAAGTTTGATTTATTTAGATGATCTGTGGATTTTCCGGTCGGGTGGACTCGGACATGGGTATTCTCTGATCTGGGAGGAGCCCATGTCCTTTCGTGCTCACGTCGGATTATTCATGGTGTGTTGTTATTTTGCTTAGAATTTTATCTGTTGTATAGAATATTGTATTTTTATAATATCCCCTCTAGATGTTTATGTAACTAATACATATCCTAATACATCTTGTAGTGAGGTAACGTGAGTGCGCCCAATATGACCTTAGTTGTCGACGGGCCTTAAAACTCCATTCATTCATTCATTCCAAATTTCCTAGGAGTCTAGCGGACTCCTTGGGTTGAAAATCCGGGAGTCCGAACAATTTTTAAGGAGTCTCGGACTCGCGGACTCCCCTTAGTGTCGAACCCTAGGGTTTTGACCTCCCTGGTAGAAAAGGCTTGGGAAAACATTGAGGCAAAAGAAGAAAGTGCTGATAATCAGCACTTTCTCCTTTTGCCTCAATATTTTCTGTCCTATTCTATAAACAATTCCTTTCTTTAGCTACATTCATTTGGTCTTTTGCAATTTTAAACTGGTCCAAATTCAAAGACGATGAAGAGGGCAATATCAAGTGAATGAAATTTTACACTTTTTTGGTCTTTCTGGATATATAACATTGTGGAATATGAAGAAAATGCATGCCACTAGCCATTTCATTATTTTCCACAATTTTTTCCAAAACCTTTATTTTGTGGGGCATGTGATACTCATACTGGTACTGGAGTATTATGAGTACAAATACCAATTCCCCATACTCACTGGTACTCAGTACTCACGGGGAAATGAGTACATGTACTCATACTGATACTTACTCAAGTACTGACCCTTCAGTACTCCTGAATCTTTTTGAGTACTTTATATAAGAAAAAAGATTTCAAAAGAACAAATGTTTCAATCAGAATACAAATGCATGGACCACATTCAGTATACCAGTCATTATTTTATAGCGTATGAAAGCACAGTATTTGTACAAACATAGATAAAGTTGCTTATTGAAGAATATTAACCCTCTCCAAAAGAAAACCTGGTTTTGACCTGTCATAAAAGAAAGCCTGGGAAAAGATTGAGACAAAAGAAAATGCTGATAATCCTTTTGTGTCAATATTTTCTGTGCTATATTGTACACAAATCTTATCTTTGTCAACAGTCATTTTGTTGTCTGTAGGATCTTTCAAAATTGACCACCCTAAAAGTGCTCTTTGGGAAAGGGTTAAACTCCAGATCTTAAGATTTGAATGTATAGTTTAATGCTGTCCCAAACAAGAACTGGTTTCGACATGTCTATTAAAGAAAGCTTGAGAGAAAAGATATTGTTGATAATCAGCAATTTCTCCTTTTCTCTCAATATTTTTTTGTTTAACATACACATTTTCTTCTTTTGACTTCAATTATTTTGTCGTCTGCAATTCCTCTTACATTTGACTGACTGACCTAAAAGTTTACTGTTTGGGAAAGGTTTAACAGTAATGTTGGGTACACATGTGTGTGCCAGCAGTTTTACCTGTGTTAACCCTTTCCTAAACAAGACCTGGTTTTGACATATCTACAAGAAAATGTTTAAGAAACATTGAGGAAAAAGAAGAAAATGGTGATAATCAGTACTTTCTCCTTTTGTCTCAATATTTTCCAAGCTATAATGTACACAAATCCAATCTTTCTCATTATCCTGTTTGTCACCTGCATCAGCTTTCAAATTAGTCCAACCTAAACTTTAGCCATTTAGGAAAGGGTTATCGATGACACAATTCACACCTTTAGGCAATTATGATAAACTAATCCTTTGTCATGTATTGTTTGTAATGTTTGACAAAACATTTGAAAATCTGATGATGATCAGATGTCAGTGTGACATTGTACTGTGTATATACTTTCAAAACATGCAACATCAGTGTAATTGCTAAGTACAACATAAACATATTTATTTTGTTTAGCAGGATTTCTTGTTGATCAATAAACCATGTTAATCACAAAATGTACCATTTCTTTATTAAAATTTCGGTGTAATATACTGCATGTCATTCTAGTACTCAAGAATACTCAAGCACTACTCCAGTACTACTTAACCCTTTCCCAGACAGCCAACTTTTAGGGTAGTATAATGCAAAACTGTATGCAGACCACAATATGGATGTTGATAAGAAAAAGATTTGTGTACAATATAACCATGAAAATATTTAGGCAAAAGGAGAAAATGCTGCTTATCAGCATTTTCTTCTTTTACCTCAATGTTTGCCCAAGCATATTTTCTTAGAAACATCAAAACCAGGTCTTGTTTGGGAAAGGGTTAGGTACTGTAACCAATTTAGTACTCAGTACTATTTTTAACAGCTTAAATGCAAAGTTTACAGAGAAATTCAACACTTTCTTCCTGATATTTTTCCCAGTCTCTCTTCAATCTTAGCCCAGCACAGTTTCTGTGATACCAGGTAGAACAGGAGCTGCACTGTATCCACTGGACTCCCTCCCTTCCAATCTTCTGGCAGTGACCACAGAGTTCCTCATCAGATGTTGAGTCAGAGGATGAATCATCCCCTAATACCACTTGCGCTGTGGATGCTGTGGCTGTCACGCCAGTTGATGTGGAAGGCTGGGGTTCTTCATGTACAGCTGTTCTTTGTGTTGTTTCTTTTGAAGTTGAAGCCTTGGCAGTTTGAGGATCCGAACTTGAAGACAGTGAATCCAAAAAATTAGCGTTCGGCATACTAGTAGAATCCATTATGCATTTGCGTACTATTTCAATCAATGAGCCCTATTTTGTGTTTTGCTTACCTAACACCGTATGCCTTGCCAATTTTTTCTATTTCAAATTTCTTCATCTGATCTAAAACATTAACATTGCTCATCAAAAGTCCTCGCAGGAGAGAATGAGACATTTCTCTGTTTTTATGCTCCCCGAAGGGAGAGCATATAGTCGCCGCTTCGTCTGTCCGTCCGTCCGTCCGTCATTCCGTCCGTCCGTCCGTCCGAAGCGATTTCTCTATAACCCTTGGGCCAAATCAAATGAAACTTACCATGTGAACTCCCTATGACATAATGCCGATGTACTTTTTCCCAGTTTTTGGATTTGAGGCCTCGTCATGGGAAAAGGGGACTTAAGGTCAAATACACTTTTTCTCTAATTTCTCATAGTCTAATGGTCAGAATTTGATGAAATTTCATATTTGAGTAGCAAATCAGATGCCCTTGACAAGAAACTACTTTAAATTTGCGTATAAAAAGTATGTCATGGAAAAAGGGGGCTTAACATTTGTTAGCTTAATCTTAGCTCTGCATGGCATACATTTATTGTGACAATGCCTTAATCGGGGAGCATTGTCCGTCTCTGACGGCTCTTGTTGGTTTTATCTTCCAATATTGATTTGAACGACACCGTTTTCGTTGACGTCTCCTTCTTTTGTTGTTTGATCAGTATTTGTTTTCTGTGTGCCATGGTTCGGGATACAGCAAATGAATGCCGAAGGTCTTTCCTAAATTGATTCATCATGACCATCAGAAACTTACTCACCAGATCATTGAAAACAACATTCACACTGTGCACTTTATCTAGAGTTGATGTCAACACTTCCCTTACATCCGTTTCTACCGAGACCCCTATGGTACTTTGAAACTCTTCCCTGGTCATGTTATGTTTTACACAGAACAAAAACTTTTCAAATAACTGTTTATCATGTAAAAGTTTCTCTTGACAGAGCAGATGGACAGATTTACCATGCACATTGATGTTTTTATCGACCAGTAACGCGAGGGACTTTCTGCACACATCCATCGCAAATGTATACATTTCATCTGACACATTCAAGAGACCACGTGTCATAAATTGTCTCCGGTCTATATCCACTAAAGATTCTTTGTCATTTGAATGTAGTTTCAAAAAATTCTCATCCTCTGTCAAAGCATTCAAAACTGTAAGCTTATCTTTTGCCTCAAAATAACTTTGCTGACCAGAAGCACTTGAAGAATACATGTTTGTTTTACACCTAACTGTATATTGTTTACGTAACGAACTCACACAGTATCCGGCTACATAACGTATTCTTGGCTTGGATGCATCTGTGATTTCACGTGTTTTCATTTGGACTCCATTTCTGTATACAACCTTGCCTTTTCACCGATCAGGAATTTTCTAATATTGTTTGTCAAAGTCGTGCAAATGAAAGAATGGGCTCCTGTGAAATTCGGATAGTTTTGAAATAGCAGTAAGCTCGAAATTCGATAGTTTGTACTTGTCATGTATTTGTGAATTTCCGCGTAAATATCTGTCAACTTTGGGGCACTAATCTTACTACCAGGGGTCACATCCAAAGCTTTCATAACTGTAGATATTTCTTTAAACTGAGTGGAACAAAACCTTTTACAAAGATCTATGCTGTTTGATTTCATATTTCTCGATAATTCATTGACCTCAGTTTGAATATCAGTCATGGGATTTTCTGTTTGACACGACTCAAGAACATTTTCAAGTTTAAATTCTCCAGGTAGTTCTTCCTGATCATTGTTTAAGTCAGTGTTTATTGTAGCAATGACATCGTTGAAATCATCTTCCAAATCGTCTTCTGTTATTGGTACATCGCATTCAATTTCTCCATCAAACCAAAATCCCTCATCACTTTCGCCTGTGTTCCTAAAATAGAAAGAATAAAGTTATGTGGGGTGATTAGGAAATAACAACTTTGTTGACCCCGGTCAGAGGCTTTGCCTTTTTTCATATTATATTATATTATTTATTTTTATTTTTGTACTTTCTTTTTATTTTTGTTGAATAAAGTTTTTTGTCGGATGGACCTCTTGGGTACCGCGGTGCTTAAAGGGACTCATGCTAGGTTGTTGAACATACAATCAGGTAAAAAATATATTCACAAAAAATTGTATGAATTTGTCAACCTGTATGAGTAGATCATTTCTGTCCAAGAGAAATTTGAATGGAGTTCATTTAATGCTTCAAAATTAAGACTTTATCTATAATATATATTACTTAGCCCCGCTATTTCTATTTATAGTAACAATTATGTAAACATTGGTGCAAATTGGCCTTGATAGATAGTGAAAAACTTGGTACCAGCGCTCAATTTCTTTTCTTTTTGACCCTAGATAATGCGCTGCACCACCCAATGATGCAAATTCTGAATGTTCCCATGTTTTTTTTTTTTTTTTTTTTTTTTTTTTTTAGATACCTGAAAAATCTAGCATAATCCCCTTTATACCCCCAGCTGTGGAGGGGGATTAGAAATATCCCGGCTGCCATGTCCTGTAGCAAATGGTAAGACCCCAAGCAAAGGACAGTGTGTCTGTAACGGACCCGCTTGTTGGCCGTGAGTGGATACTCGTAAGCCGGAAAAGGGGATCCTGGTCAGTTGAGGGAAGCCCAGGGCTCTCCAGCTTCCCAACACGCTGGCTTTGGCCTCGGCTTCGGTGTAAACGGGAGCTTAGATGGACCCGGTCTAGGCAATCGGCTGGTCGCTTTAGACTGGAGTAAAAATCGTTGTTCTCTTAATTCAGCTTCGACCTATGTCGGTGTATATTTTGTTATACATTTGGCTATGTGCCATTGTCACATTTGCGTTGTTATTTTACAAGTTTAATCTCTAGTCTATATAGGCTTATGGGTTAATTGGGTTGATTAGGTGGCTTGATCGGCGCCAATTTGCATGGCGGAGCTCTGTGTATAGAGTTGTTTCATATGACGTACTAAATGGGTCAAAAGACAAGAAAGAGCGTGCACGCATAAAATATATGCGTCGACGCATAAATTTTATGCGTCGACGCGTATATTTACGCGTCGACGCATAAAATTTATGCGAGCAGTTGAAAATATATGCGTCGACGCGTAAATTTTACACGAGCAGTAGTAAAAAATGTGAAACCGAGGCTGGCCAATGGGAGAGGCGGTTACAAACCTTTCCCTTTATACCATAAAATTGATGGATGAAACGAAGGATCTGATTGGTTAATAGATAAAATACGCGTCGACGCGTATATTTACGCGAGCAGTTGAAAATTTACGCGTCGACGCATATATTTTTAACTGCTCGCGTAAATTTTATGCGTCGACGCGTAAATATACGCGTCGACGCATAAAATTTACGCGTCGACGCGTATATTTTATGCGTGCACGCTGTATATAGACTTTTGACCCATTTAGTACGCCATAGTTTCATGTATGTTTTTGCCGAGCTTGTTGTTTGGTTGGCTCAAGTATACTACCTGGGTAACCCTGGCATGGGGAGCTGGATACCCGCTCCAAAATCCATGTCCCCTTGTTGGACCCCATGGTGGGTGGGGGCCCGGGTAATGAACGATAAAACTTTAAACATGGCTACTCAAAATTCTAAAAGAAAATGAAATGGACTCGGACTCTGGAAACGCTTCATCGACTTCTTTTCCGCGATTTCTCTTAATTGAATCAAAGGATGAAAACAGACCGCTTACTAAATTGTCTCCGTTTGTTATCAATAAAGTTCTGCTATCTTGTGCTGGTGAGCCTAAATCAGTTAAGAAATTGAATTCAGGTGCGCTCCTTGTAGAAGTTGCTAAACGTGCTCACGCAGAAAACCTTTTGGATTTGACAAGTTTTTTCGAAATCCCCGCTGAATGTACGCCTCATGCTAGCCTTAACACTTCCAAAGGACTGATACGTTGTCCTGATCTTCAGGGGGTATCAGAACATGAAATTGTGACGGAATTAGCATCACAGAATGTGACGGCTGCAAAGCGGATAACAGTTTTTAGCAATGGTGTGAAGAAGCAAACAAACACAATTATTTTAACATTCGAATCAGCTATTCTACCTAAATCAATCAAGGTTGGCTACTTAAAGGTAAACGTCGATTTATACATCCCAAACCCATTGCAGTGTTACCGCTGCTTTGGGTACGGCCACCATGAGAAGAAATGCCAAAAGACCGAGATATGTCGCAGATGTGGTGGTGATGCGGAATCACACGATGTTGACGAATGTGAGAACAAACTTCAGTGTAAAAACTGTGGTGAGGCTCACATAGCAACATCCCGCTCCTGCTCACACTGGAAAAGAGAAAAAGACATAGTAACAGTGAAATATAAAGAGGGTCTTTCGTTCTTTGAGGCAAGAAAAGTAGTCGAAAATCGTATCAATCTGAATTATGCCCAAGTTACTAAACCAAATTCGAACCCTACTAAAAATGAAAACAGTTGCCAAAATTGTCAAGATCTCTTTCAGAAGTTATGCGTACTATTTCCGGAAAAGAAACGAGAAATAGCAGAACTATTTCCAAAGACAAATTCAACACCATCTTGCGTTAATACACCGGCTTCTTTGTCTTCTTCATCCAGTAAAACAAATGCACCATAAGCAACTCCTTCTCCATCAGTTTCCGCTCAAGTTACCCGCAGCACAAGTAAACCAGATTCCGAGTCAAAATCAAAAAGTCAATCTTCTACAAGTCATGAAATAGTTAATCAAAATCGAAGGTCTGCACCTTCGAAAGCTCCGATCTCTGATCGACAACCAAAAGGATCTCAAGATCCTATTAAACAATATAACCGTTATCGGTCCCTCGATGAGGACATGATAACGGATGATTATTATGCAGATTCCAGAGGTAAGCAAGGAACAAATATTATTAAACTTAACAAGAAATGAATAATTCCACACTTCCAATAAACTGTTGTCTCCTAATAACTATAATTTTCATCATGGCGAATACAATTATTCAATGGAATTGTCGCAGTATCAAGTCGAATTTTGAAGAACTTAATTTATTCGTTTCGAAAGAAAAACCAGTAGCAGTTTGTCTACAAGAAACATTTTTAAAAGATACAGATAAGTTTTCACTCAAATATCATTCTTGTTATGTTAAAAACTTCACGGAAAGCGAACGAGCTTCAGGTGGTGTAGGTATCATTGTGAATAACAATGTTCCTCACCGTCCTGTTCAGCTGGACACAAGTTTACAAGCAGTAGCTGTGAGTGTTTCTCTTAACAAGACTATCACGATTTGTTCTATCTATCTCCCCCCTAGTTCTCCTGTTGACAGCAGGAAACTAGACCAACTTGTTGAACAATTACCTAAACCTTTTATTTTAATGGGAGATTTCAATTCCCACCATACTTTGTGGGGTTGTTCAAATTCAGACAATAAGGGTCATATTGTTGAAGACTTTATTTCAAGACAAGATCTTTCTCTTTTAAATGATAAGTCATCGACTTATCTCCATCCTGCTACTGGTTCTTACTCATCTTTAGACTTGTCAGTTTGCAGTCCTCAAATTTTTCCAGATTTTCGCTGGAAAGTTGATAATGATCTGCATGGCAGTGACCATTTTCCGATTCTTGTTTCGGAAATTGGGCCATCTGTACAGGAGCGCCCACAACGTTGGAAGCTCCATAAAGCAAACTGGGGCTTGTTCAAAACTATTTGTGAACAGTCCATTACACCTCAATCTTTTGAAGACTGTGAGAATCCTGCAGAATTATTCACTTCACTATTATACGCATCTGCAGAAAAGGCAATTCCGAAAACGTCGAAAAATCCTAAACATCCTAATAAGCCGTGGTTTAATGATGATTGCAAGAAGGCTATAGCAAAGCAAAAGTCGGTTCTTAGAGAGTTCGATCTAAGGCCGACTAAGGAAAATCTTATAAAGTTTAAAGTTGCACGTGCGAGAGCACGGCGCACTATTAAACGCAGTAAACGTACGTCTTGGAGACAGTATGTATCTAGATTAAATTCTAGATCGTCTGTCAAAAAGACTTGGGATATGGTGCGAAAAATTAGTGGCAAGAACTCCTCGCTCAGTGTTGGGCATTTGAATACTGACAATGGCGTTGTTTCATCTAAGCCTGATATAGCAAATGTTTTAGCAGATACATTTGCCAAGAAATCTTCCTCTTCTAACTATTCGCCAGAATTTCAAAAACACCAAGAACAAAAAGAAAATATTAAATTAAATTTCAAATCCAAAAATACGGAGCATTATAATAAAGAATTTACACTAAAGGAGCTTAAATCAGCCCTTAAGAAATGCCATGATACTGCAGTTGGATGTGATGATATCCACTACCAGTTTTTAAAGCATCTACCGCACCAATCCCTTCAGTGTTTACTCGATATCTTTAACAGTGTTTGGAAAACGGGAGTACTTCCAGCCTCGTGGCGGGAAGCTATTGTTATTCCAATACCCAAACCTGGTAAAGATTCAGATAATCCTTCTAATTACCGGCCTATAGCCTTAACAAGTTGTGTTTGCAAAACAATGGAAAGAATGGTCAATGACCGTCTTGTATGGTTTCTTGAGAAAAACAAACTTATTAAGTCGGCCCAAAGTGGCTTTCGTAAGCAAAGAAGCACCCTCGATCATTTAGTTCGGTTCGAAACTTTTATTCGGGAAGCTTTTATCAAGAAAGAACACGTTGTTTCAGTCTTTTTTGATTTAGAGAGTGCATACGATACAACATGGAAGTATGGAATCATGAATGACCTCCATGATTTCGGTCTACGAGGTCGCCTTGCTTATTTCATTTCTGCATTTCTGGATGAACGGCAATTTAGAGTCAGGGTTGGAGATACACTCTCTGATCCTCATGAACAGGAGATGGGTGTTCCCCAGGGTTCTATTCTTTCTGTTACGCTTTTTAGTGTTAAAATCAACAATATAATTAAGGCTACCTGCCCTGGTATTGAATATTTCCTTTACGTTGATGACTTCTGTATTTGTTATCGTTCGAAACATATGCATACCATCGAACGACAGTTACAACAGGTATTAAATAACCTGAGTAAGTGGTCAAATGAGAATGGTTTTAAATTTTCTAAAACCAAGACAAAATGTATGCATTTTTGTAAATCGAGAAAACTCCATCCCGATCCAGAACTCACTTTGGACGGGATCCGTATCGAAGTTGTCCCAGAATTTAAGTTCCTTGGTCTTTTATTTGACTCTAAATTATCGTTCATCCCGCACATTGAATATTTGGGCAATAAATGTAAGAAAGCTCTAAATCTTTTACGTGTCGTCTCCAGTATGGACTGGGGAGCAGACAAAAAAGTTTTATTACGTCTTTATAGATCTCTTGTGAGATCTAAATTAGACTATGGTTGTGTTGTTTACGGATCCGCCCGTCAATCCTACTTGCGCAAGCTGGATTCTATTCATAATCAAGGTTTACGTATTGCGCTGGGCGCATTTAAAACATCGCCCATTAATAGTCTTTATGCGGAAGCAAATGAGCCATCTTTGAATTTACGTAGAAAGAAATTATCAATGGATTATTATTTAAAACTTAAATCTAACCCAGATAATCCTACCTATGACGTTGTATTTGAGCCATTCTATGAAGAGGAATTCAATAAGAAGGAATCAGTTATACCTCCTTTTAGTTTACGTTGTAAGGCAGATGTAAATTCTCTAGATTTTGATCTAGATGACGTGGCCGAACATAAGGTTCCAAACGTACCTTTGTGGACGTTTAAAAGTCCCACCTTTATTTATGACCTTGCTTCAACGAAAAAGTCGGAAACTGATCCTTTAGTATTTAAAAATAAATTTCTTGAAGTACAAGAAAAACACATGCTTCATTTGCAAATTTATACCGATGGTTCTAAAAGCGAAGAAAAAGTTGCTTCTGCTGCCATTTTAGATGGCTTCAAATATCAGTATCGTTTGCCCGATAATTCGTCTATTTTCTCTGCCGAGCTCAAGGCTATTGACCTTGCGCTCGAGCACATCATTGAAAATGGCTATTGGCGCTACATTATTTTTACAGACTCTTTATCCTGTATGCAAGCGCTCGAGCACGAAAAAACGGACAATCCTATTATTGTAAAACTTCTTGAGAAGCTTTCTCGTTTGTATGCTTCTGATGAAGATACTGATATTGTCTTTTGCTGGCTTCCAAGCCATTGCGGTCTACGTGGCAACGAAGAGGCAGACAAAGCTGCCAAGGAGGCGTTGTCACTGGATATTTTACCTTTTAAAGTTCCTTTTACTGATTTTAAACCTCTCATTCATAATTTTATTCAAAATGTATGGCAGAACTGTTGGAGCGACGAGGCCAATCATCAAAATAAATTGTTTTCAATAAAGCCCGCACTTGGTGACTGGCTGCCAGGTTTTCGATCTGAGCGCCGCGAGGAGTTAGTTTTGGCCCGACTACGAATTGGTCACACACATTTGACCCATTCGTACTTATTAAAAAACGAGGAAAAGCCTCAATGTATTCCTTGTAACGAGGCACTAACTGTTCAGCATCTACTCATAGATTGTGTAGATCTAGCCATCATAAGAAACAGACACTTTAATGTCGACAGTTTGAAAACATTGTTTGAAACTGTAAGGCCTGAATCAATTTTTAACTTTCTGAAAGAGTGTAATCTCTTTAAAAAGATTTAGCTGTGATATTTTATCTGTGATATTTTTATGTTCTATGGATTTTCCGGTCGGGTGGACTCGGACATGGGTGTTCTCTGATCTGGGAGGAGCCCATGTCTATTCGTGCTCACGTCGGATTATTCATGGTACATTGTTTCCCTAGATTTCGCATGGTATTTTATCCTTTTCACTTCGGTTGTGCTTTACCAGTTATATGCCTTGTGGATTTTCCGGTCGGGTGGACTCGGACATGGGTGTTCTCTGATCTGGGAGAAGCCCATGTCCTTTCGTGCTCACGTCGGATTATTCATGGTCTATTATTATTTTATGCTCTATATTGTATTTTTATCTGTTTAATTTCAGTTAAGTTTGATTTATTTAGATGATCTGTGGATTTTCCGGTCGGGTGGACTCGGACATGGGTATTCTCTGATCTGGGAGGAGCCCATGTCCTTTCGTGCTCACGTCGGATTATTCATGGTGTGTTGTTATTTTGCTTAGAATTTTATCTGTTGTATAGAATATTGTATTTTTATAATATCCCCTCTAGATGTTTATGTAACTAATACATATCCTAATACATCTTGTAGTGAGGTAACTTGAGTGCGCCCAATATGACCTTAGTTGTCGACGGGCCTTAAAACTCCATTCATTCATTCATTCATTTTCATCTAGTGTTATTCCTAGGATCTTTGGTGTTTTGTTATACGGCAGTATTTGGTTTCCAATTTTGAATGTTTGTCTGTTGATGTTGTCTGGTTTATTTGAGAAAATGGTTGCTTCTGTTTTCTGAAGATTAGCTGACATACGCCATTTTTTGCACCAGTCAAGCACAGTTTTGAAGTTGTTGCATACTTCTTTTACTACTGCTTCTTCTTTTTGTGCGGTTGCCCAAGTGGTCCCGTCATCTGCAAACTTACAGTGTTTTCTGCTGGTTCCACTGAACATGTCTACGATGTATACGTTGAAAAGTGTCGGGGCTATAACACTACCTTGTGGGAAAGTGCCATCAAAGTATCTGACATTACCGCTGATGGACTGCTTTACTTCACTGGTGTGATGAATGTATCCTGACAGGCAGTTCTCTTTCTCCATCTTTCGTTTTGCCATGTTGTTTCCGACCCTGTCGTTTTATGCAATATATTATAGTGGCGGGAACATGAGGTCAAAGGTCAATGATTAAAACAAATAATTCAAAACGTATCACTTAAGCTAACTAAAAATACGTAAATATTACTATGATAATAGAAATTAAACTAAAATATAGCTATATTATTGAATATAAATTTATCATTTCATTTTATTTGTTCTATGGCTCTTCCTTCAGTTTAGAGATTATTTATTCTGTTCTGTTCTTATTAGACTGGAAATCAGCCTTTCTAGACTGGTAATACTGACAGTCAAAATCAAATAACTAGTTAAATTTGGGAAATCATGGAAAGATAAGAAGAAAATGGAGATGAGTCTCATTTCCTGCTTTTCTTTCAATGATTTCTATGATACAATATACAAATCTTCAAATTTGGAAACATTTGTGTAAATTTTGTGGTCTGATAAATCAATAACAAATATAAATACCATTATTACATAATTCTTTTAACATAACAATATATCATCAGTTATATTATCAGTCACTTAATCCTTTCCCAGACAATAATTGGTCTCGATATCTTTAATAGAAAAGGCTTATTTAAAGGCTTGTTTAAAGAGGATAGTTGCTACCCCTACACACAGAACAACCTTATACTTAATTTAACTTAAGTACAAGAATATATTTATTCCTGTACAAAAAATGAAATTATGTATTCGAACATCAAGTTTGAGTTTATTGGGGTTTTACGCCGTTTTCAACTACCAGGGTCATATCGCGGCGGCTGGAGCACCTACCCATGGATTCCTGTTGTTTCTCAAACCAGTACTACCACAACACCCTTACCGAGCCTCTAGCTGCTCGCCCACTTAGGTTAACGATTTCAAACCCATTGGTGGGTGACATCGAACATCAAGAGGGTGAGACTATGGTCGGAAGCTGTATGACACAAACTAACAATTTCTACATAAAATGAGAGATTGCATAATATGATCATCTATTTGTTTGGACAAGTATGAAAGTAGACCATTTTATGATCAGACCAATATGTTTCTACAGTTCCAGCTACACTGTCATTATAATTTGAAAACACCAGATCCAATATCGAGCCTTGGTCAGTAGTCGGTTCATGTATCATTTGGCGGCAACGAAATGTTTCAGACATATACTGTTCAAGGCTACTTTGCTTTGGAGACATGTTTATATTTAAATCGCCCAAGATCACTAAGGGTTTCATAATGTCCAAATGTTGATTAAGATCTCTTTTCAAGGTTGAAATGAATTGTTGATAGGATAAGCCTGGAGCCTGGAGACTTATAAACCACTACAACCTGAATATCCAGTCATCTGTGAATGCCATTTATGAGAGAAAACTCAAATTGTGCTGTACTAAAGTGATGGCATTTTGAGACAGTGACATCATCTCTAACATACAATGCTAAACCATGAGAAGGTCTGATTGTCTGTGTAGTTTGATTCTGGTCATTTCTGAAAAGATGGTAACCAGTAATTGAAAAGTCAGAACTGAGGTCTCTTTTAATTAATCTTGTTTCAGCAAAACCGATAATATGTGCGGACAGAATGTTTTGCTCTTCTGCTACATCTTTGAAGTGTTTGTGCAAAGCTCTGCAGTTATTATACACTATTTTCAAATGGTCATTCGAGTTAACTGTATCCAGAGGATAGCATAGTTGAAGCTTTGCTTCAGAACATAATCTTTCTGTTTCTTCTACAACTCTTTCGTCTAATGATAGAGCCTCCTTATTGAAGTTTATGATATGAAGCTTTTCAATAGATCTAACTCTGCTTAAAGCCACATAATGGATATGGGGATTTTTTCTGATCTTTCTCTGGGACAAATCTATGACAACTTGATCAAGAGTAGTTCCTTGAGCTCTATGAACAGTTCGACCAGCAGATGGCTGTAATGGAAATTGAATTCTTTGAACTGTATTATGACGCACTATAAATGTTCTCTCAATATCAAATATTGGAGTCCAGTTATTATCAATTGAATTGTGATGAAAACCTCTACTGAAAAATTTCTTTCTTCTGTCTCTTCCAACTTGTTTATCATCAAACTGAACCCAAATTATGCTAGGTCTGTTTGTCTCTGCCTGTTTATATTCTACAAACTTCACAGTACATGATGCCCCATTTGTAAGTCCATCTTCTGTATCTATGTTGACGGTCAAGTCATAAATCATACCAATAACAACAGTGAATGAGTAGTGCAAACCCATGGTATTAGATGCATCCTTTGGTAATTGACTCAGAATTCTCTCTTGTTTTTCCTGCGATATGTTTGCAGACAAAATTGAATCATGGCAAATAATTTCTACCTTTTGAGCATTGATATTGCTAATGATCTTTTCATTAAATAATTGCATGAATGAATTTTCAGCAAAAATATGAGGAGCATTTTGTGGATAGTTCTCTGAATTAGGATCTATAATACACTGTTTGATCTGTTGTTTGTCATGGTCTGTCATTTTATTGTGCCTCAGTCTGTTCAATAAATCTGCAAATGCACTGTCATCCTTCTGTCGCATAATTTCTGTCAACTGAAACATGGTGAAATGTTCTTTCCACAAATTCACAGCTAGTGAAGCAGCGTCACTTGTCAGGTCTTGAAATATCCAAGATCCAGCAACACGTTTTAATTGAAACAGATCTCCTACTGCTATTATGCTCTTACCACCAAATGGTAGTCTTGTGCCTGTTAACTCCTGAAGTCTTTGGTCAATAAATTTAAGCATTGTATTGCTAACCATTGATATTTCGTCAATTATCACAACAGAAAGATTTCTGTATTTTGACCTAAAGGTGTTCAATTTGTCACAAGTTAATGTTTGTTCTTTTTGCATAAATTTCTGACAAAATGATTTTGATATAGTTGAACCATTAATGTTAAAAGCTGCTTTACCAGTGTATGCACACAATAAAACCCTCTTCTCATCTGCATTTTGACCCTCACTAAGATTCAGATATCTATACAAGGTCTGATACAATGCCTTGATTACAACACTTTTACCAACACCTGCTCCGCCAGTTAGGAAAGCAAAAAGTGGGGCATCTTTTGTTTTAATCCAATGTATAACATGGTTATAGAAATGCCTTTGCTTTGTATTCAAACATCTAAGAAGTTCTCTATACTGGTCATCTGGTAAGACATTCTCATTTGTTTCAACTGAAGCTGTAGCTACACCGCTGCCTAATTCAATCCCTATGTCATATTCCCTTTGTTCAATAACTCTGTCTGGATTAAAATATACAAATGTTTCTGATTCAGCTGAACCCTCCATAGCTGTTTCTGCCTCAACTTGTTGTGTTCCTGAAGCTATTTCATCAAATGCATCAAGTTCATTTTCTGCAGCTTCTCTTGCCATCTCTAATTCTTCAATGTGGTGTTCATACATATTTACTTTGAAATCAATAAGGCGTTTTTAGCTTCGTAATGTTCTTTGTAGGTTTCGTAGTTCATAAACAGATCTGTAGTTTCATTTCTCCATGGCAAAAACAGCAAGAGTCTCTCACGGAAATGATTCTCTTCATCCGAATTGCGATTAAATCTTACATAACGGATAACTTTGGGAGTCTTTCTCTTTATTATTTTCATACCATTTTTTAAAACAACAAGGCTTTTTGAGTCATTGAATAAATCATTAGAATCAATGTCATCATCATCATTCACATCATCATTTGGATTTGTTTCATCATCTTTAGGATACACAACCTCGAGCTGTGAAACATTATCAGCAAGACACCAATTTTCAAGGCATTTTGGTCTTTTTGCGTATCTTTTGATCACATTATCAGCCACAATGTCTGTAGAAGAATCTGGTTACTCATCTAGTTCATGTTTTACTTTCAGAAGCTGAACTCTGTCATTTGGCAGTGAAGTATTGGTGAAAACTACATCTCGTGTACCCTTGGACAGTGACATTTGAAGTACTAAGTACACCGCTTCTTGTGCACTAACTTCAACACTATTTGAGAAAACGTTGCCAATATGGCGCACCTGTCGTTTGATGTCAAAATTCCCATTCTTTGCTTCTTTTGCTGCATGTAATAAAGCACTCATTCCACGCTGTGATTTACTGATGTAGGATACAATATACATTGCACAGGCATAGGGATCTAGTACAAACTGTATATCAATGTTAGCGTTCCAATACCTCAAAACAGTTTCATTGTACAAATTTACACGTACGTCTTTTGGTGCTCTTTTCAAAAATACCTTTGATGCTTTCAATGAGCTTCTGATACATTTTATGTAATCATCTTCATTCAGTTCTACAACATCCGTTAAGAACTTTTCATAAGTCATGCTATACCCTTCTTTTTACACATTCCTTTTCATCTGAATTTTATCATACATTTTCGAGTACTTCTCAGCATCTGTTTCAAGTGGTTCAAGAATCATTGTTTTTTTCAATGGTGGTAATGGATATCCAAAGCGACAAATTTTGTCTACCTTTTTATGACAAGTTCTACTGTGCTTGTGAATTTGCAACTTGAGAAGTTCTTGTAATTGTTCATTTTCTGAATCACATTTCAAATATTTGTCAACAAAATCAACTATTTGTTCATTGGAGCTCTTTTTATACTTTGGTGAATCTTTCACCCAAACAAGCATGTGAATGTGAGGTGAACCTCTTTGTTGGAATTCAACGCGGTAAAAATAATCTGTCACTTTGCCAAGGCAATCATGAGAACTCTTTAGAACAATATTAATAAATTGCTGATCAAAATAATGAGAGCATGTAACAGGATCTTTCTGAACTAACGTCATTTTCTGCTCCCATGACAAATTCTTTATTTCATCTTCAGAATATTTGAAACCCTGATTAAGACTTGACAACATATTTAGTAAGTCTGACCACCTCGTATCCGCAGACGATAATGACATAAACCATGTAGGCAAGCCAAGTTGTCGTATCATTGCAAACACATCTTTCTTCTTTGTTTCCATGTATGCAGGAGAATTTCTTAACTGTTTGAAAATATAATATCCTTCATCTTTACGTACTATGTTCTCTATGTAGCTAATGTCTTTAGCCTGACCTGCAGTCATTTTGTTTTCAAACTGACCTCTTCGCACAGCAAGATTCACTTTGTCATGCAGTTGCTTCATCTGAATCTTTTTTAGTTTGAAAAATATATTTGGCATACTGTTAGCTGCTCGCCTATCACTGCTTCTAAGTTCCCATTTAGCAATGTCGGTATAATTCACTGGAACTAATCTTTCTTCATTCTGAGTCCTTCTTTGTCCACAAAATATTGTTGGAAAGCAGAGAAATTCTGAATCAGAATCTTGATATATACTCAAAGGTCTCTGACCTTCTCCAGGTGCAAAAGTAAATGTGTCAATTCTATTTCCAAGATCTCCATCATCAACAAGAGTGTCAATGTTTCCAACATTTTCTTGTATATTTTCTTCTGTGTCTGAATCATACAAGTTTTCGTGTCCACCATCATCATGCTTCTCACAAGTTCCTTTCTCAATATCTGATGAATTGGTGGCAGATGAAAAGAATTCTTGAACAGTCTCTTCACAATCTTTTGTTACACGTGACACCCATTCTTCATCAATTATCACTGATGAATTTGCATACAAAGGACTGTTTTTCATTAACCAATGTGAATCTATCAAAACACTTATGCTTGGAGACACGCAAAATTCAAAAAGACATCTTTATTGCCGGTTCCGCCACGTAGGAACACATTAGCGATATAACGTCCTTCTAACGTAAGCCCATAGCGTAGTCCCACCGCGTTGCAGAAAAGTCTTTTTAGTGGCCTTTTTCATACTGGGCAAAGACAATTATGTTCACACCTAAATGTTTTCTAGAATTATGCTCCATACACATGAATGCCATCGCAGACATGAAAACCGGAAATGCGCGACTGGAATGCGAGACGCACGCGATGGCGGTATAACATTCATCTGTTTGTGTTCTATAGCTATAATCTATTGTGTAAACGTTTGATTTTATCTTAAAACAAAAATATTTTGGTTACTTAAGATGTATTTACGTTTTGTTGCTAAACTTTTTTACTATGTATATATAAATAACGAGTTCTGTTGTTTAACCCTTTACCAAACGACAAAATATTAGACTATTCCAAATTCAAAGATGTTGCAGAAGACAATTTAAACTCAATGAAATTTCGAATCGTTTGGTCTTTTTAAGTAGAAAACGTTGTGGGAAATGAAGAAATTGCTTGTCACAAGCAATTTCTTCATTTTTATACGCCCGTCGAAGACGGGACGTATTATGGGATCACCCGTGACGTCCGGGCGTCCGGCGGCGTCCACTTCTTTGTCCGGAGCATAACTCTGTCACCTTAAGTCCGATTGACTTTAAACTTGGCAGTTATATTTTTCTCATCATTACGGAGTGCAGTGCACAAGAACCATAACTCTACCTGGCTTATTTTTTGAGTTATTGCCCTTTGTTGTTTTTCATACTTGAATCTTGTCCGGAGTATATCTCTAAAAGTATAATAGCTAGGATCATGAAACTTCATGGGTGTATAGATCTCACAAAGGGGGAGTGCAGTGCACAAGAACCATAACTCTACCTGGCTTACTTTTTGGGTTATTGCCCTTTGTTGTTTTTAATACTTGAATCTTGTCCGGAGTATATCTCTAAAAGTATAATAGCTAGGATCATGAAACTTCATGGGTGTATAGATCTCACGAAGGGGGAGTGCAGTGCACAAGAACCATAACTCTACCTGGCTTATTCTTTGAGTTATTGCCCTTTGTTGTTTTTCATACTTGAATCTTGTCCGGAGTATATCTCTAAAAGTATAATAGCTAGGATCATGAAACTTCATGGGTGTATAGATCTCACAAAGGGGGAGTCCAGTGCAAAAGAACCATAACTCTACCTGGCTTATTTTTTGAGTTATTGCCCTTTGTTGTTTTTCATACTTGAATCTTGTCCGGAGTATATCTCTAAAAGTATAATAGCTAGGATCATGAAACTTCATGGGTGTATAGATCTCATCAAAGTGGAGTGCAGTGCAAAAGAACCATAATTCTAGCTGGTCTATCTTTTTAGTTATTGCCCTTTGTTATTTTTCATACTTCATTTTTGTCCAGGGCATATCTCAAAAGGTATAATATCTAGGACCATGAAACTTTTACCAATTTGCTCCCCTGTCGACATAAAGCAGTGTTACGGGCGTATCTTGTGACAGTTTGACACCTTGTCCACAATGTTTTCCATAGCCATTTTATTGCGAGGAGTCAAAAGGAGTCACTGTGTGGTAATGGGTTAATAATGACGAAACACTGTTCAAATGCGTTTGTGCATATGCGCATTCACTGCAATACAGGTTGTTACATTTGATGATGGAAAAGCTCGATGGATTGCAACTGTAGAACATGGAAAAGTATGATGAATGATATGATAGTTCGGCTCTCAGAGTGATGTTCGTAGCACTTTCGGTTAAACGAAGCACAAAGACGGTGTATTATAGTTCAGCTTTTCGGCAGACGACATTCGTTTGTAGTAGATATAATGAAAAGCACAAAAACACGATGGGGGATTTGATAG
Source organism: Fragum sueziense (assembly GCA_963680895.1). Taxonomy (NCBI): domain Eukaryota; kingdom Metazoa; phylum Mollusca; class Bivalvia; order Cardiida; family Cardiidae; genus Fragum; species Fragum sueziense. The sequence continues at coordinate 18,065,862 of OY804596.1, forward strand.
TTCTGCATATATTGGATAGACAGGGAGACACAATGAGCATAATATTATAATTAGGACTTGGAATATTATTCTGCTATCGTTGAAAAAGGAATGACTTGTTTAGCTGGATAAATAAGACTTTTTGCTCATTCACAGGCTTTCTAGTTCAGCATTGCTGTATGACACACACGGAAAGACACTTGGATGTGCTCCTGGACGTAGGATTAAAAAGAGTTCAGGAACAGAATTACGTAAAAGTCTAAAATATGATGGAACATGGAATGATCCTCTGCTTCTAAGACAGCACACAATGTTTATGAGCGTAAAAAAGAGGTAACTCACAGAATCCGTTGAAAATTGTCCTCTATTGTGGCTTGGTGACCTCGTAGATAACAATTTGTAAGAAATAAAACAAGAGCAACGATGGGCGTGGCATTATACGCCCGAAGCTCAGAAATAAACGGGGTGATGTTTTGAACTTTTTATTGATCCTTAGGATGTATTTTCTAGCAAACACTATAGTATATTGTATTTATTATGATGATAGTGTTTGTTTTGTTTTCTTATGACTTTGGGAATGCGATCTGCACATCCTAGCTATGAGATCTATACACCTGTGAAGTTTCAAGACCATAGGCCTTGTAGTTTCAAAGTTATGGACCGGACACGAATTTGCTAACTGAATCAAACAAAATCAAACAAAGGGCAATTTAACTCAAAAATTACAAATGGTAGAGTTGTGTTTCTTGCACTCTGCACACCCTAGCTATGAGATCTATACAACTGTAAAGTTTCAAGACCATAGGCCTTAATAGTTTCAAAGTTATGGACCGGACACGAATTTGCTAACGGACAGACAGACAGACGATGCCGACGATAACATAATACGACCCTTCGGGCGTAAGGGCCTATAAAAACCTGTTCGGCTGTTGATGAATTGTGGCTCGTAGAATGAATTGATGAAATGACTGTGTCCGATGATGACGGCTAAAAGTGGCTATAAAATTCTAAAATTCGGTGCGAAGGCTGACTGCAAGCATAATAGTTGAGGTAAACGTAGATATGGTAGTGACAAAATCCACTATAGTGATGGTCCAGAGAAAATTTTTCCAAAAATTCAAGATGACTGCCAATTTTCGCGCCGTTGGAAACACGTTGTTCGTGAATGGAGCAGCGAATAAATGGGTATTTCCAAGCAAATACTCGGAATAACTTCGTTAGTAGAACATCTAGTGATCTTTATGTACAATGTTATTTAGTAAAAGAACGTCCAACGTTGGTAAAAGCAGATAAAACTTGTAAAATAATAAACATTTTGCTGCTCCAGAAAACACGTCCTCTCTGTTCCACGCCTAGCGCTTACTTTACTACATATGCTTTCAGCCAAAGTAAATGGGAAAACACCGACATTATCAGAGCTATTGTCATAAAATGATTATTATAAGTTTGATGAACATTGACTCTCATTGTTCTTTAATAGCCCCCCCCCCCCCCTCCCTAAAAACATCTGTCGATTTATGGGACGCGCGCGCCTCTTCCGCCCCCTCTAAATCCGCGTATGGGTCCGGACCCCCCCTCTTGATCCGCCCATGTATAAAGATAGATAGATAGTTGTAATAATAATAATAATAATAATAATAATTACAACGGTTTAAATTGGGCATATCACGTTAAAACATTATTAGCATCATTAGGATATATAGAAATTTCTGGTTAAACCAAGATGTAAATCGAATGACATATAAATCAATTAAATCAACAACGGATATGTGATCAATATTATCAAAGCTGGTATAGTAATATTAATAATTCACAAAGATTAACCTACTCATTGTTTAAACATTATTTCGGATGTGAAAAATACTTAAACATTTTATTCGACAAAAAGTATTGATGAAATAGCATTTTGTAAATTAAGAACGTCATCACATGACCTAGACATTGAACGCGGTCGACACATGAACATTCAAAGAAATGAACGAATTTACAGATCATGTCAGACTTACATCATCGAAAATGAATATCATTTCATCCTAATTTGCCAAGCATAATTATCGCGACCTAAGAATCAAATATATCAAACCGGCCAAATATCCAAAAATTCTCGAAACTCTTAAGTTCTAAGAATAACAAAGAAATAATTAATTAAAGTAGGGGAGACCGGGGTATCATGAACCACTTTTTGATAAATTTCAATTAGGTCTTTCTTAGTTTCGCACAGAGTGCTCTGATCAATACCATATCAAAGATCAACATCTCTCGCATGTTTCTAAGCCTTTGTCAGATATTTTCGACATCCATAATCCACAGAAAATCATTTTAAACAGAACTGGTGAAATGGTTCATTTAACCCCTTTGAAGGGGTAGGTTGAACCAGTACATGGGGTAATTGGAACCAATTGGCATGTTTGCGATAATTATTCACACTGAAAAGAGAAATAATCACCAGATGTTATTCATAATAATTAAAATGGGTGTTACCTGCAATAATATCATAATATTTCATTCAAAGAATAAACATTTATTTCAGTTTTCAAGAGAATTCGATTAGACATAGGCTACAACAGACAATTTAATAGGCCCAGAATTATTTCGAGCGTTTTATCTGTACTTATTTTCATAGTGGTTCAACTTACCCCGATACACACCATGGTCATATACTTGTCATTTGTGAAGAAACCATCTTACGAAAGCAATAACGGAATTCAATTTAACATTCTGAAGATATCATATATCTGTATAATGTAAAGAATACTGCTGAGATTTACTGTGCATTGTACATAGTGCGAAGACGGAATGCATGAATTGTGAAAACCAACTAAAGGTGGAAGGAAATCAAAAAATTGGACCACCAGTTTAGAATAATTTTCATTTCTTTTAGTTAACAGAAATCTGTATGAAAAGTCCGCGTTCAAAAGTTTGATTCTAAACAGACAATATTAACAAATAACACAACGTGTTTTATCGGAATTTTTACCTGGCCGAAATCGATTTTTCGCGCATGCGTCAAACAGGCCTACGTTGACGTTCGCACGTCAGGATTCGTGGTCGAATTGACAGTTAAAAAAGGATGCATTTCATTGGCTGAAAAATTACTGTGGGCGTGTTATCGATAAATTGACATATCGATAATATTGGTAAAATTTCGATAGTGGACTGGTACTATTCTAAGATCACATTTGATTGGTTGAGAGGTTACGGTGGGCGTGTTATCGATTTTTATTATAAAATAGACATAAATAAAATCATATCAAGTAGTAAACGCCTGAAAGATCTTTTGTAAATTACTCCACCTTATTCCAATGAATAAACTTTATTAAAATTGTATCATTCTTTTTTAGTAGTTTTGTACCAAAAATATAGACGTAACGTCAAAAGTTGCGGACCAACGTTGTAACACGCATATCGACCGTTTTCCGACGTTAACGTTACGCGAAGGTATAAAGAAAGTTATAACTTTCCCCAAAACATGAGAAATGACAAATTTTCAATGTTGGCCAAAAGAAAACATTTTCACAATAATACCAATACATGCGTACATGAAAATAGCACCGTACAAAATTAATAATCTCAACTATCAATAAATAAACAACAGAATTATTTCGTAAGTATTGAAAAATCAAGCATTTTTAAGACGCTACAAACACAATAAAATAATGATTTTCTTCAACTCCAATCAAGACAAAAATGAACTACAAAAACTAGAGCTCAGATGTATGTCCCAAAATTTTTTATATTGATTTCTAATCGCTATTGGAAAAATAAATTAGATTTAAAAATTAGACATACCGAAAAAATCAACATGACGTCAAATCGTCAAAACGCGTTTTTGTGACATTTTAAGACGCTATATCACACTCTATATCTTCGCTAGTTGAAGAGATATTGACAAATGCATTTATTTTTTCAAATTTTATCCGAGATGTATGTCGAAAATCAATTCAAATTAAAAATATTTTGATTTTCTTAGAAAAAAAGCTATATATGAAAAAATCACCCTTGCATTTGGGACCGTTTTAGTGAAAATGTGACATTTTTAAGACGCTACAAACACAATAAAATAATGATTTTCTTCAACTCCAATCAAGACAAAAAATGAACTACAAAAACTAGAGCTCAGATGTATGTCCCAATTTTTTTTATATTGATTTCTAATCGCTATTGGAAAAATAAATTAGATTTAAAAATTAGACATACCGAAAAAATCAACATGACGTCAAATCGTCAAAAACGCGTTTTTGTGACATTTTTAAGACGCTACATCACACTCTATATCTTCGCTAGTTGAAGAGATATTGACAAATGCATTTATTTTTTCAAATTTTATCCGAGATGTATGTCGAAAATCAATTCAAATTCAAAATATTTTGATTTTCTTAGAAAAAAAGCTATATATGAAAAAATCACCCTTGCATTTGGGACCATTTTAGTGAAAATGTGACATTTTTAAGACGCTACAAACACAATAAAATAATGATTTTCTTCAACTCCAATCAAGACAAAAAATGAACTACAAAAACTAGAGCTCAGATGTATGTCCCAAAAGTTTTTATATTGATTTCTAATCGCTATTGGAAAAATAAATTAGATTTAAAAATTAGACATACCGAAAAAATCAACATGACGTCAAATCGTCAAAAACGCGTTTTTGTGACATTTTTAAGACGCTACATCACACTCTATATCTTCGCTAGTTGAAGAGATATTGACAAATGCATTTATTTTTTCAAATTTTATCCGAGATGTATGTCGAAAATCAATTCAAATTAAAAATATTTTGATTTTCTTAGAAAAAAAGCTATATATGAAAAAATCACCCTTGCATTTGGGACCGTTTTAGTGAAAATGTGACATTTTTAAGACGCTACAAACACAATAAAATAATGATTTTCTTCAACTCCAATCAAGACAAAAAATTAACAACAAAAACCAGAGCTCAGATGTATGTCCCAAAATTTTTTATATTGATTTCTAATCGCTTTTGGAAAAATAAATTAGATTTAAAAATTAGACATACCGAAAAAATGACGTTTTTTATTACAGCGTGACGCTACTTATCTCTTTCTTTCCATTCCTCCATAGTTTGTTTACACCATCCAACTACCGTAAGATTTACGCTATATCTTCTGTGACATCACTGACGTAATTTGCCAAAGTTTGTGCGCTTTAAAAAGTCTTACTTTTTATTCTATTGGGATTATCGCGAGTTTGTTTGGTAATTTCTGTTACACGTGACGACGTCATTTTCTGCGTCAGAGTTTATTTATTTTGTTTATCAAATTGTCTGTATTCAAACGATGTTGGAATTCGACATATATTAATAAATTACAATTCAATATCTTTTATATGATACCAAATACATGTGTTTTTCTCAAATAAAAATAACAAATATGCGGTTTTAAACAGAAGTGCATAGCCAATTTTGGCTTGATCCGCAACTTTTGACGTTACGTCACACAAATATGAATAAATGAATGAACAAATAAATGTGTAGATTTTTCACAAAGTTCTCTGTCTCTAGATTACAACACGTAATTTATCGAAATTGTTGCATTATTTCCAGACTTTTCTTGACATTTATCATTCTATCTAAATGCATACACTCACCAAATAATATATTTGTCTGTATTCAAACGATGTTGGAATTCGACATATATTAATAAATTACAATTCAATATCTTTTATATGATACCAAATACATGTGTTTTTCTCAAATAAAAATAACAAATATGCGGTTTTAAACAGAAGTGCATAGCCAATTTTGGCTTGATCCGCAACTTTTGACGTTACGTCACACAAATATGAATAAATGAATGAACAAATAAATGTGTAGATTTTTCACAAAGTTCTCTGTCTCTAGATTACAACACGTAATTTATCGAAATTGTTGCATTATTTCCAGACTTTTCTTGACATTTATCATTCTATCTAAATGCATACACTCACCAAATAATATATTTGCTTAACTCATTCCGAAACAAGCCTTGCTTATGAAGTCCCATGTGGGAATTGTTCTAGAAAATATTGAAGGGTAAATGAAAATGCTGATAATTAGCAATTTCCTCTTTTCGCTTGATATTTTCTGTGCTAAAACACATTGATTTTTTCTGACTCAAGCAAATTATAATCAGATTTCATTTCACTCGTTATTGTCTGCATATGCGATGGCAATGAAATAGAATTTAAACTAACAAAATGCGCTATAATTGCATAATTGTAAAACCAGATTTCATATCTAAAATGCACGAACTGCGCTATAAATGTATCGTAGTTGCGAGATTTTGAACACAGACTTACTAAGAGTAATAAATGACTCCCAGTGACCCGATTACCAACTGCCAATAAACAGAATGCTATATATGTTTATCATCTCTACAGTGACAAGATATTTGGCGATACAACACATTCCGATCTTTTGTATATCAGATTCATGTTATACCAATTAAAAAAAATAAATATCGCTGCTATTCAACAAAAACCTCTTAACTGCAGATTATAACCAACTGCAGTTACTAGGGTTTCTTTGAAAAGCGACGATATGCAATGTTAGCCTTCCTAACATATAGGCAGCCAAAATATCGGCCTATGGTTGTTGTTGGTGGTGGTGGTGTAAATTCCTCCACTGTATGCCCCAACAAGAAGTTTTGCCTTGACACAAGCCTTTAAAGTTGCTATTCTTTCTGAGCCTGTGAATCTCCATATTGGATGAACCTGGTTGTAGGTAAGTTTCTGTTGTAGATATTTAAGTGAAGACTTGTCTTGCACAGATGAGTTGATGTCTCTAGTCCAGAACAGTTCGATTGTTTTATTAACTGTGAGTTTCCATTGGGCTTTTGTCAGTCTAGAGTTTAATAGGACATCTGGGTCAGGTAGAGAATACTTTATGAGCAATGTCCTGATCCATGTGAACCGGCTATTGGAAGTGGCATCTTTAATGGCTAACTGTCGGGTCGCAATGTCTCTTTCGATGCAATCTGCTCTTATAATATTGCCAAACATAGTAAGTTGCTTCTTGTGGATTTCCATTTCAAGAGGTAGACGTCCGCTCAGTATATAGACAGCCTCGTTGCTGGTTCTCTCTGGGAGATGCATTACATGTTTTAGAAATTGTTTGTGCTATCTTTCAAGCTTCCCAATATCTCCTTTATTCAGTATTAATGTTTCCATACCAAAAAGCAGTCTAGGTAATATGTATGTTGTCCACAGTTTAATTGTAGTGCTCAGGCATAATCCGTTTAGACCATGAAGGCCAGCCCCCATGAGTCCATATGCGGTTTAAATTGTCTCGCAGTAGTGATTCGGTTAGCCTATTGATTAGATCTTTATTTAAATGTGGTAGCCACCAGGGGTTGCAGCTCTTTCAATCCCTATGTGTGTAGTCCGATGCAACCTCAACCTATGGTGACGTCACGCTTACTTGACTTTCTCAAAGCCTGTACAGGTAAGCGATAAGAAAATTGTGAATTTCTTCCTTAATATAATCATACTATAATTTGAGCAACGTTTGTCTGTTTGTCTGTTTGTCTGTTTGTTCCCCTACTCCTCCCAGGTCCTTGGGCCGATCTTCACCAAACTTGGAGGGAAGGTGGAGGGCGGCCCCGGATATTAGCTTGAGGGGTTCATTTTTTGAAAGGTCAAGGTCATCGAGGTCAAAGGTCAAATTTATCGTTTTTACGGGTTACGGGACGGGATTGCTTAGTTACGGGACGGGATTGCTTACGGGTTACGGGACGGGATTAGGTGGAGTGCAGCCCCGGATAGGTCAAGGTCATAGAGGTCAAAGGTCAGCCCGGATAGGTCAAGGTCATCGAGGTCAAAGGTCAAATTTCGAGACGGGTAAAATTGCTAGTGAATATCAAATTTTCAAATATTGCGTTGTTAATATTTTTCATTTGTCTTAATAATAAGTATGGGTTATTTTGACGTTAGGCCTACATTTGACGTTTAAGGTCGATATTTCGTTTTTTGGGCATAAAATCCATCTAACAAGACAGAATCTCTCGAAATTTTCACCGATGAATACTTAAACATTCCCGCCTCGAATACTTAGCCTGCACCGAAGACGTGAAATTGAAAATCATGCGAGAGAAAATTGGAGTGGTTCATTTAACCCGTGGCTCAATTAACCCCGGTCTCCCCTAAATTTATCTATCAAGCAAACATTATACGAAAAAAACTATCATTTATCAATATATCTCAATGCTTTATTTACAGCAGCGCTGCTTGCCAATTTGTTTGTTTTGTTTCATCAAATGTTTTGTTTAATCATTATGTAGATCTAGGCTATGTTCATTATGCATGTTTCAAATATAGAAATATGCCTTCCAATTTTCTATTATCTATGTTGTAAAAAGTACTTTGTACTTATTACTTGAATAAACTATTGAATTGAATTGAATTGATAGATCTATAGGAAAGGTTTTTGTTGAAAAGCATCGATATTTTAGGCTGGATGCTACAGACGTTGATAAAGATCGGACGTTTCCGGTACGGCAACGGAAATATCCGATTGATGCACCGATTTGGTTCGTGAGTCGGATAGAGTGCTCTCCCTGTCGGCTGGATTTTTGTCAACAAAACAGGACGTCGAACTTTAATAGGAAGTTAAATAACAACGATAATGTCACGGAGATGTTGTTGTTTTTCCACACTGTTTGTCACTGGAGCCGTGCTGCTTGTTCTGGGCTGTGTTTTTATACCAGTGTCGAAGAATCTGATTCACAATGAAATAACAGAGGTGGGGGTCCTAGTTTCTCAACTCTGCCCACATGACAACTGCTCATCTTATTAGTTTATGTCCCGTGCATTTTTAACCCTTTTCCAAACGATCTTATATTTTAATGTGATATAGACAACAAATATTTCAACATTAAGTAATAATAAGCTGTAGAAATTAAGCTGTAGAATTGGAGGTTGCAACAAAGAAACATGCACGACTCAACTGCTTGAAGTTGAATACATAGAAGAATGGACCACGAAAAAAGACCAAAACAAAGAGGTGGATATTTTGTACCTGGACTTCAAGGCGGCCTTTGACAAGGTTACCCACAAAATATGATTGAAGAAATTATGGAACACAGGCACATGAGGAAACCTGCAAAAGTGGATGGTTCACAGTGAACTCGGCCTTATTAGGGTGGTCACACTTTTTTCCAAAAGTATTCCAGCCCCTACAAAATATATACCAGCTTACAGAGAATATTGAGAGAAACATAAAACTGGTTGAATTGTGAAAATCGGACATTGCGTTATGGAATAATGCTTATTCAAACTTTTACAAAGGGGAGATAATTCTGCCGAATTACGTTATTGTTTATTTTTCAAAGAACTTCAACAAATTATATATCATTTTCAAGGTCTGAATGAGAGGAACTCAAAACTGCTTACGTTTTTAAAATCGGACATTTAATAAAATAGTTACACCCCTTTGAAGTTTTACAAAAGATGAAATTATTCTACCAACCAATTTAGTTCTTCAATTTCTACCCAACAACAATTACATAAATATATTGTTACATTATTTCAACCCTTCCCCGAACAAGACATGATTTTCACGATCATATATGAAAAGGTTTTGGAAAACATTGAGACAAAAGAAGAACATGCCGATAACCAACATTTTCGCCTTTGCGTAAATATTTTCTGCGCTTCGTTGTGCGCATATCATTTCTGTGTCATTGCCTCCGATAGAAACAAGATTTTACGACATATGAAATAGGAATTTCAAACAAAATAATCAAACTTTCAAGTGATCGATTATTAACATTATATCTCTGGTTCGTGAAGAAATAGGCCTTCAAAACATTCACCCAAAAGAGCACCATACATTTGAACATGTCCATTTTGCAACGTCTAAATTCAATCTAATTTATGGCTGCCTCACCCTTTCCCGAACAAGACCTGGTTAGACCTGAATGGATTTTATTGAAGGTGAAAAGATTGAGGCAAAAGAATCTTATTTTCTTTTACACTCATTCTGTCGCCTGTCACAGCTTTCGAGTTGGATGACCATAAAGTTTTACTGTTTAGGAAAGGGTTAAATGGATGTTTAGGAAGGCCATGAGAAACGCCAGTTTTGTAAATCCCTTTAGACTGAGCACGAAGTGCTCAAGATGAGCTATTGCGGTCACTCACCGTCCATCCGTCCGTCTGTTCGCACATAATTCCTTGAAACACCTCCTACTCCTTAACCATTGGGCCGATTTTGACAAAACTTTACAGGAATGTTCCTTGGATAACCATATTCAAAGAATGTTCGCGATTTTTTGATTCGTCAAAAAATATGGGCGTGGCAGGGCTATGCTTATCGAACTTTGAGAAATCATGATATCATTCTTAACAAATCAACCATTCGGCCAATTTCAACCAAACTTTGCAAGAATGTTCTTTGAGTCACTGTCGTCAACATTTTTTCATAAATTTAGGATGAATGGAGTTTAGACCGAAATTATCGATAAATCACGGGGAATTGAAAAACACTTCCCATTGTTTAAGTCTTTGCGCTTGAATGCGCTAAGCTAAAAGCACAAGATGTTTCATTATTTGAATAGATAGGATGTTGAAGAACATATATAGGCTTTTCTAGGCTTTTCTGCCGCATAGTTCTTGCCATTTGAAGCCGAGTAAAATGACCTATTTTGAAAACCTATTCATCGACTCACAATTCATCGTTCGTCGTATTAACATACACGGATGAATAGATCTATTTTTCCTCTTTAATTTGATATAAGATTTATGAAAATCCGTTAAGAAATGGCAGTGCCAAAGCAATTTTATCACACATACCAACGCGTCCTTCTAAGGTAACGACCGAGTTCAAACAAAGAAACGCAGAGTTGACCCACTTTTTCAAATAGAGATTTAACACGAAAAGAACGTGTATAAGGTAAAAGCATTTTATCATAAATTAATAAAATATAACTACATGTATTTAGCTTTAAGTTTTTACACACTTTTTGGCATTTTTATGTGTTATTTAGGCTGAAAATGCCGTTTGTAAATTACTCGTTTTTACATAGAATCAGATAGAGGCAGTATTTTAAAAACGAGACTGTGACCACACTAGCCTTATTACAAACTCGGCCTGGCGAACTCGGCCTGGTGAACTCGGCCTTATTATAGGATATATCCTAGTGTACTTAGTTCCTACGCATCTAAGAAACAATCAATAATTAAGAAATCAAGAATACATGAAAAACATTTGTTTGCCTTTGCAAAATAAAGTTTATTCATTCATTCATCTTTCAGAAACTTTTTGATATCACTAAAAACTTTTGTGAAATGAAAAATCTCAAAAAATATCGGGTAGTGGGTTCCAATATGGCGGAAGTGAGAGTACAGAGAAACGATGCATTTGATTGGTTTCTATATCTAGCTTTACAAAAACGAATGTACAATTCTTTTTTCAGTCTGAGAAACCAGTACATCATATTTGGAAACGATATATGTGAAAATAATTTAAGAATTAATAAAGATGTGCTTATCAACTATGAAGGAATAAAGGGGCCTCTATTAGAACCACTACACTGCAGTATGGAATTCAAGAACCAACCCTTAGATACAAAATTTCGGGAAGGCTTTACATACAAGGCTTAACTCATGACCAAACTGTTGTCAATGACGTAGGAGACAAATCCCTACACTTGCCTTGAGATTTTTTTTAAAGAAAACAAAGGAAAATGGCATTGAGTTACAAGCATTTCAAAACAACATTATTGTTATAGGCTATTCTGTCAATCACACAAAATGGGGATAACAAGTACATCTTACTAAACAGTGAAATATTCATTTTGGAATCACGTTACATTGCAAATGACTGCCACATGACTTTCTAAAAATAACAATAATGCTTAAGTTCGCTGGTCTGCTTTTCGTTTTCATAAATTTACCAAAAATAACAATTTTAAGAATTTGGAAAAATGGTCATAAGAAAAAATAGGTTTTTTTAGTGTTTCATATAAATCATAATTAAAATAGTACTTCTAAATCCCTAACTTTCAACATTTTCTCCCCAAGGAATCTCCTTGAAATATACTGACAGATGTGCGCAAGAATGACGTCATTCGGTGTTGTCTAATCGAAAGGGAGGTCAAAACAAAAATGGCGTCGTAATAGTGATGCGTCAAAATAAAGTACTCGAGGATATAGTAATACAGGCCTATATAGTGAATGAAAATTATAGTGATGCCTTCGATTTTTTTTTATATCAATTGATATTTCATATTAAATTATTTGAACCTTATTGTAAGTAATCTCTTGAATTTATATAATACATTTATCCATTATTATTAAACATGGAGAGTTTAGATAGAATTTTATGAAGTTTTAGACGACATAAAAGATTGAATTCAAATGCAGAAAATTATATATTGACGCAGAAAAAACATCGAGAGAAAAGTCGAAATTGTTATTTATTAACAATTTATTATCTTCTATCTCGATGAATATAAAAGGCAAAATGTTTGGTTGGTTCAATTTCTTAGCTGCTGCAGTCTTCAAAATGGATATTGTCGAAACAAGTAATATTTTACAATTTAGCATTGAATATTTAAAGGTAAAATGAGAAAATGCTGAGAATCATAACTTCTTCTTTTGTCTAAATTATTTCCGCAAGCCTATTTTATTAGTGTCCTCAAATACCAGGTTTTGTTAGCAAAACGATTAACAAGTTATGGTACTTTACGAAATTACGGGCGTGAATCACCCGCTACTTTAGTTGCTACTTTGATTATGACGCGTGGCTACTGTGAATGACGCGTGGACACTGTTTACCCTTTACATCAGCGATAAAATTAGCTCCACTGGCCTTTCAGGCCAGCGGGCTATTGTCATGGCGGTGTGTCCGTCGTGCGTCCGTCCGTCCGTGCGTCCGTCCGTCCGTGCGTCCGTAAACTTTTTCTTTAAAAATCTTCTCCTCAGAAACTACTGGATGGATTTCAACCAAACTTCACAGGAATGATCCTTGGGTGACCCTCTCTCAGATTCCTACAAAGACTTTGGATTGAACCAGAATAACTTGAGTTATCTGCCCTTGAACATCTAAAAAAGCTGGTTTTGACCTTATTTTTACTCTAAAATCTACAAATATTAACCAATCAAGACAAAACTTGGACAGAATATATATAAGCATGATATCATGCCTGGGTGTAATTTTCAGCTTGATCGGAATTTTACATCATGAGTTATGTGCCCTTGAATTTGACAAAATTTCCATTTTCGACTTTGTTTTCACTCTAACAACAATAATTGTCAACCAATCAAGATGATATTTGGAGAGAATCTTGTTGACAACAAGATCTTGCTTTTGTGTAATTTTCGGGATGATTGCATTGCTACAAACTGAGTTATGTGCCCTAGAAATTGACAAAATTTCAGTTTTCAACACTTTTTTCACTTTTGTGGCCACATATATAGATTAATACTGACAAAATTTGGACAGACCATTAGATCTTGCTCGAGTTAATATTCAGCTTGATTATTGGGGTGTTCAAGACATAAATTATCAAGTCAAAATCATATTTTTAGATCAGAATGTCTTTATTTTCATGACCACTATGTTACATGCACAATCGCAACTTCTTGAACTAATTTTCATAAAGAAAAACAACTCTTACTGAACTTTTAATTGCTCATATCAAAAGTTACTTCCCTTAGTCTACCACAATTATTAACTCACATATTGAATTATGTGCCCTTGAATTTGGCATAATGACAGTTTTCAACTGTATCATCACTCTAAAAATCTCAAAAATATTAGTCAATCATTTACCTTCTTTTCGCATTGACCACATAATTGCTTCTCTTTACTTTGTTTCTGCTCTAAGAATCACAAGAATTTAAAAATATATCAGTTTAAGCCTTTAGATAAATTTGTCATTTTTAGCTTACCTGAGCAACATGCTCAAGGTGAGCTTTTGTGATCACCCTGTGTCCTGCGTGTGTCGTGCGTCGGAAGTCGTCAACAATTTCTTTAAACATCTTCTCCTCCTTAACCACTTGGCCAATTCTTACCAAACTTGGCAGGCATGTTCCCTAGGTGACCCTTTTCAAAATTGTTTTCAAATTTTTGATTCGTCAAAAAATGTGGGCGTGGCAGGGCGGGGCTTATCGGACTTAGAGAAATTGTTAAATAATTCTTCAAAAATCTTCTCCTCCCTAACCATTGAGTCAATGTTTACCAAAGTTGGCAGAAATGTTCCTTGGGTGACCCTTTTCAAAACTTGTTTTCAAATTTTTCATTCGTCAAAAAATGTGGGCGTGGCAGGGCGTGGCTTATCAGACTTAGAGAAATTGATAAATAATTCTTCAAAAATCTTCTCCTCCCTAACCATAGAGTCAATTTTTACCAAAGTTTGCAGAAATGTTCCTTGGGTGACCCTTTTCAAAACTTGTTTTCAAATTTTAGATTTGTCAAAATATGTGGGCGTGGCAGGGCGGGGCTTATCAGACTTAGAGAAATTGTTAAATAATTCTTCAAAAATCTTCTCCTCCTTAACCATTAAGTCAATTTTTACCAAACTTGGCAGAAATGTTCCTTGGGTGACCCTTTTTAAAACTTGTTTTCAAATTTTTGATTTGTCAAAAAATGTGGGCGTGGCAGGGCGGGGCTTATCAGACTTAGAGAAATTGATAAATAATTCTTCAAAAATCTTCTTCTCCCTAACCATAGAGTCAATTTTTACCAAAGTTGGCAGAAATGTTCCTTGGGTGACCCTTTTCAAAACTTGTTTTCAAATTTTAGATTTGTCAAAAAATGTGGGCGTGGCAGGGCGGGGCTTATCAGACTTAGAGAAATTGTTAAATAATTCTTCAAAAATCTTCTCCTCCTTAACCATTGAGTCAATTTTTACCAAAATTGGCAGAAATGTTCCTTGGGTAACCATTTTCAAAACTTGTTTTCAAATTTTTGATTCGTCAAAAAATGAGGGCGTGGCAGGGCGGGGCTTATCAGACTTGGAGAAATCGTTAAATAATTCTTTAAAAATCATATGTTGATCCAATTTGTACCAATCTTGGCTGGAATGTTCCTCGAGTGACTGTCTTTACTGCCTGTAGATGAATTTTTAATTCATCAAAAAATGAGGGCGTGGCAGGGTGAGGCTTATCAGACTTAGAGAAATCGTTAAGTAATTCTTAAAAAATCTTCTTCTCCTTAACCAATGGTTCAATTTTTACCAAACTTGGCAGAAATGTTACTTGGATGACCCTTTTCAAAATTTGTTTTCAAATTTTTGATTCGTCAAAAAATGTGGGCGTGGCAGGGCGGGGCTTATCAGACTTAAAGAAATCATGAAAAAAATTCTTTAACCCTTTCCCAAACGACAAAATTTTGGGGTGCTCCAAATTCAAAGATGTTGCAGACGACAATTAAAACTGAATGAAAATTTACATTTATGGTCTTTTTGTGTAGAAAATATTGTGGGAAATGAAGAAATTGCTTGTCACAAGCAATTTCTTCATTTTCCACAATGTTTTCCCAAGCCTTTGTTTGTGAGGAGTCAAAAGGCGTCACTGTGCAGTAATGGGTTAAAAATCAACCATTGGTCAAATTTAAACCAAACCTGGCATATCTGTTTCTTGAGTGACTGTTTCCAATGTGTGTTCATTAATTTTTTGATTTGTCAAAAAATGTAGACACCATCAAATACAGGAAGAACTCAGGTGAGCGATATCAGTGCCTTTCAGGCACTCTTGTTTTTATTGTAAACCACAAGAAATTCAGGCCTGTGGAGCGACTCAAGACCTTCAGGTCTTTCTAGTTATCATTAAAGGTCCGGTTTTTGATAGAAGCAATGATACTGGACAGTTTGATAATTTGTAATTATATAAATAAATAATGAAAAAGAAGCAACAAAGTGGATAGAATCGATCAATGTTTATTAATATATATAATGCATATTTAAATCTTGAAATATTTAAAATACAATCTGAGTAAGCACTTAACGGAAGACATAGGCTGGTACCATACCTACATAGTTGCAGAATCGTATCGGTCTACGTCTACAATTTATTGATGCCATTTAAACAAGAGATGTTTGTAAAACATATATGCCCCCTCAAGGGCCTACATTTGATGTAGGTCAAAGTCCAAGGTCAAGTTAACAAGGTCCAAGGTCATGGTCACATATGAAAGGTCTTGGTAGGAGGTGTCTATGTGTGAAATTTCAAAGCTGTATATGTAAAAGTAAAATGAAACATAGGCCAGGTTAAAGTTTTTAAAAGTAGGCCAAATGTCAAGGTCATGGTCAAATGTGAAAGGTCTTGGTTGGAGGTGTCCATGTGTGAAATATCAAGGCTGTAGGTGTAAAAGGACATGATATATATGCCTGGTTTCAGTCTTTTTAAAAGTAGGTCAAACTCCGAGTCAAGGTTGCAATATTCAAAGTCATGGTCAAATGTGAAAGGTCTTAGTAGGAGATGTCTATGTGTGAAATATCAAGGCTGTAGGTGTAATAGGACATAAGATAAAGGCAAGGTTAAAGATTTCTAAAAGTATGTAAAAATCAAAGGTCAAGGTCACAAGGTCCAAGGTCATGGCCAAATGTGAAAGGTCTTGGTAGGATGTGTCCATGTGTGAAATATAAAGGCTGTATGTGTAATAGCACAAGAGATATAGGCCCAGTTTATTTTTTTAAAAGTAGGTCAAACTCCAAGGTCCAAGGTCATGGTCAAAAGTGAAATATCTTGGTTGGAAGTGACCACGTGTGAAATATCAAGGCTGTATATGTAAAATGACATGAAATATAGGCCAGGTTAATGTATTATTAAAGTAGGTTAACACCAATGTCAAGGTCACAAGGTCCAAGGTCATGGTCAAATGTGAAATGTCTTGGTCGTAGGTGTCCATGTGAGAAATACCAAGGCTGTATGTGTAAAAGGACATGATATATCGGCTAGATTAAAAATTTTTAAAGTAGGTCAAAGTCCAAGGTCAAGGTCACAAGGTCCAAGGTCAAATGTGAAAGGTCTTGGTAAGATGTGTCCATGTGTGAAATACCAAGGCTGTATGTGTAATAGCACATAAGATATAGGCCCAGTTTAATTTATTTAAAAGTAGGTCAAACTCCAAGGTCAAGGTCACATGGTCCAAGGTCATAGTCGTATGTGATAGGTCTTGGTCGGAGGTTTCCATGTGTCAAATATCAAGGCTGTATGTGTAAAATGACATGATATATCGGCCAGGTTAAAGTTCTTCAAAAGTAGGTCAAACTCCAAGGTCAAAGTCACAGAGTCCAAGGTCATGGTCAATTATGAAAGGTCTTGGTAAGATGTGTCCATGTGTGAAATATCAAGGCTGTATTTGTAAAAGGTCATGAGATATTTGCCGGGTTTAATTTTTTTAAAGTAGGTCAAACTCCAAGGTCAAGGTCACAAAGGTCCAAGGTCATGGTTAAATCTGAACGATGTTGATAGGAGGTATCTATGTGTGAGATATCAAGGGTGTATGTGTAAAAGGACATGAGATATAGGCAAGGTTAAGAACTAAGTGTAAAAATCAACAAAGGGCAATAACTAAAAAAAAAATGATCGGCAGAGTTACGGTTCTTGTGCACTGCACATCTCCATAATGAAATCTATTCACCTGTAAAGTTTCATGATTCTACCTTACATATTTTTTGAGTTGTGCTCCGGACAAGAATCAAGTTATAAACTCAACAAAGGGCAATAACTCAGAAAATTTGATCGGCAGAGTTACGGTTCTTGTGCACTGCACCTCTCCATAATGAGATCTATCCACCTATTAAGTTTCATGATTCTACCTTACATACTTATTGAGTTATGCTCCGGATAATAATCAAGTTTGAAAATCAACAAAGGGCAATAACTCAAAATATTTGATCAGCAGAGTTGCGGTTCTTGTGCACTGCACCTCTCCATAATGAGATCTGTCTACCTGTAAAGTTTCGTGATTCTACCTAACATAGTTTTTGAGTTATGCTCCTGACAAAAATCAAGTTTGATAATCAACAAAGGGCAATAACTCAAAAAATTTGATCGACAGAGTTACGGTTCTTGTGCACTGCACCTCTCCATAATGAGATCTATTCACCTGTAAAGTTTCATGATTCTACCTAACATAGTTTTTGAGTTATGCTCTGGACAAAAATCAAGTTTGAAAATCAACAAAGGGCAATAACTCAAAAAAATTGATCAGCAGAGTTACGGTTCTTGTGCACTGCACCTCTCCATAATGAGATCTATCCACCTGTAAAGTTTCATGATTGTACCTTACATACTTTTTGAGTTATGCTCCGGACAAGAATCAAGTTATAAAATCAACAAAGGGCAATAACTCATAAAATTTGATCGGCAGAGTTACGGTTCTTGTGCACTGCACCTCTCCATAATGAGATCTATCCACCTATGAAGTTTCATGATTCTACCTTTAATACTTTTCGAGTTATGCTCCGGACAAGGTTTGGTCTACGGACAGACCGACCGACATACGGACCGACCGACCGACCTTCCGACCGACCGACCGACCGACACTTGCAAAACAATATACCCCCATTTTCTTCGAAAGGGGGCATAATAATAATACTAATATCAATTGATGTAGTTATAAAACTAGCAAGAAAAAAAATGAAACGTTATAAGTTGCATTTACGATTTCTTTATCTCTATTTTTTAGCTCACCTGAGCAACATGCTCAAGGTGAGCTTTTGTGATCACCCTGTGTCCGGCATGCGTCGTGCGTCGGAAGGCGTCAACAATTTCTTTAAACATCTTCTCCTCCTTAACCAATGGGCCAATTCTTACCAAACTTGGCAGGCATGTTCCCTGGGTGACCCTTTTCAAAACTTGTTTTCAAATTTTTGATTCGTCAAAAAATGTGGGCGTGGCAGGGCAGGGCTTATCAGACTTAGAGAAATTGTTACATAATTCTTCAAAAATCTTCTCCTCCTTAACCATTTAGTCAATTTTTACCAAAGTTGGCAGAAATGTTCCTTGGGTGACCCTTTTCAAAACTTGTTTTCAAATTTTTGATTCGTCAAAAAATGTGGGCGTGGCAGGGCGGGGCTTATCAGACTTAGAGAAATTGATACATAATTCTTCAAAAATCTTCTTCTCCCTAACCATAGAGTCAATTTTTACCAAAGTTGGCATAAATGTTCCTTTGGTGACCCTTTTCAAAACTTTTTTTCAAATTTTTGATTCGTCAAAAAATGTGGGCGTGGCAGGGCGGGGCTTATCAGACTTAGAGAAATTGATAAATAATTCTTCAAAAATCTTCTTCTCCCTAACCATAGAGTCAATTTTTACCAAAGTTGGCAGAAATGTTCCTTGGGTGATCTTTTTCAAAACTTGTTTTCAAATTTTAGATTCATCAAAAAATGTGGGCGTGGCAGGGCAGGGCTTATCAGACTTAGAGAAACCATGAGAAAATTCTTTAAAAATCAACTATTGGTCCAATCTGTACCAAACTTGGCAGGAATGTTCCTTGAGTGACTGTTTTCAATGCCTCTTGATAAATCTTTGTTTCGTTAAAAAAATGCGGGCGTGGCAGGGCGGGGCTTATCAGACTTAAAGAAATTGTTAAATAATTCTTCAAAAATCTTCTTCTCATTAACCATTGATTCAATTTTTATCAAACTTGGCAGAAATGTTCCTTGGGTGATCTTTTTCAAAATTTGTTTTCAAATTTTTGATTCATCAAAAAATGTGGGCGTGGCAGGGCGGGTCTTATCAGACTTAGAGAAATTGTTAAATAATTCTTTAAAAACCAAATGTTGATCCAATTTGTACCAATCTTGGCAGGAATGTTCCTTGAGTGAGTGTCTGTACTGCCTGTGTTTCAAATTTTTGATTTGTCAGAAAATGAGGGCGTGGCAGGGTGAGGCTTATCAGACTTAGAGAAATCATTAAGTAATTCTTAAAAAATCTTCTTCTCCTTAACCAATGGATAAATTTTTACCAAACTTGGCAGAAATGTTACTTGGATGACCATTTTCAAAATTTGTTTTCAAATTTTTGATTTGTCAAAAAATGTGGGCATGGCAGGGCGGGGCTTATCAGACTTATAGAAATCATGAAAAAAATCTTTAAAAATCAACCATTGGTCAAATTTAAACCAAACCTGGCAGATCTGTTTCTTGAGTGACTGTTTTCAATGTGTGTTTATGAATTTTTTGATTTGTCAAAAAATGTAGGTGCGGCAGGGCGGGGCTTATCAGACTTGGAGAAGTTATTAAACGAATCCTTGAAAATTTTCTTCTCCTTAACTGTTGGACAAATTATATCAAATTATCCAGGAATGTTCCTTGGGTACCCGTTTCAGTGATAATTTTACAATTTTAAGACTATGGGTCCTTGGGACTCACTGGATTCCATATCAATGAGTCCAGCTACTAGCTTAGTGAGTCCAATACACTGTTTTCAATAGGAAATTGTAAAAATTGTTGCATCCTGGGACTCGCTAGAATTAAAACTTTGCATCCGACAGACCAAATTATGAGTAAAAGTTGCAGGATGCGCAGGTAAAAAAATCACTGCGTTTTTATTTTTCTTTTTACAAATTTGTGATTGGTTGAAAATGTGGGCATGGCAGGATGTTTATACGACTAGGAGAAATGACAAGAAAATTCTTTAAAAATCAACTGTTGGGTCAATTTGAACCAGGGATGTTGCTTGAGTGACTCTTTTTAACAATAATATTGTTTGTGAATTTTTGATTTGTTAAAAAATTTGAGTGTGGCAGGGTAGGGCTTATCAGACTTCAAAAAATGATAAAGAAATTCTTCAAAAATCAACCATGGGGCCAAATTAAACCAAGAGAACAAAATGCTTATTGAGTTACTCTTTTCAAACACTTGGTTATAAATTTTTGATAGGATAATAAATGTTGATGAGGCAAGGAGGGGCTTATCATATTAAGCGTATTAATACCTGTAATGTATCATTCTGATGTTTCAAAATTGTAAATTGTTAATTGTAAAAGTTTAATCCTGATTATAACAAGAGCCGTCACAGACGGATTATGCTCCCTGAATAAGTGTTTGTCACAAAATAAAAACTATCATACATTAAGCCCCCTTTTCCCATGACAGCTTTTTTGTACACACATTATTTATAGAATATGGTCTAGAACATCCTATTTATTACATGAGCACAAAATTTAATTAAATTCTGCCCATTAGATGAAGAGAAATAAGAGAAAAACTAATTTTTACACTAAGGCCCCTTTTTCCATGACGCAGCCTTAAATTTACTAACGGAGAAAATGGTCTCTAGGTATTGACCCAGGGAGTTCACATGTGAAGTTTCATTGAATTTGGTCCAAGGGTTGCTGAGATATGGCTGTGGACGGACGGACGGACAGACACACGGACGGACGGACGGACAGCGTGGCGACTATAATATTATGCTCCCCCCAAAATTTTTTCGGGGAGCATAAAAATCAAACTGGAACAGCACATGATATTCAATTTTAAAGATGTATGCAAATTATGCTACTACATGCAATATGATTGAATACTAATGTGACTTCATTGTCTTCATTGGAAATTATGAAACTTAATTTACAATAGCTTGATACGACATACATATTTGTTTACAACAAAATTTATATTGCACACCATCAAATACAGGAAGAACTCAGGTGAGCGATATCAGTGCCTTTCAGGCACTCTTGTTATTCTTTTATTGCACAATGTTTTGTTGCGTTGTCAGGAAAATGTATCCAGAGAACCACTGATTATCAGCATTTTATTCTTAGTCTCAATATTTTCCCAAGCCTATTCTATTCTATTAGGGACGTCAAAGCCAAGTCATGTTTGCTTAGAAAACTTTTCTAATCAATTTAATAACAAACATTTTCATAACTTTCTTGCAATGTTTTCAGTCTTTTAATAGTGACATGATAAATTTGTCCTTTCACTACCCCGGCTGTTCTCTAGTTTCTGTTATTATGTAGATGGCACCACACCGCTTCAGGAACGCGCCGGTGGACATGTTTTCTGCCATGCACTTGTCCTACACTTCGTCAAGTCTAGATTGTACTACGCAGTATTTCTTCTTCTCACCGTTCAAAGCCAGAC
The DNA here is from genome assembly GCA_963680895.1 of Fragum sueziense. Lineage (NCBI taxonomy): Eukaryota > Metazoa > Mollusca > Bivalvia > Cardiida > Cardiidae > Fragum > Fragum sueziense. The sequence continues at coordinate 18,087,878 of OY804596.1, forward strand.
TCACCAGTTCTGCCTCTCGGCGCAATAGTGGAACAAGCTTCACTGCCAGTCTTACTGTTTAGACAATGGCACAAACCTAAAAAGACATAAAGATTAACTTTTTAGCCATTACTAGACGATAAAAATTTAGACATGAACAAAACCTAAAGATGCCCATTATATTACAGACAATCAAACAATCTATTATTTTATCGCGGAGGTAAAGGGTTGGCACGCGTCATTCACAGTAGTCACGTGTCATAATCAAAGTAGCAATTAAAGTAGCCTGTGATTCATAGGCCTACCCATAATTTCTTAAAGTACCATAACTTGTTAATCGTTTTGCTAACAATACCTTGTATTTGAGGAGCCTAATGAAATGGGCTTTCGGAAATAATTTTGGCAAAACAAGAAATTTATTATTATCATCATTTTCTCATTTTGCCTTTAAATATCGTAAAATATTACTTTCTTCGACAACATCCATTTTAAAGACTGCAGCAGATAAGGAAATGAACCAACCAAACATTTTGCCGTTTATAATAATCGAAATAGAAAATAATAAAATGTTGACAAATAAGAATTTTTAATCAAAATGCGTAATTTTTAAGGCAATTTATTTATAATGATAATAATCATTTACAATCGAATATCAAAATTAAAAACATAGTTGAATATGACATAAATTCAAAATATTGATTTAATTACAAATTTAAATAATATTATATCTAATTCTAAATAATAATGATTCGGACGATATAAAAATGAATTAAAAACTATCATGATATCTTATATCAAATATTGTAATAACAATTTCAATATATATAACAGTGCTATATAGCCTATATTGAGGCCGAGTTCGTATACAGGCCGAGTTTTTATAAGGCTGAGTTTTTTTTCAGGCCGAGTTCACCGTACCCCAAGTGGATATCAGATTTTCTGAAAGACAGGCAACAGAGGGTCACAATAAATGGTTCTGTATCTTCTTGGACAGTGCTGGATCCAGGATTTCTGTGAGGGGGGTTCGTTTTTACAAAAAGGGGGGTTCGTTTTACAAGTATTACACAATTTTGATTGAATTTCTGCATGAAAATGGAATAATCAGGCCATCAAGGGGGGTTCGTTTGAACCCCCCCGAACCCCCTCTGGATCCGCCACTGTTGGAGACATGTCATGAGTGGAGTACCACAAGGCAGTGTGCTTGGACCGATTCTTTTTCTAATCTACATTAATGATTTACCGGAAGCACTACAATGTCCTAGCAAACTCTTTACAGATGACACTAAGTTAGGCGTAGTTGCAATAATATAGCCGAAACCTATTTGAATTTTGATCTGGGTTACAGTTACAATTCCTTCCTATTCATTGCAATGGAGCAGGTTCTGGAATGATTCATTCCAGCAAGTTTAGCATGGTCAAACTTCAAAATAAAGCATTGGAATGTAGTAAGAATATTACCTGACAGCAGGTTAACCATTTTTATGTAAATCCAGCATAGTTTTATGTTGAAATCACTTTCAAATAATGTTCAATTCAATTTTGAAGTGTGCCGAGCCCGGATAGCTCAATTGGTTACGTCGGAGTCTGTCAATCCAGGGGTCTCGAGTTCGAACCCCGGCTCGGCCAGTATCCATTCTGACATTTGACAAAAGTCATTTGTCTCTCACCAATGGGTGTGAATCATCTATGTGAGAGAGCAGCTGGAGGCTATGTCTGGATATTGTGGTTGTACTGGTGCGAGAAATACCAGGAACCCACGGTTAGGTGCTCCAGCCGCCGTGATATGACCCTGATAGTTGAAAATGGCGTAAAACCCCAATAAACTTAAACTCAATTTTGAAGTGGAGTACCAACCCATTTATTCTACTGAGACTTGAATTTTCTGTTGGAAGAAAATATTGATAGTAATTCTTGTTGATACTTTTTAACCGAATTTGTGCCATGGAATATCTTTTTATGGAATTCACACCCGATAAGATATGTTAGTATTAAAAATTTATGCAATAAAATGTGTTTTGTCTTGCTCCAAGGAAGGAAAAGGGTGGACTCGTAGCCATAAACCAATACCCATGATCATCAAGTTTGTGGCTACGATATCGCAGCTAAGTTGGGCATAGTAAAGAAATATGTGTGTTTCAGGTTTCCCGACCAACTCAACCAAAATATGGCCAACTCAAATATTTTTAAGGAGTTTTCAAAAATAAAAAAACAAAAGTACCGATTTAGACCTTTTTTGCCATAGGCTGCATGCCCATTATTCTTGCCGTTGACCCCCGTTGTGAGTTTCTATTTCTGCATTTATCATAATAAATCTATTCCGTGTCACAAGTTCGATTTTAAAATCCATCTTGGAAATCAATTTGGGCGCTGCTTTAAAGAAAAGAAAGTATTCGTAGCCTACCAAAAATCTTATTTAACAAACGAGCAAACAAATCAAAAGCAATTATTAAAATTTGTTTTAACTTTTAGCTAGATTACAGCAACTGAACATCCAATTTTTTCGGAATTCCCGTAGATTTTATAAAACGCATTCTTTTGACTAAATTTCTTTTCATCAGGGAATGATAGAAGTACCTTGTCATAAAAATCCAAGAGTAACAAAGATTATCCAATTAATGGTCAAACTGACAAACTGTCAAACTCGGCAGTCTGTAAATATGATTTGTCAAGAGATGGGAATTGTTATTCAAAAAGGGACCAGGCCCCGGTTTCTTGAAAAAAACTTAAGTATATGCTCATGAGAACATGCTCAACTTCAAAGAAATACTCTCCAACGTTGAAGGGTATTTGATTGAAGTTCACATGGATTTCGTGCAATTTGAGCACAGTGCTCAGATTTGAGCATGAGAACATACTTTTTTCGTGAAACCGGGGCCAGGTCTACTTTGGGAAAGGGACTTTTGGGTTACCAGTAATGTTTTTTTGTTTCCTTTTCTTGCAGCAAATCACCCTAAAGTCCAAAACCACTTATGATAACTGGGTAAAGAATCCCACCCCGATATATTTTAAAGTGTGGGTTTGGGATCTGACTAACCAAGATGAAGTACAGTCAGGCACAGGCAAACCATCTCTCAATGAATTAGGCCCATTTGTATATAGGTAAGTAAATTGTTTTAACCTTTTCCCAAATGAGGCCTGCTTTTGAAGGCTCTAATAGGAAAGGATTGAGAAAACATAATGGCAAAAAGAAAAGAATGCTGAGAACCAGCATTTTCTCCTTTTGCATCAATATTTTCTAAACTTTTTTTTTCACAAACAATTTAGTCTCTTTCAATACCAATTTTCTTGTTTGAACATGCTTTCAAATTGGACCAGTGTATAATTTGTAATTTGTTCACAAAATAAAGGATTTGGAAAATATTGTCACGTGGAAAATGGAAGAAATTTCCTCAATATTTCTACCCAAAAGGACAAAAAAGATTATTTAATCCATTACCACACAGTGATACCTTTTGACACCCCACAAGATAAGGGCTTTGGAAAACATTTTAGAAAAATAAGAAATTGCTTGTTACATGGATTTTTTTTCCCACAATAATTTCTACCCAAAAGGACCAAAAATGTACAATTTTATTTACATAAAATTGTTGTCTGCAACTTCTTTGACTTTAAGTCTAGAATTTTGTTGTCTGGTAATTGGTTAAATTAACCCTTTGCTAATCAAGACATGGGTCTCGTTTGCCAAAATTTGGGGCCGTTATTGGGCCCCATTCCCAACGGCAAAAAGTTTTCTTTTTTCCCAAATCTCTGGTAAAAATTCCCAATGAGGACCCAGAATGCCACCTCTTAAGACCTTATCTTCATTTACAAACATTTTGAAGACAGTTTTAGAGTAGATTCTTAGACAAGAGTATGTACAAATGCATTTTACATCACTACAGTCTAATTTGCAGCTGAAACTGGGTGACAGTAGGAATACAAACTTGTTTTAGTTTTTCCCAATTAAGGTAAAAACGTCGCTATTTTTCCCAATTTAACTGGCCCTTGGCCCCAAACAAAAATTGGTAGCAAGACCCCTGCAAGACCTGGTTTTGATCTCACTTTCTTAAAAGGCTTGAAAAAACACTGAGCCAAAAGAAGAAAATGCTGATATCCAGCAGTCTCTCCTTTTGCCTCAATATTTTCTAGGCTATATTGTACACAAAACCTTTCTTCATTAACTCTAATTTTATGGTCTACAGCAACTTTCAAACAGAACTACCCTTTATTTTGCTGTTTTGGAAATTGTTAAACAATTAACCATTTCCCAAACGACAAAATTTTAGGGTGATCCACTTCAAAAACTGCCACAAATGACTAAATGGATGTTATTAAAGATGTGATTTGTGTTAAATATGGCATGGAAAATATTGAGACAAAAGGAGAAACTGCTGGTTATCAGCAGTTTCTTCTTTTGTTTCAATGTTTTCCCAAGCCTATTCTATTAAGGACGTTAAAACCAGGTCTTGTTTGGGAAAGGGTTAACCTCTATTTTGTACATTGCAGGGAGAGTAGACACAAAGTGAATGTAACGTTCCACGATAATAACGGTACAGTAACATATCGCGAGAAGCAGTTCTTTGAGTTTGTACCAGAAATGTCAGTCGGACCAGAAAATACAACATTTAGGACCATGAACATACCCATGATGGTCAGTACTTAGAGTAGAGCTACAGATAAGAGGGGGTGACAAGCAATTTCTCCATTTTCCATGATGTTTTCCACGGCCATTATTTTGTGGGGAGTCAAAAAGAGTCACTGTGTGGTAATGGCGTAAGGTCGCAATTATAGAAAAATGGCCATTTTGGGGGCATTTGTGTTTAACATACACATCTTGTTCTCAATCTTTTGTTAGGCATATTTCTTTAGGGGCATCAAAAAGCATCACTGTTGTGGAATTAACCCTTTCCCAAACAAGACCTGGTTTCCCTAGTAGAAAAGGCTTGGGAAAACATTGAGACAAAAGAAGAAACTGCTGATAACCAGCAGTTTCTCCTTTTGTCTCAATATTTTCTATGCCATATTTTACACAAGTCCTATCTCTAAAGCGACATTTCACAATTATTTTTACAAAAATTTTACTTTTTTTCTATCTGAAAGAGCATGTTTTCTTATGGAAATTCTGAAAATTACAAGTCAAAATATTGAACCGTTTACGAGAAATATATATATGTTACAGCCAATCTGTGAAATCAGCCATTTCATGAAATGGCTGAAATTTTTAGCCATTTCATGAAATGACTGATTCACTCAGCCATTTCACGAAATGGCTAAAAATTTTAGCCATTTCATGAAATGGCTGAAAAAGTGGTCCAGCCATTTCATGAAATGGCTGAAACAGGGAAATGTGAATAGAATAACAGGAATATAAAGTTATTTCAAGACTAGTGAATCTATAAAGGTTTTGCAGAAAGCAATAATGTGCTTTACTACTATACTCCTGAAGACATTTAAACATTTGATTTCAATCAATATGTTTCCTTCAAATATCAATCTTTATAAGAAAAATGAAATAAATTTAAAGTAAAAATCATTTTTACACTGATTGCTTGAAATTAAATCAATTAAATCAGTCATTCTTATATAACACCTAAATGATAAAAATATCATTATTTTGATTAAAATAAGCCAATGATTATTATCATATTTTCAAACTAAAGTAAAATATCAAGTCATTATTTCACAGTTTGGCTGAAATAAAGCCAGTCATTTTGTGTAAACCTTTAATGTTAGAATTATCATTGTTTTTCTATAAAATCCGATTGTAGTGTCGAATTGAAGTGAATCTATTAATTCAGAGATTCAAATTACCATCAGGACTATTTTGATAGATCAAAGTATCATTATTTTAGCGGCGAATTGAAGCAAAATCATTATTACACAGATTGGCTAAAATTTAACCGCTCCTTCTATGTAATACTTTAACCCTTTCCCAAACCGCAATATTTTAGAGTTGTCCCATTCAAAAGCTGCTGTAGATATGGTTGTTGATAAAGATGGGAATTGTGTACAACATGGCAAAGACAATATTGAGACAAAAGGAGAAATGCTGTTCATCAGCATTTTCTTCTTTTCCCTACATGCTTTCCTATATCTTTTTCATTGTGGACTTCACAATGAGGTCTAATTTAGGAAAGGGTTAATCATGGAATTATTATTATACTGATAAAAACGTCAATTACAATTGTAAATTAAAAGTGGATACGAAATAAAATTATTATTTCACAAATTGGCTGAAATAGAGCCAGTCATTCTGTGTAAAACTTAAATGTTCAAATAATCAGCATTTGATAGGATTAATCATTCAGTGCCGAACTGAATAATGTATGAGGCAAACGGTTATTATTATGCATATTTTGATAAAAAAAAACAACACTCAATTATGGTTGCAAAATGAAGCAAAAAGAAGCAAAATCACACATTGGCTGAAATAAAACTAGCCACTCCGTGTAAAAACTTTAATGTCCAAATTATTATTTTTTTGATAAAAACCAGCTTTAGTGGCAAATTGAAGCAAAATCATTATTTCATAGATAGACAGAAATTAAATCAGTCCTTCTGTGTAAAACTTAAGTGTTCAAATTATCTACAATTTCATAAAAAAATCATTGTAGTTGCAAAATTTGAAGCAAAAATGAAACAAACTCATTATTACACAGATTGGCTGAAATGAAACTAGCCATTCTGTGTAAAACATTAATATTCAAATAAGATTTATCAAACAAAAACAATTATAGTAGCAAAAAAGAAGAAAATATGAATCAACATTATCATTACACAGATTGGCTGAAATTGCATCAGCCAATCTGTGTAACATAATCATGAAAAATCCAGCCATTTCATGAAATGGCTGAAAATTTTAGCCATTTCATGAAATGGCTGAGTGAATCAGTCATTTCATGAAATGGCTAAAACTTTCAGCCATTTCATGAAATGGCTGATTTCACAGATTGGCTATAACATATATATATTTTTGTGCTAAAATTAGACAATGTGTTGTGGACAACAGTACAGATTTATATAGAATTTGTCATTTCTGTCTCAACTTTAAAGGTGCATTTTTCGCTTATAAATAACAACTTCAAAAAACTGATAGCATTTCTACGCATTAGAATAAACAATCTTTGCATCAAGGCATACGTTCAAAAGATGAAATAAATGTGAAATGTCACTTTAATAACAACCATTTTGTCATTTGTGGCAGTTTTTGAAGTGGATCACACTAAAATTTTGTCGTTTGGGAAAGGGTTAAATATGGTAGACTAATATCCCTAGATAGATAAAATAATCAAAGTACTTATTGTAACTAGAGTACTTAATATTGTGTTCATATATCTGACACACAAATATCTAGCCAAAACTTGGATTCAATATTACAAGAAATACAGGCATGTGAAGAGACTCTTGCCTTTCAGGGCCTTCTAGTTTAGGACAATGAAAACATTTAGGCTAGATTATAAGAAAAAACTGGCACTCCATAGTTTCTTCTTTTCTGCCATTGTTTTCCAAATTGTTCTCTTAGAGGAATGTCGAAAAAAAAGTTTTAACTCTGTCCCAAACAATTTCACCGTTTCTCATTCCAAAAAGAAAAATGCTGATAAACATTATTTTCTAATGTGTACTATAAGATCTATTATGATTTGTATATTTTCAGACATTTGCAAACATTGTAAGAAAAGAGCCAGGATTCATACAAAGCTTAGCTGAAGCTCTTTTCTCATGGAGTAAGGAGGAGCTGTTCATAACGCTCAAAGTGTCTGACCTAATCTGGGGCTATGAGGAACCATTGCTGAAAAAGGGGAAAGACCTGGCTGCTCGAGTTGGATATAATATTAGTGACAAGTTTGGATTATTTGTAAGTTGTTTGATTAACCCTTTCGCAAACAAGTCCTTTTTAGCTCCACTGGCCTTCAGGCCAGCGGGCTATTGTCATGGCGTTGTGTCCGTCGTGCGTGCGTCCGTCCGTGCGTCCGTCCGTCCGTCCGGTCGTCAACTTTTTCTTTAAAAATCTTCTCCTCAGAAACTACTTGACGGATTTCAATCAAACTTCACAGGAATGATCCTTAGGTGGTCCTCTATCAGATTCCTTCAATTAATTCTGATTGAACCATAAAGTCTGGAGTTATCTGCCCTTGAATTATAAAACGGCCGTTTTCACTTGTTTTCACTCTAGCCACTACAAATATTGATCAATCAAAACAAAACTTGGTCAGAATGTTGGTGCTGATAAGATCTTGCCTGAGTGCAATTTTCAGCTTGATCTGAATATTACGTCTTGAGTTATGTGCCCTTGAAATTGGCAAAACTACCATTTTTGACCTTATTTTTACTCAAACAACCATAAATATCCACCAATCAACATAAAACTTTCACATTATATTACTGGCCATAAGATTTTGTGTTGGTGCAATTATCAGCTGCATATGAATCTTAAATCATGATTTATCTGCCCTTGAATTTGACAAAATTGTTGTTTTCGACTTTGATTTTACACTCTTTTACACCCACAAATATTGAATAATCAGGTCAAAACTTAAACAAGATGTTAGGATCTTGCTTTAGTGTGATTCTTAGCTAGATATGAATGTAAAATCATCAGTTATATGCCTTTCAATTTGACAAAATTGCTAATTGTGACTTTTTTTCACTCTAACAGCCAAACTCACTCTTATATTAAAGACTGTTGCAAAGCTTGATAACTAATAGATCTTATATGAATGTATTTTCAGCTTTCTAGTTACTTTGTAATTGCTTTAAGAGCAACACTTATTGAAAAATCTAGTGAAAACTTGTACTTGATATTACAAGAAATTCAGGTTTGACAGCCATTTGCATTATTTTTGGAAAAGGGTTTTTCTCAGAATCTATTTTTAGCTCAAAATCTATTTTTAGAAATATGAAATATTTTGGAGTAATCAATGTTCTGTTAATTTAGATCTGTTGGGAAGAAGGAAAATTTTAATTGCTTGTGACATCCTAAGCTAGAATGTTCTCAGTCCATTTCCTTTTACCCTTTCTCAAATGGCAAACATGTAATTTTACTTTCTTTGCTTCAAGAACCACACATTTTGGACAATCTAGTTTTGTTACTTTCTTTTAGCTCTATGAAACACAAGCATTGAAAAATCTAATCAAAACTTGGATTAAATATAACATGAAATTCAGGCCTGTGGAGCGACTCAAGACCTTCAGGTCTTCTAGTTTTGATGTCCCTTAGAATAGGCCTGGCAAAACATTCAGGCAAATGAAGAAAATGCTTAATGTTTTCTGTTGCATGTCATTGACAAATTTATTTAATTGGGAAAGGGTGAAAAGAATATTTTACCCTCCTCAAATAACAATATATATGAGGGTTGTTCGGAAAGTTTTGAGACAACCTTGATTAACAGTTTAAAACAAGGCATATACACAAACTTTTGATATACGTTTTTTGTAATCTTTAATCTATACCAATATGAAATTTCATGTAAATCGTACACTGTCTTCACACATGTCATCTAAGTATAACAGAAGAAGTAGTTATCTCTGAAAGCACCATCCTTCACACTGAATGCATTTTTCATGAATCCCTGCCCATCTGCTTAACACACCAAATACAAGCCACATGATAAAGGTGATTCAATCTTCCATACAAGGATACATAGTTGCTGTAGGTCTCTAACAGTGATGGGGCCATATTCGTCGATTGATCGCTTAGATCATATATTTCCTTCCATGACAGAAGATGGCAGCTAGTCTGGTTCCTGCCTCTGATACACTACGTTGTAAAGAGTCTTGTAATACCTGGCAAAGCGTGTCCATTGATTGGTTAGTATACACAACCGATGAAACGCCTTGACCAATTAGAGCCGCTCGTTCATGGTTTTGATTTTGACCGTGGAGATTAGCTATAACCATACCTAAATCCATAGTAGATTTCAGATACGGGAACCAGACTAGACGGCAGCATGTCTCTTTACTCTCATATGAGGTCCTTGCCTCCCAAAACTTAATCAAGAAACATCATAACACAGCATCTATCCATCCATCTGGGACTACACTCTCCAAACTTATCCACCCTACTCAGTAATGAAGACCACCCAGTATTACCTAACTGGAGAGAGACCATCCAACTAGAAGTTGCAGCCTACATGGAGGCCACAGGACGCTTTGTTCCATCAGAAAAAGCTCCTGTAAATCCTTGATCCGACAAATCCGCTCATTATCACAGAAGTACATATGAGTCTAGTTATATAAGTGATAATACCCGCACTCAGACACTAAATACTACAAACAAGACAACCTGAGTCGAAGAGGCCGCAGATTGAGGATTGAGGAACTCAATGTGTAAGCGATAGAAAAGTGCACATCTGCCTTTCTGTCCTTAACTGACATCTTCCAAAAATATTTTGTTTAAATTTGTGATTTTCTGGCATTTACGGAAAAAAGTTTTTGAAAATTAGCTGTTCTGCCTTTAATAGCGTTGCCATAGAATGCACTCCTGTCATCGATAAAATGAAATTTTGTAACATCAAATGTTTAAATCTAACAGAAGAATAAGGTTATGAAACATTATGAATGTTGTTAAATATGTTATATCAAAGTTTTTCACGAAAATGGTGTATTTACCAACATGATAAAACAATATGTCTTATTTGAGAGCTGTGCGCTGGCCACATGATGGTTGTGTTGCTATGGTTACTACTATCAGCAATCCAGTAATCAAAATCTTAAAAAAATTACTTGCATTTAACTTATTATGTTTAAAAGTTTGTGTAGAATTAAAATTAGTAAGAAATTTGCAAAAATAATGATGATGTGATGTTTGTCTCAAAACTTTCCCAACAACCCTCTTAGGTAGGCCCTTGAGGCGCATATAATGTTTTACACACATCTCTTATTCTCTTAGCCATAAGATTCTGATTTTCTGATTGCTAACATTTTTTCAATTTTGACGTACCAAATAGAAAGGTTTGTGAAACCATTGAGGCAAAAAATGAAAATGCTGATAAAGAGCATTTTCTTTTTTTGCCTCAATGTTTTCAGTGCTTTGTTGTGTACAAATGCTGTATCTATCAACATTTATTTTGTGGTTTGCAGCAGCTTTCAAGATGAAACTGTACAAATCTCTGCCTTAATATTAGACTGTTCTACTCGTATCTGATGTTTTTGTGAAAATTAAGATTTTTGTACAGTTGGAATCATTTTGAAGTGTTCTATCTGATGGTGCTTACAGATTTTTAAAATGAAGTCTGGTTTAAAACATTTCCAGAAACAGAATGTTTTATCTGCTTTATGTTCTATATAAAGTTGAAATTTCAATCTCGATTTTCTAGAAAGTGTTACAACATTCTGATATTAAGGCGACGAAATGTATGCTGCTTGGGAAAGGGTTGATATTTTTATGCCCCGGTATTTAAAGATCGGGGACATGCTGTTTTACTTGTGTCTGTCTGTCTGTCCAAAAACTTAAAATTCGCCATTTTTGGGACAATAGTGTTTCACATACATATCTAGTTCCTGTACCATTTTTTGTGCCCCCATATCAAAATATCAGGTTTATTGTTTTACCTATGTCTGTTTGTCTGTCCGAAAACTTAACATTCCCATTTTCTCCAAAAGTATTCGACGTAACAAAGCTTAAAGTTAGAATGTAACTTCCTTTTAATGACCTGTTCCATGCATTATGACCTTCCTCAAGGCCATTAATTAACCCTTATCAACCCTTTATATGAGAACTTAACATAAAAACTTAACATTGCCATATCGGGGGGGCATTAGTGTTTCACAAACGCATCTTGTTGAAAATATAATCCACTATTTGTCATCTGGAAAAGGGCCAATCCTTTCCTAAATGGCCTAAATTTGAACTGTTCCATTTCAAATATATAGAGCAGTCAGGCCTACAGATAAGTGGGGGTGAAGACATTCTTACTTTATTATTTCAATTCCAAACCCTATGTTGTGGGTACTCATTTGAATCGTCTTGATGAGACGATACAAATGAGAACCCACAACATAGGGTTTGATGAACAATAACAGAATTATTGCAGTTTGAAAAGTCATCACCATCTCTGATCTGGAGCCAAGCCTCAGCTGCAGATGATGAAATGGATGTTACTGAAAACAACAATTGTAAATGATACAGCTAACCAAAACATGTAGAATATCCATGCACTTGATCATGATTGTCATCTGCAACAACTTTGAATTTGACCAAGTCTGAAATTTTGCTGTGTGGTAATGGGTTGACCCATTACCATATGGCAAAGTTTTTAGCTCCACTGGCCTTTCAGGCCAGCGAGCTATTGTCATGGCGTTGTGTCCGTCGTGCGTGCGTCCGTGCGTCCATCCTTCCGGTCGTCAACTTTTTCTTTAAAAATCTTCTTCTCAGAAACTACTAAATAGATTTCAATCAAACTTCACAGGAATGATCCTTGGGTGACCCTCTCTCAGATTCCTAAAAATGATTCAGATTGAACACGAAAGTCTGGAGTTATCTGCCCTTGAATATCAAAATGTCCGTTTTGGCTTTTTATCACTCTAGCAACAACAAATATTGACCAATCAATAGAAAATTTGGACAGAATGTTGGTGACTGGTAGATCTTGCATGAGTGTATATTTCAGTATGATCGGAATTTCACTGCCTGAGTTAAGAGCTCATTTATATGGCATAAACTCAGTCAGGTAATGAGTAAAGTGTGAAATGGGTGGAAGGGTTACTCCTTGCAGTATATTTATCTTAGAGGTTATGAAGGGGTGTATTTGGAAGTGCAGAGAGGGTCACCCAAAGGGTATTAATTAAACAACAGAGTGGTTATTATTGTGTTGTTTGAAGCTTTGTTTGTGACTATCATGGAAATGTGATACAAGTTAACCCATTACCAGAGGGCAAAACTTTAGGCTAGTTTAAATTCTAAGACCTTGCAGACAACAATTTTAGGTTAATTTTTGGTCTTGTGGGGAAGTTAACATTATGGAAAATGAAGAAAGTGATAGTCACATGCAATTTCTTCATTTTCCACAATGTTTTCAAATCTGTTATCTTTAGGGGCAACAAAAAGTGTCTATGTGTGGAAATGGGTTAAACTAGCTATAGATTATAAGTTTCAATTGTTCATTGAGCAATTTTATGGACTATGTATCTGTTTACATTGCCAGTATCATCTGAAGCTGGAATTTCCACTCTTTCCTTTACTTTCTTCTTGTTTTAGAGTCACTGTGTGGTAATGAGTTAAGGGTGTACTTAGAGGGCACAGTGTGTCCCCAAATGTGTTAACTAAATAAAAGAGTGGGTCATAGTGAAGTGTTAAACCATTAGCAGATGGCAAATTTTTAGGCGGGGTCAATTCAAAGACCTTAACAGTGAATGGAATTTCACCCTTTCCCAAATGGCAAAACATTTATTAGAAATATGGTATATTTAGGAAAATCTACAATTCATAAGTAAATTTAGATCTATTTGGCACACTGAAGATTTTCATTACTAGTATCATCCTAAACTGAAGTTATCTCCCATTTCATTTAACCCTTTCCGAAATGGCAATTATCTGGTTAGAAACATAGCTAGATATTAAGGAGTAATTGATAAATAAATTTAGATCTGTTTGGAAGAAGGAAAATATTCATTGCTAATATGGACCTAAGCTGGAATTTCCCTCAACACTTTCCCAAGTAGCAAACATTTAGTTTTACATTCTTCTTGCTCTAAGAACCACAGGTATTGAACATTTTAATCAAGATTTGGATTAAATATTAAATGAAGCTCAGGCCTGTGGAGCGACTCAAGACCTTCAGGTCTTTCTAGTTTACTTGTCCAAATTCAAAGATGTTGCAGACGACAATTTAAAGTAAAATGTTGTTTTTTTCTTATTTTTTTTTTTTAGATAAAATTGTGGAAAATGAAGAAATTGCTTGTTACAAGCAATTTCTTCATTTTCTACAATGTTTTCCCAAGCCAATTTGTCTTGGGGCGTCAAAAAGAGTCACTGTGTGGTAATGGGTTAATTTCTACATTTCAGACAAATGGTTCTGATGATGGTCTTTACAACATCATGACAGGGGAGACTGATGCATCGCAGTTTGGTATCATCAAAAGTTGGAACTATCAATCGTAAGATTTTTTTTCACTTTCTTATTTGTGACCCGTCACGCTAAAAGGGGCCTTATAGGAAGTGTGAAAAATGTCGACCCTAGTCTGTCTGCGCAGTTCACGCAGCCAGACTAGGGCCGATAATTTTCACTTTTGTGTAATTTTCTATATTCAGAAAGTTTTCCCTTTCTTACCATATGTCCATTTTTCGCATACAGTATCTGGTTGACCTGTACTGGGTCTGACAAGTTTGTCAAAGTTTGGATTTATGGAGTTCGGATAAGGTCCCTTTTAGCATGATGGGTCACATTTGTATAAATACCGGTATGTATAGTCTGTACTTTAACACAAATAGTTCAGTGGAATTGTAACATTTTGACAGGGGAGACTGATGCCTCCTGAGTTTGGTATCATCAAAAGTTGGAACTATCAATCGTAAGATTTGTTTTCGTTGGCATAGATTTATATTGTCTGTCTGTCTATCTGTATGTCTATGAGGATTTATAATATCATGACAGGGGAGACTGATGCATGGCAGTTTCGTATCATCAAAAGCTGGAACTATCAATCGTAAGATTTGTTTTCGTTGGCATAAATTTATATTGTCTGTCTGTCTATCTGTATGTCTATTAGCAACATTTACCCAAACAGTTCGGAGGAATTATAACATCATGACAGGGGAGACAGATGCATCTCAGTTTGGTATCATCAAACGTTGGAATTATAAATCGTAAGATTTGTTTTCGTTGGCATGAATTTATATTGTCTGTCTGTCTATCTGTATGTCTATCAACAACTTTTACACAAATAGTTCTGAGGAATTATAACATCATGACAGGGGAGACTGATGCCTCCGAGTTTGGTATCATCAAATGTTGGAATTATAAATCGTAAGAATTGTTTTTATTATTATTATTCGCCCAAAGGGTGGTAATATCTTATGGCCCTGGTCGTTTGTCTGTCTGTCTCTCTATCTATCCATTGGTCTGTCTGTCTGTCTGTCCATAATTTTAAGTCTTTCTGCCTGCCTTTTGGAAAACTTGACATGGAAACATACTAGCATTTTTTGGGGCATTCATGTTTCACAAACACATCTTGTTTGTTTCAAATTCAAACCCTATGTCATGGGTTCTCATTGAATTGTCTCAATGAGACAATTCCAATGAGTACCCACAACATAGGGTTTGAGCAACAATTTTTCATATTTTGTCTTTTAACCCTTTCCCAAATGGCAAAATTTTAGGGTGATTCACTTCAAAAACTGCCACAAATGAAAAAATGGATATTATTTAAGATAAGATTTGTGTAAAATATGGCACAGAAAATATTGAGACAAAAGGAGAAACTGCTGGTTATCAGCAGTTTCTTCTTTTGTTTCAATGTTTTCCCTAGTCCTTTCCATTTGGGACGTCAAAACCAGGTCTTATTTGGGAAAGGGTTAAAAAGCCTCACTTTAAATATCTGTTGCTCTGAGTCTTACTTCTATTTTTGCAGAAAGCTCAACTTTTGGACATCCAAGACTTGCAACATGCTGAATGGTACAGGTAAATATAACCATGATGGTACAGTCGACACTTGTTGTGTCGAAGTCGGATGGGCCGTCAAAATACCTCGACATATCCGGAGTTCGACTCATCCGATTTTGTTCGGCTTCGATAAAATTGATATTTGACTGTTTGTGAAACTAATAAACTATGATTATTATGGAAATGTAGTAGGAAAAAGAAAGAAATTGCTCGTTTCAAGCAATTTCTATCCTTTTCCTGCTATATTTCAATGGCTATATTCAGTTCTAAATTATTTTGTTTGAAAAAAATTATGTCCATTGATGAGGATGGGACCAGATTTGAACTTCGACTTAAGCAAAAATTCGACTTATCCAATGTCGACATAACGAGTGTCGACTGTATATTGGACCATCAGTGTTCTCCCCAACCTAACACGCTGTATTGGCTCCACTACAGCTTTGTGTTACAAATAAGAGTAGTGCCCCTACAGCTTCAAAATTACATCAACAGCTTAACTTCTTCAAAATAGTCACCAAAAAGAGACATTTAGAGGTAATTCATCTTTAGACTGATAAATAATGCTTTCTTATAAATTGAAATGTTATTAACCTGTAAAAAAAATCCATAATGGACAAAGAAGAAATTGCTCAAATTGAGCAATTTCTTCTTTGCCCATTATGTTTTTATGCCCCCGATAGGGAGGCATCATAAATTTGACTTGTCCGTCCGTCCGTCTGTCCGTCAGTCCGTCATTCCGTCCAAAAACGTTAACATTGGCCATAACTTCCTTATTACTTAACATATTTGCTTCATACTTTACCACAACATTCCTTGGTACATTACCTTTCTGTAGGCACATACTTTGGTGACCTTGACCCCTGGATGACCTTGATCTTGAACATAGATTGGCCATAATTTAAAATCAAAGCGGTGTCGGGGGCATTGTCATCTTACAATGACAGCTCTTGTTATTTACAATTATTTGCTTGAACACAATGTGTTTCAAGGTTTACCAATACTTATAATTTGCCACTACAGCTTTAAATTATTCTACACAGAACCCTGGAATCTACTTACAAAATAGAGGGGGATGAAACAATTCAATTGAATACCCACAACATACAGTTTGATAAAGATTTAATGAAATATTGCACCAATCTCCTAGCAGAGTTGTCGTTCGTTACTCTCACCATACATCTCTGCAACGAGCTGACGCCATGAATGACAAAAATCTTGTCAAACCTAGGAAAATGTGTATTATTACTGTTAAACTGTTTCATGTGCAGCATAATAAAGTAGACAAAGAAATGATGATTCCGGGTACATTTGAAAGGCATTATAATTGATGAATTTACCCATATACATTGGAACTATTTTCTCAAGCCTCCTTACCCATGGCAATGAATTTTGTGCTAAAAATAAAATTGATTCACTGTTTTGTTTTGATAAACCGTTGGTGTTGTTATAAAATCTCGTATCTACGGCTTGAATCAAGCCGTAGTTTTGAGATTTTATAACAACACGTACGAAATACTATTGTTTGTCTAAAATTATGTCACAGTTAGCTGGATAAAATCGTTCCCTATCAGAATGAAATGTACAGAAAAATTACTGTGCTCTTGAATGAATGACATCAATTTGAAAATTTTAAATCATTATCATTAGAGAATGATATTAAATTTTAAGCAACGTGAAGTATGACATATTTTGGACTTTGGAAAAGAAAAATTGTTTGTTATTGCCATTTTGATGTGATATGAAGTGACATAATCTAGCAGATGATGACGCAATACTGTCTGAGCCAACTACAGAGGTGAATGTAATGAATGAACCGTGTGCAAGAGAGTGATATTGCACATTGAAAAGACATTACCCCCTCTTATCTAAAACTCTGTTAATATTTAACAACAGTTACTTGTCTCACAATAACCCATTCTTGCATGATATAAGCTTTGTAAAACATTGTTGAAAATTAAGGTGTATTTTCTACCCCAAAAGACAAAAAAAAAATTTCATTGATTTGAAATTGCATTTGGACAAGTCTCAAAGTCCGCAGTCTGGTAATGGGCTAATGGATGAATAATTGACTTTGTCTCCATGAGATGAACTGTTGGTTGCCGAGATTGGATCTTGTGCTCATATTGATGGGAAATTCAAGGAACAAGCAACAATGAAATTGAAAGTGATGTGTGACAAAACCTTTCCTTTGACACAGAGGTCAAGGCTGTAAGCCTAGGTTAATCCTTTACCAAACGACAAAATTTTGGGATGGTCCAAGTTCAAAGATGTTGCAGAAGACAATCTAAAATGTTAGAATTTTTATTTTCTATGGTCATTTTGTGTAGAAAACATAGTGGGAAATGAAGAAATTGTGTCACAAGCTATTTCTTCATTTTCCAAAGCCATTATCTTATGAGGAGTCAAAAAGAGGCACTGTGTGGTAATTGATTAAGGTTAAATATCAATGTCATATCTTTGAAAAATTGTCATTACATGAGAATTGCTTTGAAAAACATTATGGAAAATTGAAAAAAGTGCTTGTGACAAGCAATGTCTTCATTTCCACAATGTTTTCTACCCCAAAAGACCAGGAAACTCTAAATTTTATTTACTTGAAATTGTTCTCTGCAACATCTTTGATTTTTGACCAGTCTAAAATTTTGTTATCTGGCAATGAATTAATATTACAGTCAGAAAGTCTAAATACAATTCTGATTGATCCAAGATATTGTTGTTTCAAAAATGGTTAACCCATTACCACACATTGACTCCCAACAAGATAATGGTTTTGGAAAACATTGTGGAAAATGAAGAAATTGCTTGTGACAAGCAATTTCTTCATTTTCCACAATGTTTTCTCACAAAAAGTATCCAAAAATGTAAAATTTAGTTCACTTTTGAAATTGTCGTCTGCAATATCTTTGAATTTCGACAAGTCAAAATCTTGTCGTTTGGTAATGGGTTAAGAGTGTAAATATCTTTATTTCAGATGGTACAATATTCCACCCTTTTATGAAGAAATCGGACACCATATACGTCTTCTCATCCGATATATGCAGGTAAAATTATCTTGTCGCTTTTCTTAAAAAACCTTGTAACTGCAGGTTGTTTTAAGCTACAGTTATGAGGGTTTTGTTGAAAAGCAGGGATATTGTTGCTTTTCTTCAAAAACCTTGTAACTGCAGCTTGTTTTAAGCTGCAGTTACAATGTTTTCAAAGAAAAGCTACAACATGAATATCTCATGAATTGATTCAGATTTTTTTATGAAATCAGAGACATTGAACTTTCATTTCCATTACTTGTCATGTTTTCTGCCATGGGTGCCTGTCAGACGTTACTTCAAAGTTGACATTGGATTTTAATCAGATTGATGTATCCCAACCCACAAGTGATATTTTGGATAGGACAGACACTTCAATGAAGAGATTTGGTTTGATATTGTTAACCTATGTTGGCAAGCAGCTGCAGGCTCTGTTAGGGTGTTGTGTTGGTAA
The DNA here is from genome assembly GCA_963680895.1 of Fragum sueziense. Taxonomy (NCBI): domain Eukaryota; kingdom Metazoa; phylum Mollusca; class Bivalvia; order Cardiida; family Cardiidae; genus Fragum; species Fragum sueziense. The sequence continues at coordinate 18,106,912 of OY804596.1, forward strand.
TGGTATGAGAAACAACAGGAATCCATGGTTAGGTGCTCCAGCTGCAATATGACCATAGCAATTGAAAACATAGTAAAACTCCAATAAACCAAATGAACGAAGAGATTAAAAAAAAACCCTTCTATTCAAACAACTGGATTTCACATAATGTACAATATATTTGATCTGTTACCTTTAAAGGGACCTTGTTGTAAGTGTGAAGCTGATAGCTCAGTTGGTAACATTGGTGTCTGTCTATCCAGGGGTAGTGAGTTCAGCTCGGTCAATATCCATTCTGACATTTGACAAAAGTCATTTATCTCTCACCAATGGGACATGGGTGTAAATCATCTATGTGAGAGAACAACTGGAGGATCGGTTTGCATATTGTGGTAGTACTGGTACTGGTAGGAGAAATATCAGGAATCCATGGTTAATTCAGTGCACCAGCCACAGCCATATGACCTTTGTAGTTGAAAGAGATGTTAAACCCCAATCAATCAACTGTATATCTGAACAGTATCGATCCTAGTAATTTTTTGTGTAATTGTTTCCTTTACATATCTTGCCATGTGTTCATTTTTATACGCCGCCGGAGGCGGACGTATATTGGCGTCATCTTCTCCGTCTGTCCGTCCGTCCATCCGTCCATCCGTCCATCCGTCCGTCCGTACGTACGTCCACTTTTCTTGTCAACGCAACTCCTCCTAAGTTTCTGGCTGGATCTTCTTGAAACTTGGTCAATGTTATCACCTCAATTGGTAGATGTGCATGAAGGAAGGATTTTATGGTTCGTCGATTTTTGCCTGAGTTACGCCCCTTAAAAACTTAGTCTCTGGGGCTTATTGAAATTGCAGGCTTGTCAACGCAACTCCTCCTAAGTTTCTGGCTGGATCTTCTTGAAACTGGGTCAATGTTATCACCTCAATTGGTAGATGTGCATGAAGGAAGGATTTTATGGTTCGTCGATTTTTGCCTGAGTTACGCCCCTTAAAAACTTAGTCTCTGGGGCTTATTGAAATTGCAGGCTTGTCAACACAACTCCTCCTAAGTTTCTGACTGGATCTTAATGAAACTTGGTCAATGTTATCACCTCAATTGGTAGATGTGCATGAAGGAAGGATTTTATGGTTCGTTGATTTTTGCCTGAGTTATGCCCCTTAAAAACTTAGTCTCTGGGGCTTATTGAAATTGCAGGCTTGTCAACACAACTCCTCCTAAGTTTCTGGCTGGATCTTAATGAAACTTGGTGGATGTTATCACCTCAATTGGTAGATGTGCATGAAGGAAGGATTTCATGGTTCATTGATTTTTGCCAGAATTATGCCCCCTTAAATCTTAGTCTCTGGGGCTTAATGATATTTCAGCCTCGTGAATGCAATTCCTTCCAGGTTTTTCACTGGATATTTATAAAAACCTTTTTGTGAACACAATTTTTTAAAGGTTTTTCAGTGAATATTTATAAATCCTTGTCAATGTCATTTTTTTGTCTCAAGTTTTATAAGTGGCGGCGTATATTGTGACGATGGCACTCTTGTTCAGATATGACAATAATGACATCTGGTTGATTTTATGGACTCCCTTAAAGTCCCTTTTAGCATGAAAGGTCACAATTTTAATTGAATTAACCTTATTTTTACTTCAGGTCTATTTATCTGACCTATCTTAGATCCAACTCCCACAAGGGTATCCCTACGGAGAGGTTCGCTGCCCCAGCCGAGGTATTTCTAGGTGGGAAGTCATTCTCACCAAATGCTGGGTTCTGCTACCCTACTGCGGACGATTGTTTACCTGATGGGTTGTTGAATGTGGAAAATTGTAGAGATGGTATGGTATAGTCATTGTATTTGTGACCCATCATGCTAAAAGGGACCTTATCCGAACTCCAAAAATCAAAATTTTGACAAATTTGTCAGACCCAGCACAGATCATCCAGATCCCGTATGCGAAAAATGAACATAAAGTAAGATAGGAGAAGCATTCCAGATTTAGAAAATTGCATAAAAGTGAAAAGTGTCGGCCCTAGTCTGGCTGCGCGGACTGACTAGGGTCGATATTTTTCACACATCCGATAAGGTTCCTTTTAGCGTGACGGGTCACATTTTATTTCTCGTCATTTGTAAGAATTCAATGCAAGTGCAACAGAAATGTCTATTTTTAACTCCACTGGCCTTCGTGCTTCCGCCCTAGCCAACCTTGGGGTGTAGATGTGCTTCAATCGGTCCATAATTTGTATGAAATATAGAACAAAACCACTTAAACAGTGCCGTTTTATGTGGAAATTTTCTACATAAAGATCAAAGAAAAAAACACTTAATACTGAAATGATTGCATGACTATGCATGTGTTCGTCCGTCTGTCTATAAACTTTTTCTTTAAAAATTTTCCTTACAAAAACAGCTGGATGAATTTCAATCAAACTCCACAGGAATGAAACTTGGATGACTTTCTCTTAGATTCCTTCAAATAGTTCAGATTGAATCAGAAAGTGCTTATCTGCCCTTGAATGTGAAAACTTACAGTCTGTTTTTAACACAAATAAAATGTTGAGAAAGAAAAAAGAAATTGCAGATCATCAGCTTTTTTTTCTTTCCTCTTAATATTTTCCCAAACTATTTCTAGTATTAGCAACAAAACCAAGTTGTGTTTGCAAAAAGATGAACCTATTCCCAACCAGTTATGCCTTTTGACGATCGAATAGATAATCTTTTTGGAAATCATAGTGGAAAATGAAGAAATTGCTTGTGAGAAGCAATTTCTTCATTTCCCATAATGTTTTCTACCAAAAAAGAATAAGATAAATTTAAACTTCATTCACTGGAAATTGACCTTTGCAACATCTTTGCATTCTGAGCAGTGCATTCTTAGCAGTCTATAATTTTGCTGTCTGGTATCAGGTTAAAGAAAAAAAAAACTTTGTATTGCAGGTGCTCCAATTGTGTTTTCGTCTCCACATTTTCTGTATGCCAGTAAAGATGTGATTGATTCTGTTATCGGAATAAATCCAGACCCAGAAAAACATCAAACAGTGATCGATATCGAACCGGTAAGTTTTTCCCAAACAGCAAAAAATGGATTGCATTAAGGACTCAAAAAATAGATTTTCCTTCTTTAGGCTATGAATATTGATAGGGTGACATAATATCTTAATATAATATGTATGTGTAAAAAAATCTGATAAGACCTTTTTACGGAGACAATGGCTGACAAAGTGGGTGTTGTAAATTGACAAGAGAAGCAAATTTTTACTTTGAAGTTAACTTACTTTTCTGTATAGATCAGATCATTTGGAAATATTGCATGGACTTGAAATGGATAAAGAACAGAACAATGTAGGACTCATGAATTATATACCCTATAACTGGTAAATTTGCGGTGCAAATTTGTGCAAATCAGGCCCAAAAATGGTACAATCAATTTTTGCGAATATAATGTTTGCGGAATTTCAATTAGAGGCTCTTTCATTTTTATATGTTTTCCATGTATTTCAAATATTTTCTCAAGTTAAAAGGGTATTAAAACAAGCACATGGACTCCCATATAACTACCAATTTATAATATACACAAGAACATATAAACTAACATACTACTTTCACAAAACAGGAACAGCTTGGGAAATATTAAGGGAAAAGAAGAAAATACTTACGTCAAGCATTTTTATTATGCTCCCCGAAAAAATTTCGGGGGAGCATATAGTCGCCATGCTGTCCGTCCGTCTGTCCGTCCGTCCGTCCGTGTGTCCGTCTGTCCACAGCCAGATCTCAGCAACCCTTGGGCCAAATTCAATGAAACTTCACATGTGGACTCCCTATGGACCTTTTTCTCCGTTTCTCAATTTGAGGCTGCGTCATGGAAAAAGGGGCCTTAATGTAAAAATTAGTTTTTCTCTGATTTCTCTTCATCTAATGGGCAGAATTTAATGAAATTTTGTAATTTTGTATTTTGTGAGATGTTCTAGACCATAATTCTATAAATAATGTGTGTACAAAAAATCCGTCATGGGAAAAGGGGGCTTAATGTATGATAGTTTTTATACGCCGCCGGAGGCGGACGTATATTGGCGTCATCTTCTCCGTCTGTCCGTCCGTCCGTCCATCCGTCCATCCGTCCATCCGTCCATCCATCCATCCGTCCATCCGTCCGTCCGTCCGTCCGTACGTACGTCCACTTTTCTTGTCAACGCAACTCCTCCTAAGTTTCTGGCTGGATCTTCTTGAAACTTGGTCAATGTTATCACCTCAATTGGTAGATGTGCATGAAGGAAGGATTTTATGGTTCGTTGATTTTTGCCTGAGTTATGCCCCTTAAAAACTTAGTCTCTGGGGCTTATTGAAATTGCAGCCTTGTCAACGCAACTCCTCCTAAGTTTCTGGCTGGATCTTCTTGAAACTTGGTCAATGTTATCACCTCAATTGGTAGATGTGCATGAAGGAAGGATTTTATGGTTCGTCGATTTTTGCCTGAGTTACGCCCCTTAAAAACTTAGTCTCTGGGGCTTATTGAAATTGCAGGCTTGTCAACGCAACTCCTCCTAAGTTTCTGGCTGGATCTTCTTGAAACTTGGTGGATGTTATCACCTCAATTGGTAGATGTGCATGAAGGAAGGATTTTATGGTTCGTCGATTTTTGCCTGAGTTACGCCCCTTAAAAACTTAGTCTCTTGGACTTATTGAAATTGCAGGCTTGTCAACACAACTCCTCCTAAGTTTCTGACTAGATCTTAATGAAACTTGGTCAATGTTATCACCTCAACTGGTAGATGTGCATGAAGGAAGGATTTTATGGTTCGTTGATTTTTGCTTGAGTTATGCCCCTTAAAAACTTAGTCTCTGGGGCTTATTGAAATTGCAGGCTTGTCAACACAACTCCTCCTAAGTTTCTGGCTGGATCTTAATGAAACTTGGTGGATGTTATCACCTCAATTGGTAGATGTGCATGAAGGAAGGATTTCATGGTTCATTGATTTTTGCCAGAATTATGCCCCCTTCAATCTTAGTCTCTGGGGCTTAATGATATTTCAGCCTCGTGAATGCAATTCCTTCCAGGTTTTTCACTGGATATTTATAAAAACCTTTTTGTGAACACAATTTTTTAAAGGTTTTTCAGTGAATATTTATAAATCCTTGTCAATGTCATTTTTTTGTCTCAAGTTTTATAAGTGGCGGCGTATATTGTGACGATGGCACTCTTGTTATTTTGTGACAAACACTTATTCGGGGAGCATAATCCGTCTATGACGGCTCTTGTCTCTTTTTGCATCAACATTTTCTGTGCTATATTACACAAATCCTGTTGTATCTTCGATTGTTATTTGTCGTTAAATCGTAATTGTGACTTCATGTATCATTGTGTTCTTAGTGTCTTTCTTAATTACTTCATTTGTATTTGTGTCAACACCTATTAAAGGGGTGAAAACATACCTATCCATGAAGTAAAGATGTTTTTAACACCTGTAAAGAGTGTGGTGTAGATTAAGCTTAATCAATATAGACATTTTAATCAAAGGTAGCATTTAGATGACAAAAAGTCAATTTATTTTTTTGCGAATTTAATTTTTGTGGTTTGGTTGTATCGCAAAATTTAGCAAAGTTATGTTGTCCCAGAAATTATGTTGCCGCAGAAATTACCAGTCATATGGTTTATCAATCTGTTGATTTTCAGTATTTGTACTTCTGTCAATCTCAGATATTGCTTCTATTTATGTACTAAGGGCCAGCATTTTCTCTTTTGTCTCAATATTTTCCATACTATAATATACACAGATTGCTTCTTCATTAACACACATTTTCTTGTCTACAGCAGCATTCAAATTAAAGCAGTGTAAAATATCGCCATTTGAATGAGTTTGGGAAAATGTTGAGGCAAAAGAAGAAAATGCTGATTAGCAGCTATAAATGCTGATTATCAGCATTTTCTCCTTTTGTCTCAATATTTTCCATACCATAATGTACACAAATTGGTTCTTCATCAACACCCATTTTGTGGTCCCCAGCAGCTGTCAAATTTGAGCAGTGTAAAATATCGCAGTTTAGGAAAGGCTTAAAGTGACATTTCACAATTATTTTTACACAAATTTCACTTTTATTCTATCTGAAAGAGCATCTTTTCTTTTGAAAATTCTGAAAATTTCAAGTCAAAATATTGAACCGTTTACGAGAAATATATGTTTTTGTGTTAAAATTAACCCTTTCCCAAACAAGACCTGGTTTTGACGTCCCTGATAGAAAAGGTTTGGGAAAACATTGAGACAAAAGAAGAAACTGCTGATAACCAGCAGTTTCTCCTTTTGTCTCAATATTTTCCGTGCTATATTATACACAAATTCTATCTTAAACAAGGTCGATTTGTGTTCTACAGCAGCTTTTGAAATGGAAATTTTGAAGATTTGCTGTTTGGGAAAGGGTTAAACAAATGTTGTCGACAACAGTTCAGATTTATATAGAATTTGTCATTTCTGCACAACTTTAAAGGAGTGTTTTTCGCCTATAAATAAGAACTTCAATAAACTGATAGCATTTCTACGCATAAGAATAAACAATCTTTGCATCAAGACATACTTTTAAAAATTGAAAGAAATGTGAAATGTCACTTTAAACTATGTAAATGCATCCATTGTAGAATACTGGAGCAGCCTTCTTTGCGGCCAAGAGACTTCAGGTGAACTTACAGATGGAAAAAGTTAATCACATTCCGTAAGTTATCTTGACTATCATAATAATAAGGTAGTTCATTAAGCTGACATAAATGAAAACTTATTTACAATGAGACCTTTTGAAACAACAACACAAGTTAATAATCAAGAAGAAATTTAGATGCAAGAAAATAATATGAGTATCAGTGATTCAAATTGGACAAAAGTTTTTCATGACAGCTGTCCTAAAAGTAGAATTTTGCATAGTCCATTTTGTCCTAAACTTAGAAAAATCTTCGGCCACAGAATTACAGAAAAAATAACGATAGAGAGATCTACAACAATTTGGAATAACAAACATTTTATACTCAAAAGATGTTTTCTTCATTATATGGCTGAGAAAGGCATACAGCAAACAAAGTTTGTCGACCTCGTTACACTTTTCTCGTCTTCGGCGCCATGGCAGTTTAGCGATCATATTAGGATGCTTGCATTTTGGAAATTCCAAACCTCAAAGACTAGATTGGCTCTTGTAACGTTGACTTATCACTTGAACTCATAAAGATGCAGAATCATTTGTATTGCATTCTAGTCACTCTCCTAGCGGAAAATTTCAGTCTCATCACATGACTTTTTGAAGCGTCTATAGGTCGTCATCCAAATATGGATATGTTTACTACCATTTGTTTGTATAAATCGCGCATGTCAGCAAGCGTGGGAAAAAATGATGATGCAATGAAAGCATACTCGATTTTAATTGGTTGGTATGCGCTATCACGTGAGTCAACCATGATAAAATTTCTGGTAATCGGCGAGATCTGAAGAACTCCGGAGAGTATCAAAGAGCAGATAAATCACATGAATGATTGATTAGTAGAGATTACAGCAAAGAAAAAAATCTATTTAGCTTTTTCAAACCTGAACGAAGCGTTGTCATAATTCTTGAAAAAATGACCGGCCATTTTGTCCTATAAATAAAATTGTAATCGACTCTTTTGTCCTGATTCTTGGTAAAAGTTCGGCCATTTGACTTTTTAGCTCACCTGAGCACGAAGTGCTCGAGGTAAGGTATTGTGATCGGTCTGTTGTCCGGCGTCTGTCTATCTGTCTATCTGTCTATACGTCAACTTTTCACAAAAAAAATTTCTCCTAAAGTACTTGGCAGAATTTATTCATATTTCACACATATGATCTATGGGTCATGCTTTTTCAAAATACTTCAAAGAATTTCAATCGGGGCCTAATGGGGTCAAAAAGTAGGTCACTAGAGGTCAAATCTTCTTTCTGCTCTAGGGGCCACATTTATAGCTCAATCGTTGTGAAAATTGATCAGAATATTTGTCTTGATAATATTTAGGTCATGATAAAAAATAGGTCAAGCCAGGTCAAAAATTAGGTCACTAGGTCAAATATTGTAAAATCCATCTTTTTACACTGGAAGTACCAATTTTGGTCCAAACTTTGTAGAAATTGTCATGAATGTTTATTTTGATGATATCAAGGTCAAGTCAAGAAGTGGGTCATGCTACGTCATTAATTAGGTCAAGAGGTCAAATCTAACAAAATCCTTTCTTTTGCTCTGGAAGTGCCAATTCTTGTCCAAACTTTGTCAAAATAATTATTGTCCTCAATGTATATCTTGATTACATCTATGAAATGATCAAAAGTGGGTCATACAAGGTCAAAAACTAGGTCACAAGGTCAACTCTTTTAAAATCCTTCATTTTGTTCTGGACATGCCAGTTTTGGCCCAAACTTTCTCAAAATTGTTCTGAATGTTTATCTTGATGTTATTTAGGTCATGTCAAGAAGTGGATCATGCCAGGTCATAAACTAGGTCATGAGACCAAATCTTGTAAAATCCTCCCTTTTGCTCTGGAAGTGCCAATTTTGGTCCAAACTTAGTCAAAATTGTCCTAAATCTTTATTAGTCCCCTACCGGTGTTCACACCGGAGGGGACTATAGGTTTGCCCTCCGTCCGTCTGTCCGTCCGTCTGTCCGCTCAAATCTGGATCCCGCGATAACTTAATAACTAGGCAAGCGTTTTTGATGAAAGTTGGTATATGACTAGATGGCAATGTGTAGATTATGCACATCATTTTATTTTTGTTTTTCGACTTAAATTGAGGTTGATATGGTTACAGAAATAGTGAAAATATGGCCAAAAATGGGATCCTGCGATAAGATAATAACTAAGCAAGCTAGTTTGATGAGACTTGGTATATGACTATATGGCAATGTGTAGATTATGCACATCATTTTATTTTTGTTTTTAGACTAAAATTGTTGTTGCTATGGTTACGGAAATAGTGAAAATATGGCAAAAAATATTGGATCCTGCGATAAGTTAATAAGTAAGCAAGCTAATTTGATGAGACTTGGTATATGACTAGATGGCAATGTGTAGATTATGCACATCATTTTATCTTTGTTCTTTGACGAAAAGTGTGGTTGCTATGGTAACGGAAATAGTGAAAATATGGCAAAAAATGGATCCTGCAATAACTTAATAACTAAGCAAGCTAACTTGATGAAACCTGTTTTAAAATGTAAAAAAAAAATTAAGCCATGTTAGTCAGGGTGGTGATGCAGCAGTATTAATCACCTCCAGTTGGGCATAACATTTCATATGTTTGACAATTATTTTGATGACTTGTTCATCTTAATCTATTATTGATTACCATATTGAGTCAATGTGAAGCCGGTAGGGGACTTTATGTGTTGCATACAACACCAGATACTTGTCTTGATGATATCTTGGTCATGATCAAAGGTGGGTAATGCAAGGTCAAATACTAGGTCACAAGGTCAAATATTACAGAATCCTTCCTTTTGCTCTAGAGATGCCAATTTAGTCCCAAAACTTTGTCAAAACTATCCTAAATACTTATCTTGATTTCTAGCTTATATACAAAGTGTGGGTCATGTAAGGTCAAAAACTAGGTCATTGGGTCAAATCTTGGTTTTGCTTTCAGAACAGAAATATATACTTAAACATTGTGAAAATTGTTCAGAATGTTTATCTTGACAAATTCTGGGTCATTTTAAAAGTAGGCCATGTGAGGTCAGAAACTAGGTCAATAGGTCAAATCTTGTTTTTCCTGTAAGAACCAAAATATTTACTCAATCATTGTGAAAATTGTTCAGAATATTTATCTTGATGATATCTGAGTCATTTTAAAAGTGGGTCATGTGAGGTCAGAAACTAGGTCAATAGGTCAAATCTTGTCTTTCCTGTAAGAACCAAAATATTTACTCAATAATTGTGAAAGTTCAGAATGTTTATCTTGATGATATCTTGGTGATATGAATAGCAGGTCATTCGAGGTTCAAAACTAGGTCATTAGGTCAAGTTTTATTTTTGCCCTGAGAACCAAAATATTTACTTTATCATTGCCAAAATTGTTCAGAATATTTATCTTGATGATATCTTGGTAATGTGAAAAGTGGGTCATGCGAGGTCTAAAACTAGGTCACTAGGTCAAATCGTGTTTTTGCTCCAGGAACCAAAATATTTACTTTATCGTTGTGAAAATTGTTCAGAATATTTATCTTGATGATATCTGGGTCATTTTAAGAGGAGGTCATGTGATGTCAGAAACTAGGTCAATAGGTCAAATCTTGTTTTTCCTGTAAGAACCAAAATATTTACTCAATGATAATCATTGTGAAAGTTCAGAATGTTTATCTTGATGATATCTTGGTGATATGAATAGCAGGTTATTTGAGGTTCAAAACTAGGTAACTAGGTCAAATTTTGTTTTTTGCCCAGAGAACCAAAATATTTACTTTATCATTGCGAAAATTGTTCAGAATGTTTATCTTGATGATATCTTGGTGATGTGAAAAGTGTGTCATGCGAGGTCTAAAACTAGGTCACTAGGTCAAATCTTGTTTTTGCTCTAGGAACCAAAATATTTACTTTATAAATCGTTGTGAACGTTGTTCAGAATATTTATCTTGATGATATCTGGTCAATGTAAAAAGCAGGCCATGTGAGGTCAAAAACTAGGTCACCGGGTCAAATCTTGTTTCTGCATTTAGAACTATAATAATATCTGAATGATTGTGAAAATTGTTCAGAATGTTTATTTTGACAATATCTGGGGCATGTATAAAGTAGGTCATGGGAGGTCAAAACCTATGTCAAATTTTGTTTTTGCTCTTATTTTTTCATCATTGTGAAAATAATTCAGAATTGCTTATCTTGATGATAAATGGGTCATGGTCATGTAGCAAGTGGCTAATGTTAGGTTAAAAACTAGGTCAAAAGGTCAAATCTTTTTTTTGCTATAAGTACCTAAATATTTACTCATCATTTTGAAAATTGTTCAGAATGTTTATCTTGATGATATCTAGGTCACGTAAAAAGTGCGAGTTTGAAGTTTGCAAGATGATTGTCCCAAAGTCCTCTCAGGTGAGCAATGCAGGGCCATCTTGGCCCTCTTGTTTATCGGCAATTTGCTGAAGGCCGCCGCCAATCTGAATCACTGGCATATGAGTGAATTCAAAATGAAAACTATTATGATTGGACTGTCATGATTCATGCAGAACTACAGATAAGAGGGAGCGAAGGCTTTTTGAAATGCAATGTTTCATGTATTCATCAAACCCTGTTGTTGGTTCTCATTAGAATCGTCTGGTTAAGAAATTGAAACAGAGAAGGCAGAAAATGCCATTGATTTGCTGAATGTGAATATTCTTTTAAACATCAGTTGTTAAAAAGTTATTGACAACAAGCAAAACTTTTGGTTTGTCATCAATATCTTTTTATCAGCTGATTTTTAAAAGCACTACCACATAAAGCTAATTCTTGGCAGGATTCACATGATTCCCTGCAACGTCAATGTCTCAATGGCTGTGACAAAATTTATCTTGAGAATGAGCTAGAATTGACTTTAAACCCTAATTGCATGATTTCAGGAAAGTGAAGTAAGTATAAATTTCTTAACTCTTTCGCTGCCAAATTTCCTGGAATTGTCCTATTTCCAGTGCCAAATTTTTGAAACTTAATTAGAGGGCTTATCAGTTTATAGAATAGTAAAAAAAATCATTGTTTGATAATATTAAGCTGAAACTTTCAGTAATCACTGCACATGAATTGTTTTGCCTAATAGCATACTTTTTATTATGCAGTTTGATCTGCTGACCTTGCCCTTGACTTTTAATGACCTCATTAACTATTGTTTGAAAGTTGCCGATCGGCGACATTGGCAGTCTCCCTATTGGTCGCCTTTCGGCGACATTGGCAGCGAAAGAGTTAAAAAAGCAATTCTTTTTCTTATTAATCCTTTTCCACATAGTGATGCTTATTGACGCCTCACAACATAAAGGCTTTGGAAAATATTGTGAAAAATTAAGAAAATGCTTGTCACAAGCAATTTCTTCATTTCTCACAATGTTTTCTATCAAAAAAGACAATAACATTTAAATTTTTTTCACTTGAAATTGTTGTCTGCAACATCTAGATCAGTCTAAAATTTTGTCATTTGGTAATGGGTTAAAAGTCGATAAGGAGCAACTGCTAAAATATTCATACTTAACCCATTATCAGGCGTCAGTGTTTTAGACTTGTCCAAATTCAAAGACGTTTCAGTTGACATTGATTTGCAATTTCAAGAAAATTAAGTCTTATAGTTTTATGTCTTTCTGGCTAGAAAACATTGTGATAAATGAATAAATTGCTCGTCAGAAGCAATATCTTCATTTTCCACAATGTTTGCCCGAACCATTATCTTCTGGAGCATAAAAAAGCATCAATATGTGGGAATGGTTTAACCCTCTCCCAAACGCCAAAATTTTAGGGTGATCCTTTCAAAAACTGCCACAAATGACAAAATAGATGTTATTTAAGACAGACTTTGTGTAAAAAATGACATAGAAAATATTGAGACGAAAGGAGAAACTGCTGGTCATCAGCAGTTTCTTCTTTTATCACAATGTTTTCCCAAGCTATTCTGCCAGGGTCGTCAAAACCAGGTCTTGTTTGGGAGAGGGTTAAGAATAAGTTATACTAATAAGTTTATACTGATCATCACTTTTGAACCCTTTCCCAAATGACAAATTTTTGGACTATTCCAAATTGAAGGCTATTGCTGACTTCCAAATGAATTTTGTTGAAGATAGGATTAGTGTGCAATTTAGCTCAGAAAACTTTGAAGTAAAAGGAGATAATGCTAATTGGTAGCATTTTGTTCAATAGCCTTAATGGTTTCAAAGTCTTTTCCAAACCAGAATTTGTTTTGAATAAGGGCTAAAGAAGTAAAATCAAGAAGAATAGGAAGAAAATGCTGATTACCAGCATTTTCTCTCCTTTCCTCAATATTTTCCAACCTATCACAAAGTTGACATTTATCATTCTAACAGATAATGTTTTTAGTCCACAACACCTTTAAATCTTGACCTGTCTTAAGTCTTGTACTTTGGAATGGGTTAACATTTCCATAACATTGTTGATTTATTTTGATTTATAAGTTCTTAATTCTAAATTTGTATTGTTGAATACCAGTTACTTAACTCTGATAACAACTTTGAACATACAAAATGTATCATTTTCCAAATGAAATGATACTGGTACTTTAAAGACCTTTAATCTTGTTTCAGTAGAAATTAAAACCCTTTTGAAAATGCTTTATGAAAAGAAGAAAATGGTGGATATCAAAATGTAACCTCTTATTATAAAAGTGTCTGTGAAATCATTGATTAGAGAAGGGTTTTAAGATATAGAGGTAACAGTTGGAATATGTTTAGATATAATGCTTAATTTAGACTTCTCCGAAATACTTTTCTACATTTTAAATTTTCTGCAGATCTTTAACCCTTTCCCAAACGACATAAATTTAGGGTGATCCACTTCAAAAACAGCAACAAATGACGGAATGGAAGCTTTTAAAGATAGAATTTGTGTAAAATATGGGATAGAAAATATTGAGACAAAAGGAGAAACTGCTGGTTATCAGCAGTTTCTTCTTTTGTTTCAATGTTTTCCCAAGCCATTTCTACCGGGGACGTCAAAACCAGGTCTTGTTTGGGAAAGGGTTAACTGAATTGTAAATGAATATCTTTCTATGGAATAATTATCACTTGGCAAGAACAGTAAAATAGTATTTTGCACATTCCTCAACTGTGATGCCCTTTGACACCTAACAAGTTAAAGGCTTGGGAAATATTTAGTAAAATGAAGAAATTGATTGTAGCAAGCATTTTCTTCATTTCCCACAATATTTTCTACCGAAAAAGAACAAAAGATAAAAAAATGAGTCACTTGAAATTGTCTTCTGCAACATCTTTGAGTTTGGAACAGTCTAAAAATTTTATGTTTGGTAATGTGTTATGTTTTTCAGGGAGACATATAACCTCCAACATAAATGGTTGCCTGTAATTTGGATCGAAGAGGTAAGATTTGACACCTTTCCCACATAATGACATCTTTTGCTCCCCCACAAAATAAAGGCTTAGGAAAACATTGTAGTAAATGAAGAAATTCTTTGTGACAAGCAAGTTATTTCAACTTCTCTCCCGCTATTCGCTTTTGGTCAAAACTTGTATAGCCATAAGTTCTCGGACGAGATCAATGTTGGGTCAGATCGGACCAGGAAGTGTGGAGATATCTGCCCTTGAGCGTCAAAAAAAGCTACTTTTGACTTTTTTAACGCTCTAGCATCTACAAATATTGACCAAAACAAATCTTAGCCACAGTGTTGGTAAGCATAAGGTCTCGGAGGACTTCGATTTTCAGTCTGATTGGGATAGTAAGTCATGAGTTATGTGTCCTTGAATTTGACAAAATCGTCGTTTCCGGCTATTTTTCGACTTTATTTACACTCTAGTATCTACAATTATAGACCAATTAAGAGAAAAAACTTGGACACAATGTTTTGGACCATAATATCTAGGATGAGTGTGATTTTCATTTTAATCGGACCTGAAAGTCATGAGTTATGTGCCCTTGAATTTGACAAAATTGCCGTTTTCGACTGTTTTCGACTTTGCTTATACTCTAGTATCTACAATCTACAATTATTGACTAATCAAGATGAGACTTTAAGACATAAATGTTGATCATAAGATCTCACATAAGTTTGAATTCCAGACTGGTCGGTTCAGAAAGTCATGAGTTATCTACCCTTGAATTTGACAAAATTGCTATTTTCTTCTTTGTTTTTTCCCTAACAATCACAAATATTCACCAATCAAAACCAAACTAGAACACAATCTTTATTACCATAAAATCTCAAATGAGTTTGAATTTCGGTCTGATTGGATTAAAAAAAAGTCGTGAGTTATGTGCCCTTGAATTTGACAAAAATTGCAGTTTTTCGACTTTGATTTTACCCTGAAGGATTTTGAATTTCAGCATAATTGGACTAACAGTAAGCTAGTTTTCTGCCCTCGCATGTAAAAAACTGCCGATATTGACATTCTTTTTACTCTAGCAACCACAAATATTGACCAATCAAGACAAAACTTGGCCACAAAGTTGGTCACCATAAGTTTGTTTCGGTGTTATATAGTCACAAATATTAATGAAGTCAAACAAGACTGGTGCTTTTTTGGTTCAGTCAAACTATTTAGGACATTCATGGGTCTCTTGTTTCTACAATGTTTTCCACTAAGAAAGACCAAAAATCATAAAATTTCATTGGCTTGAAATTGTCGTCTGCAGAATTTTTGAATTTTGACTAGTATAATATTATGCTGTTTGGTAAAAATTATGCTGTTTGGTTATGGGTTAACCCAAACAGCAAAAAATTCTGACTGTTCAAAAAGCAGTTGAAAGCTGCTATAAATCGTCATACTGGGTGCAAGTCAAGATGGAATTTGTTTACAATGTCGCCTGAATAATTCCTAAGTTGATGAATATCATTAGAGGTGGACTACCTTGAAATAAAGCTTTTGTTAACCCTTTCCCAAACAAGACCTGGTTTTAATGTCCCTTATAGGAAAGGATTGGGAAAATATTGAAACAAAAGTAGAAACTGCTGATAATCAGCAGTTTCTCCTTTTGTCTCAATATTTTCTGTGCCATATTTTACGCAACTCCTATCTCTAATAACTTCCATTTTATCATTTGTGTAAGTTTTTGAAGTGGATCACCCTGAAATTTTGTTGTTTGGGAAAGGGTTAAATTTAGAAGTGTTGCAATTGTCACAAGTCAGTGTTAACACTGGTGGTGAACTCGGACAAAGCGAGGAACATTTTTCATGAACACAAGGTACAGATACTTCATTGCACATTCGGATTTTTGTAAACAATACACGTGGCATTTTGTTTTACTTCTCTTTCCGTCTTTTTTTAAAGGATGCACTCAAATGGAAGTTACTAAGGTGTGTAGATATGATTTATAATACGCACGAAAATATCAGTTTTATCGATCATTATTTTCAAATGGTATAAACGGATTGCAAGTGCACAAAGCGCATATTGAGATCATGTGGGTTGATCTTAATCGCCCGAACGAAATGGTACGATATCACTGTTTATGTTTATCTATTTGCATTGCAAGTAACAAAAAAGACATATAAATGTACAAATAAAGGCTGTAAATGGCAGTTTTCGGTGTCATGTCATTGAAAATCATTGTGCGGTTTCTTCGTGACAACGTTACAGCATGTTTGCGATGTTATCTTTTCCAGCTACGGTGTTTTATGAGCACATGTTTGATAAATTAATCGATTGCACTGGACTTAACGGCACATTTAAACATTTATTCGGTAATATCGCACTGATTTGAGCATCTAACCATAGATTTCCGGCATCAAATTCGAGCACCAGGTACATCATCATCATCATCATCATCATCATCATCATCATCATCATCATCATCATCATTTTTATCGTTACCTTGGAGTTTCACCAGTAACATTTTCGTTATGCCTTCTTAAATTTGGTACAGGTGGAAAATAAGCTATTAAATGAGAACAAGATGGATGTTGATCAGACAGTGCACATGCAAAGTCTGATCTGGATCCATGTTGGTCGCAAAAGCCTAAATGAACGTTTCCAGATCTATACTGTAATGTTTGTCATTACCATTATCACCATTTATTCTAAGGGGGATCCATTGTTTCACACATCCCAGGCCCGTGCGAACAGGGGGACTCTGGAGCCCCCCCCCCCCCCCCTCATAGTTGGCAAAAATGCCGAATTTTCATCATTTCACATTTAAAACTTATGGCAAATCTAATTTAGCCCCCTCCAGGGCCCATATGGAATTGCTTTCTACGGGCATGCATTCTAAAGTATACTAACGGGAAAAGTTAAGTGTGTGCATTTCCTTTTTAATTAACACATTGACTGCATACGGTACATGAATAAAATTTAACAAATCCATATTTAATTTTTTACTTTCAATAATTGTCAATGTATTACTATACTTGTTATTACCGTAACAATTCCTGAAAGTGGATAAGGATAAGATTCGCGTTTACAAGACATTTTCGAGTGTGAACACCGTTGGTATTAATACATGCTATGCAATTGTCCTTAGAAAACAATAGATGCTGTCTAACCCACTGAAGGTAATGTTGTCAATAACATCGTAGCAAGACTATGGGTATCGCAAGACGTCTGAAACGGATGGTCTAATCCGTTAATCAGCCTCTACTGCTGATAGAACTCAACACAGGAAGCAATCTATCTGTAACGTTTGCCTTTTTCTGTCGAATTCACAGGTAGTCATTCCGATAATGGTTGTCTTGTCGAAATGACGTCACGTGTAGACGCTGGATGTGTTGGAATCGTCTCAAAATTGTAGCATGGCAAGTAAGTCGAAAACAGTCTAATTAATGGGGTAATTCGACTGTTTTAGATTTACTTGCCATGCTTCAATATCTAGTATTTATTTCGGTACATTTATGAATAATCCTAAAATTGGCGACCATTTGCATTAGACAAGTGGCTACTATCTTATGACGGGGAGTATATTTGTGCTACTATAAGTAAATCCATTTGTTTCAATATTTTAGATTTCTTAAAGATAAAATGTTAAAAAAAGACGTCTCACTACATTTCTCCTGAAACAAAAGTTTACATTCATGATCTGTTTTCATGACTTTATAACATCGCCGCCAAACAATACGACGTCGTTCCCGCGTTTTGTGTAATTGACGTTGAAGTGCGCAGAGCTTATTGTCATACAACTTCTACTTTTTTCAATTTTCATTTTAACTTCTCAACATATAAAATCAATGTATTTTGACATCTAGAGCAGTCAGCTAGACCAATTGGCGGACGGGTAGAAAAACGGACGGACGGGCAAACGAAGCACTATCTATATGGTGGTCATTACTGAAAGCCTTCTGATTGGGGGCTGCAATACCAGATAGGCCTATTGTTTTGCAAATGATTATTGTATACCATTAATTCGTCTTTGAAAAAGAATAAATTTTATCTACTATATATAGACATAGTGAAGTTTTTTTCGGACAAACACTAGCGCTTCGTCGGTGTAAATCTAAAACGTCACAAACTCAACTTTATTGAAGCTGTAGTTACGGGATTTTATAACAACACCTACGATTTATCCATATTTAACCGAAAACCCATTCTATTGTTAGGACAAAAGTCATTGCAATTCGAACAGCCATTGAAAATGTTCACGGTATCATAAATAAACCGTACAAGTCCCCTTCAAAAAACGTTAACTACGATTTTCACATCGGAAAAAAACTTCTACACCAAGAATTGTAATACAAACTTCAGAATCAGTCAGAGAAATAAAATAACAAAGCTTACAATAGCCTCTAAGTGTCTCTCCGATTCGTCCATATTGTTTTGGGCGGATAAACACGTGCAAATCGTTGTGTACATGCTCAAACTAGTAAAACTGGTTT
Organism: Fragum sueziense; assembly: GCA_963680895.1. Classification (NCBI taxonomy): domain Eukaryota; kingdom Metazoa; phylum Mollusca; class Bivalvia; order Cardiida; family Cardiidae; genus Fragum; species Fragum sueziense. Next base: position 18,125,357 of record OY804596.1, read on the forward strand.
TTAAACGCGCATTTAAACATGAAGTATCTGTACCTTGTGTTCATGAAAAATGTTCCTCGCTTTGTCCGAGTTCACCACCAGTGGTTAACAAACCCCAGAATATTGGTTAACCTTTTCCCAAACAATGAAATTTTGGGGTGATCCAATTGGAAAGCTGTTATACAGGACAAAATTGATGTTGAAAAGGAAATGATTTATGTATAATATAGCACAGAAAATATTGGGACAAAAGGAGAAACTGCTGGTTATCAGCAGTTTCTTCTTTTGTTCCAATGTTTTCTTTAGCATATTCTCTTAGGGACGTCAAAACCAGGTCTTGCTAGGGAAAGTGCTAACCCATTGCCAAAATATTAGGCCTAAGGTGGTCAAATTTGAAAGCTGCTGCAGACATCAAAATTGATTGATTGGATAAGTCAATATCCATGTGCAGAATTGCACAGAAAATATTGAGACAAAAAGAGAAAATGCTATTAATCAGAATTTTTTTTTGTCACAATGTTTTTCCAAGCTTTTTCTAGTAGGGACATCCTGTTCTTCTTCTCTCTCAAATTTTCACTAGCATATTCTTTTAGTTTTTATTTGAGAAATGGTTAAGGCCATATATTACCCACTTTGTAACATTTTCAGTCGTCAGCGATCACAGATGACCTAGCGGATGAGTTTAAATCCTCCCTGCAAACACCAGTGAAGGCTATTCATTATGGTATTTATGTGGCCATCGGAGTGGGGGCAGCTTTGATTGTGCTTACAGCTGTGTATATACTTGTGAAAAGATGGAGACAAAAGGTATTGTACTGTTGTTATTATTGTAAGTTGTGTTAATTTTCTAATAAACACCCACCCCCAAAATCTGAACCCATTACCAGATGGCAACATTTTAAACTTGTCCAGATTTAAAGATGTTGCAGATGACAGGTTCAAGTGAAGGAAATTTTGCATATTTTGTCTTTTTGGGTATATAACGTTGTGGGAAATGAGGGAATTGCTTGTTACAATCAATTTCTTCATTTTCCACCATGTTTTCTGAAGGATTTTTATATGCCTAAAGGTTCGTACTATGTTATGGCTCCGGTCGTCTGTCAGTCTGTCTGTCCGTTAGCAATTTCTTGTGTGTGCAACTCCTACAGTTTTGATTCGAAAATGATCAAACTTGGCAGAATGAATCTCCATGGTGTCTAGTTGTGCACACCACTTACCGAATTCAGACAACTCTTTTCATTCTTGAATTTTCTGCCCTTGAATAAAAAAAAAATGGCCAATTTGACTGACAAGCCCATTTCAAGCGTATATGCACCGCTTTACGAAGCTCTTATTCTTAAGGGGCGTCATAAAGCGTTGTTGTGTGGGAATGGATTAATTCAATATTGGAGTATTCATTCAAGTATAGTCTCAACAAAATTGGGTGATTCCAATAAATGCAATCCACAAAAAAATCTGTTGGTTATGAACAGAGGTCATTTAACCCATTACTGCACAGTGACGCCTTTTGACTCCCTCACAAGAAAAGGCTTAGGAAAACATTGTGGTAAATGAAGAAATTGCAATTTGTGACAGCAATTTCTTCATTTTCCACAATGTTTTCTAACCCAAAATGGAAAGAATTTTAAAATTTCATCAATTTGAAATTCTCTTCTGCAACACCTTTTAAAATGGAAGAGTCCAAAATTTTGTCTTTTGGTAATAGGTTAACCCATTACTAGAAGACAATTTTAGACTGTTCCAAATTGAAAGAAGATACAGATTCACTTTTTGGGAATGAGTTAAAAAAAAAGAAAGAGAAATTTCTAGTCCACAAACTGCATGTATGTTTCAAAGGGAACAAATTTCATTCAAAATTTGTAATATTGCCATCCTTATAACAATACATTACCAAATTTGACTTGCATAAGCTCATGTCTATAAATTAAACTTGAATATACAGATTTTGACTGTGAATATCAAAATATCTCTGATAACTTCCCCTCCCCAACTTTTCTATAGACTGTGTTTCTCATAAATGCCTGGATGCTTATTACAGTATTATCCCTACCCCAAACAAGATCTGTTTTTGACGTTCCCAATAAAATAGGCATTGGAAAACATTGGGACAAAAGAAGAAATGCTGATGATCAATCAGCATTTTCTCCTTTTGCCTCAAAGTTTTCTGTGCAATACTATTTGCTGATTTTACTTTTATTTACATTCATCTTGTTGTATTCTGCTGCTTTCAAAGTGGACAACCCTAAAAATTTGTTGTTTTGGAAAGGGTTAATTAAAGAGCTTAGATCTTGATTAATGGCCCATAAGGCATTTCATGATACCAACATGGATACAGATCAACCTGCATATATGTGTAGTCTGATCAGGATTCATGTTGTTCTCTTATAAAAGAAAATAAGCTGATGTAAGTCATTTAATGAAATATTTTACCACCCAAACCAATACCTTTTAGATCATTTTTCCTCATGCTAAATTATGAAAGCTTTTGTTATTGCTTTTGATTTGTTTTTTAGATCTTTCTGGATAGAAAACATTGTTGGAAATGAATAAATTGCTTGTCACAAGCAATTTCTTCATTTTCCATAATGTTTTCCAAACCCATTATCTTGTATGGTGTCAAAATGCTTCAAGATTCTTTGATGTATGGTAATGGGCTATGTGTGTATGTATGACCTTGTCATTGTTGCTGAGTGTGTGAGCACAAAATAGTTATTTTAACCCTTTCCCAAACAAGGCCTAGTTTTTAGGTCCCTAATTGAATTGTCTCGGGAAAACATTGAGACAAAAGAAGAAACTGCTGATAACCAGCAGTTTCTCCTTTTGTCTCAATATTTTACATACAATATTAAACACTTGTTTCATCTTTACCAACATATATTTTGTCATCTGCAGCAGTTGTTAAACTGGGCCAGTCTAAAAATTTTGCATTTGGTAAAGGGTTAAATGATATTCCAAGAATGTTATATTTTTATCTAGCAAACATTGAAGTATCTGATGATAGAGACTATTGATGGGTAAGACATGCATGCATGTTGTTTTGGACACTAACTTTCTAACACTTTTATATTACTCTTACTGACATGCTTTATAGAACAAATATTTAAGGCAAGCTCAAAGCTTTTCAAAAGGGGTTGCAGAGAACCAGCTGATTGATGTGAAAAATAGAATTTCTTTATGTTTTAGTGGCAAACAAAGTTTGAGGGAGGGGGTGTATATAGGTATCACCCACTCTCTCTGTCCACATTTCTCTTTAGCCCAACTCTTCCCAAATGACTGAAAATTAACAGGAATGATCAACATGACATGGATATTGGCATGAAGAAATTTCTTTACTCTACGAGGTCAACTAATATAGAAAATTTGACTTAAATTATTATTTTTGACCTGCACCAATTTCTCAAAAGCGCAACTGGGCCAAAACGGCTGCACCGATTTAAACTAAAATTTGCAGGAATTATCAACATGACCTTGACATTTGATAAAGAAATTCCCTAACTCTCTGAGGTCAACAAAGGGAGATAACCTGACTTTGAATGTGTGAACTGCCCTGAGGGTGAGGGGGGTGCTATAATTACGCTTTGACTAAGGATTATCTTACATTGTGTTTTGGAACTAATTTGTCAGAGCAAAAAATATGATTGGGTAAAGGTATTCTGAATTATTTATTTGAAATCCTTTGTTGAACATAGAAAGATATTTTGCATCCCAAAAAGTAATTACTCTGTTGCTCTTTTGTTATTTCATTACATTATTGTTTAGATCTTAAAATTACTGCCTTGTTATTTCATTAACCTTTTCCCAAACAAGAGCTGGTTTTGACATCCCTAATAGAAAAGGATTAGGAAAACTTTGATACAAAAGAAGAAACTGCTGATAACCAGCATTTTCTTCTTTTGTCTTAATATTTTCTGGGCCATATTTTACACGAATCCTATCTTTAATAACATCCATTTTGTCTTTTGTATCAGTTTTTGAAGTGGATCACCCTAAAATTTTGTCGTTTTGAAAAGGGTTAAATATCGTCGTTGTAAATGCAAAACCTCGTATCTCGTTTTTGGAAAATTTTAAAGGGGAGAGGAAAAAGTGTAATAACTTTTCACAAACTGGAATGTTTTACTTGAAATTTGGACATATTATTCATAGAAAATGTATCCTTGATACTGATTGGTAAAAATATCTCAAACCCTGCGAGAATTGTCTAAACTGGACACAAAAGTTAGTACTTTAAAAATCTCAAGAATCAACATACAAGGTTTTGCATTTACACCGACGATATGCTTTTTGCCTCAAAAAGTAATTCTTTGTTGCTATTTTGTTATTTCATTAAATTATTGTTTAGATCTAATATTTTTTTCCTGTCTTAATTAATGAGTTCCAACTTTTGTTTTCTTACAAGTATTATTTAAACTAACTATCATTTTTGTATACATGTACCATTAGTTTAGATTAACTTTGATGAGGGACAAACGCAAGGACTTTGTATGCCTCTAAGCCATTTTCATGCCCCCATATAGGGCACGCATATAACCACTGCTTTTAAATTGGGATAGCGTGAACTTTTGCTGCTTTGCAAGGTTAAAAATTATTCCAGATGTAATTGCATAAACAAAGACACGATGGGGAATCATGTGACTCAGCAATTGCAGAAAATCTTCTATAACTTTCTTAACCCATTCCAAAACGACAAAATTTTAGGGTGGTCCAAATTCAAAGCTGCTGCAAATGACAAAATGGTTGTGGACAAACACAGGATTTGCGTATATTTCTGCACATCAGCAGTTTCTTCTTTTGTTTCAATGTTTTCCGAAGCCTTATCTATTAGGGACGTCAAAACTAGGTCTTGTTTGGGAAAGAGTTAATGTGTGACATTTGAAAATGGTTTGAAGCAGAGAAGGTGGAAAGACTTAATGGATAAGATGGATGTTAAAGATCTTTTACAATGCAAGGATGTTTTGGTCATACTGGTATGAGAAACGACAGGAATCCATGGTTAGGTGCTCCGGCCGCTGCGATATGACTATAGTTGTTGAAAATGGCGTAAAACCCCAATTAACCAAACCTTTTACAAAGTAGCTGATAAAAACGTTATTGAAGACCAACCAAATTTTGGTTGTTTTTTAATAACTTTTTGAGCATCTGATTTATCTCACCTTCTCTGCTTTAAACAAATTATATTGATCAAGTATTAAAATATTTGTTAAAGATTTTGAAAATATAACAACGTTGTAATAAAAGTCGCCTTCAATATCTAAAATTTCATGAATATTGGTGGCTTTAACCCTTGCCCAAATTGCAAGATTTAGACTGTCGCAATTTGAGAACTACGGCAAAAAATAAGATTGTTGTTGATAGAGGTACAATTTGTGTACAATGCATCCCACAAAATATTTCAACAAAACAAGAAAATGCTGGGCATCATTTCCTTTGCCCCTTTCCCAAATGGCAAAAATTGGACTTTTGCTATTTTAAAGCTGCTGAAAACATTTACAAGATAGTTGTTGCTGGAGATAGAATTTGCTAACAATGCAGCCTTGAAGATATTGAGACAAAAGAAAGATTTTGTTTTTGCCTCAATTTGCTTTCAAAACTTCCTAGTATGGCATCACAACCAGGTTTAGTTTGGGAAAGTGTTTAATTTAAGAAAGACATTGATTCATCAAGGTCGGTGTTGTATATCAATGCCATATTTACGTTATTCCATCCATCATCAGACACTTCCAAACACTTCATGCAATTTCAGACATCATCCATGACAAAGAAAATTGGTGATACCATTCTCTCATCAATTTATGGGTGCCATCTGTGGCAACAGACGTTTGACAAGGTATACCCTCATCAATTTCAGTTGCCATAGATGACGCCTGAAGTTTCACAGAGTGTTTAGTATGTAATGATGGATGGAATACCTTAACCCATTACCACACAGTGATGCCTTTTGACTCCATACAAGATTAAGACTTTAGAAAGCATTGTGCAAAATGAAGAAATTGCTTGTGACAAGCAATTTCTTCATTTCCCACAATGTTTTCTATCAAAAAAGACTGAAAAATGTAGACTGTCAATCAATTGAAATTGTCGTTTGCAACATCTTTCAAATTGGAACAGCCTAAAATTTTGTCGTTTGGTAATGGGTTAAAAAAAAGTTTCATCTTGGGGAAGCTTTATTTGATATTGCCTAGAGCTGGAGATAAGAGGGTATAAAGGCATGTCAAAATTATTATTTTGTTTCCAAACCCTATGTTTTGGGTTTTCATTTTAGTAGTCTCAATGAGGCAATTGCAATAAGTACTGACAGTATAGAGTTCAACAAAAAAATAATATTTTGACAAAGATAGAATTTGATATTTATGGACAATATGATAATGAAAGTATTGGGACAAAAGGAGAAAATGCTGGTATTCAGCTTATGAAAATATTTTAATGGTGCTTTTTGATGCCAGACAAGAATATTTCTTCTCAAAACATTGTTAAAACACCAAAATTGATTGTCACAAGTAATATCATTATTTCCCACAATGTGTTTTACCCAGACAGACAAAAAATGTAAAATGTCATCCTTTTTAAATTGCTGTCAGAAATATTTTTTAATTTGGATCAGTCAAAAGTTTTGTGGGCTGGTAATGTATGAGATATCTATTGGCCCCCTCTTATTGTACCTGTGTTAATGCTTGTTATTTTTGTTTAACTTTCTTCAGAAATATACAGAGCTAGTTGGTATGGGTGAAAGCCGAGACTGAAGGGTGACAAGTCTGAACCATGTGCCTTACACCAATGTTCCAACAGTGCCTACCTTCTGATGCCAGCTTACAGCTTTTCTGATGAACTTGACCCACAAAATATGAATGAAAATAATAAAAAGAAGTGAATGTATAAAAAAAATCCCTGGTTATGATGACATTATAAGACCGGCTATTTAATAATTCCTGACAGAAAAAAACGCTGATGATCAAAATGAGTAAAACGAATTATTGAAAAAATGACAAATTTTTTTTATACTTGTTAAAGAAACATTTTTTATTGAAATGGCAAATGATGTGAGATTTACTTTTCGTTGTGAGATTTATATGTTTTGTAATTGTGATTTAATGCAATTCTTTTCCAAATAGTGAAAAATCAAATTTGAAAAATGCTGCAGAAGACACAATTGGTGTTGATAAACACATAATTTATGAACAATATGATGATGAAAAAATTGAAACAAAAGGAGAAAATGCGGATTGCCTGCATTTTCTTCTTTTTTCTCAATGTTTTTCCCCAGCCTTTTCTGTTTGGTACACATACAACAAAATAGTGAATGATTAGGAGATTTTTTCCTTCTGCAAAATCTGAACCAGTTTAAAATTTTGTTTTGGAAAGCAAACCTTTTGCTATTGACTATCGCACTATATGGGGCTGATATGATTACATTGTACATGCTCTCTGTAACCCTTTCTTAACCCTTTTCCAAACGACAAAATTTTAGGATTATCAAATTCGACAGATGACACGGACAGCAAAATGGATGAAATTAAAGATATAATTTCTGTAAAATACAGCACAGAAAATATTGAGGCAAAAAGAGAAACTGCTGGTTATCAGCAGTTTCTTCTTTTGTCTCAATAATTTCCAATGTCATTTCTATTGGGGGCGTCAAAACCAGGTCTTGTTTGGGAAAGGGTTAATTAAACAAGATCTGGTTTTGATTTTACGAATAGAGAGGGCTTGAGAAAACATTTTATGCAAAAGAAAATGCTGAAAACCAGCATTTTCTCCTTTAAACTCATTTTTATTATGCTTTATTGTGTAAAACTTTATCTATAGTCACATCATTTTTTTTGTCTGCAGTAACTTCCAAATTCATTTGGAAAAAGGTAAAATCGTTTAAATACCGTGACATCAACATAAGTATAGTGGCCTTGCATTCTACTGATTCCCTCCAAACAATAAAAAAACATACTCATTTATTTACTAATTATGGTGATATTGGTATATTTACTAATAATGGTGATATTGGTCAAAACAAAATCATATCGATGAAAATCAGGATTGTTATGTAATATCGATGAGATGATTTGCATGTGGGTCTCTATAATATAACATGTTTTTAAAGGTTGAAAGTTTGTTTATAAACGTCAATTTATATTGAGATCACACAATAGTATAAATGCTCAGTTTGGTGCATCTGTCCAAAGTTTTCACCCTGAAAAATTTTGGGGGAGCATATAGTCGCCACGCTGTCCTACTGTGTGTCTGCCCATCCGTAGGTCCACAGCCAGATCTCAGCAACTCTTAGACCAATTTCAATGAAACTTCACATGTGAACTCCCTAGGATAATCCCTAGAGACCTTTTTCTCCATTTCTTGATTAGAGGCTGCCTCATGGAAAAATGGGCCTTAATGTAAAAAGTAGTTTTTCTCTTATTTCTCTTTATCTACTGGGCAGAATTTATTGAAATTTTGTATTTATGTGATAAATGAGATGTTCTAGACCATATTCCATAAATAATATCTGTACAAAATATCCGTCATTGAAAAAGGGGGCTAAATGTATGATAGTTTTTATTTTGTCACAAACACTTATTCGGGGATCATAATCCGTCTATGACGGCTCTTGTTTATAATATTTGTCAATCTGTATAAATTGTTGTGCCTTCAATGTTCAATGTTCACTGCAGGGAATTGAATACTGCTCACTCAATTTATTAGCTATTATAGATGATTATTTATTATATATGATTTATACTATTTGTATACTAAAAATTGTTATTGTGATGTTACACTGCCTCTGTGAACAATTTTTTTATTGCAATCAAGATCTAGGAAAAAGGTCCTTATGTCATATGAGACCAGCAAGGATCAAGATCAGCTTGTGCATAGAAAGTCTGATCAAGATCCATGTTGTTCTACAATAGTTTCTTCATGATGTGTACCATCTCTGTGGAGAGCAGCATAGCTTAACCCTTTCCCAAACAAGACCAGGTTTTGATTTCCCTACTAGAAGAGACTTGGGAAAACTTTGAGGCAAATATCAATATTTTCTGTGCTGTATTGTAAACAAGAACTACTCTAAACAAGTTTCGTTTTTGTCATCTGAAGTATCTACAAAATAGAAACTTTCCAAATATTGGCTGTTTGAGAAAGAGCTACGATAGCTTCTTGATGATCTGTACCATCTCTTTGAGAGTAGTATGGCTCAAACTGATCTGGATCCATGTTGGTTTTACAAGCCTTAACCCTTTCCCAAACGACAAAATTTAGGGTGATCCTTTTAGAAAGCTTTTACAGATGACAATATAGATGCCATCAAAGGTTATATTTGTGCACAGTACAGTGCAGAAAATTTTGAGGCAAAATGAGAAACTGCTGGTTATCAATGTTTTTACAAGCAATTTCTGTTAGGAACTTCAAATAAGGTCTTGTTTGGGAAAAGGTTAAAGACCTTTTTCTTAGATCAATGCTGATTTGTATCTTTTTTTTTATTTACCCATTTCCAAACAACTTAATTTTAGACTGGTCCAAATTTGAAGTACAGTCGACACTCGTTATAAGTCGAATTTTGGCTTAAGTCGAAGTTCAAATCTGGTCCTGTCCTCATCAATGGATATAGTCTTTTCAAACAAAATAATTTCGAACTGAATATGGGTATGTTCAAAAATAATGAAGCAAAAGTAAAACATCCATATATTTCTTTAGCATGAGGCTTTATAGAATTGCTTTTATGTATAAAAGATGTGTTTCCATGAGGCAAACTTGAATGCAAAGTTTCGTCTTGATATCTCATTTAGGTAAAAAGATATTGTGAAAAACAACCCAAAAATGTCCCAAGTGTACGGTTTTTGCGTGACATTTTAACTTCAGCCTTAACTTCAACCCTACACTATACTTTAAGGTGAAGGACTTCACTAAATTATCATTGTTTATCAAGTAGGCAGATATATTAAGGTTCAGAAAAATGGGATTTCAAAGTTTGCCAACAATTTGTTTTCTTGTTATACAGGTTTAAAGCATTGAGGTGCTTGTCATTTTCATGCCACAAATTTTGTCATTGTTTACACATAAAGGTGCAGGAATACAATGTGATTGAATATATACAAGAACAACTTGCACAATTTAGCAGATACATGTTTATTCTTCAAGGTTTTCCAAGTTTTGGTGTGATACTCTGTAGCAGTCAATAAATATAAGTTCTATACCTAATGCACCCTGAATTTGTCCCAAGTGTACATTTTGCTTTCAATTTCAGATATTTTTTTAAGGATTTATTTATTTAAAGTTATACACTTTTAAATTCACAATATGGTCACCCAGAACAAGTTGTAATAAACCCTGATGCCATAGTGGCCTGTACTTTTGGTCCAAGATGCTATCTTGTGTTGTCCCAAGTGTACGAAATTTAGTCACATTTGATTGGCAGCTTCTAATTTCTAAATACATAAGCTTCTGGCACACATTTTTTATCAAATTAACAGAAATGAACAGAATTACACATCAAACAGTGGATTTGTCATTTCTGGTTTGCTTAATAATTTGTATTGCTGAAGCATCTTGTACTGATATTTCAAGTAAGAGGTAAACTAGATCAGAAGTATCTTAAGTCAATGGTATTTGACCAAAGAATGTTTCCATTACAGTAAACAACATTCTTTTCCTCAAATTATATCAATTTTACAAAAGAACATTTAAGTATCTTTGCATTTACATGATACTGATAAAGGTTATTAACTTTTGTACACTTGGGACAAAAAATCAGAATTCGGCATCATTACAACAACTTGTCAATGTATTTTCTTTTTTAAGTCCGTAAATTGCATATTTATGTGAAAACAATTGATATTATCATTATTTAAGAAAATGTCTACATTTAAGAGCTGCCATTACGGTTTGGTTCTATATAACCACAATCTTTGTTTAGAATAGAAGATATGTAGATGTTTTCGAACCCTATTCACATTAAAAAAAAACATGCCTTCCCTATGCAATTATAAGTGGAATTTATTTAGTTGCAAAAAATAAATTTTCAGTCATAAAATAATAACAATACTTTGTTTTACTAGATTGTGGATACTTGTAAGAATAGTCTGACATGAGCAGTTCTAACTAGTAAATAAAATAATCTATGTTTTATAGCAAAATATGCTAGATATACTGTACCACTCTACACTCCAAAGCGGTCTTAACCTAGCATTCCAAGATCAATTTGACAAACATACTGTAAGTCCATGACAGAGATTGCTGTGATTGTCAAACAATTAGAACGTATCCAGGGAAAGGAATCAAGCTCAGAGGAATCAATTCAGAAACGCACCTCCTTTGTTGTGAACATTGCCATCTATTTGGTCAATAAACCTTTTACTAAGCATACATAGAATTGTGGCCTTGTATTTACTTTTAGAATTGTTTGCAAGTTCTTGTTGAATATCTTATACTCAAATCAATTGATGGATGCTGATTGAATATCTTATTAGGGGACAAAAGAGTTTTAGGTGAAGTCAAAAGAAACAGAAGATTGTAAAAAATTGTGAATTTTAGTCTTGGTCATGTGATATTTGAGAAGGAACCTGTAGTCTGGGTTTCCTACCACATTGGACACAATCCAGGCTGTACAGCAAGGGAAGAGGTTTAAAAGGATCAGATCAACGATAGTATAGTTTTTGCTATGTAGTAAGTAGCAAATTTTAAGCAAAGGTGCTCATTATCTAAAGTCTGTCAGGCAATATTTTCATGGATGATCTATGCCTTTGTTTTTTAGTCAATTTTCTTATAATGATATGGTTGAAAATTCCTGATGTTTCAAAAGTGAATTAAAAAGCACTATTCCATGTAAATGTAAGTCTATCTGTATCATTTCCAGAGATATTATAAAATCACAAAAGTATAATAATATGTTTATTTTAATTAGGGGCTTTATGCTTTTCCATACATAGAATGTCCCAAGTGTACAAAAATGGTTTACTATTCTTGAAAAATAATTTAAGATTTCCTTATGTTTAATTGTTTTAGCATAGTAAAGATAAAGATAAGTACATACTTTCAAATTTACACTTAATTGCTGTTTGCAGCTTTAGTGAAAGATGAATACATTTTTCAATTTTCAAGAAAACATGATGCTCTTGTTATTTTATTCTAAGATTTCTTTTCACAAATACTAGTTCCATTATTTGAAAATGGGGAGATAGCTATTTAATGCCAAGTGTAAATAGTATTAATTTTGTGTGTTATAGTTGCTTTTATATGTATAATTTTTGAATCATTGTTCTTATCTTGATCAATTGTCCCAAGTGTACGAAATATCTCCAGTTTATACACCATTTTCAACAAGCAATATCTGAGGCAACTTTTGACATACACTTACGAAACTTCGTCTTTAGTTTAGGAATATCATAAATTCTAGTAAACATAGAGTTATTTAATCCTTCTCCACTCCAGACAAACATAAACAAAACTTTTAGATGTGCACATTTGAAAAAAGTAGGTAAAAAAAGTTAAAAATCTCAATTTTTCATATTTTTTAGAGGTATGCAATGTTTTTTGGCATTGAAAGCTTTCAATAATACCTATTGCTATTTGAAATAATGATAAAACACTGATTGGATGTTTTATTTGGTTTCAATAAAGTACCAAATACTGTCATTTTTTTCACAAAATTTAACTAAAAGTTTAAAGCAAAGCCTTAGTTGTGAATTTATGTTTGCACTTATCATCACGGCCCTAGTAATTTATCAAATTTGAACCATTTTCTTTTGCTATGCAAACAAAGATTTTGTCCTATTTTAGGATCTAAAATTCATCAAAAAAATAAAAACTTGCTTCATTATTTTTGAACATACCCATATAGCTATTGAAAAATAGTAGGAAAAGGATAGAAATTGCTCGATACGAGCAATTTCTTCCCTTTTCCTACTATATTTCAATAATAATCGTACTTGATTAGTTTCAAAAACGGTAAAATATCAACTTTATCGAAGCCGAACAAAATCGGATGAGTCGAACTCTGGATATGTCGAGGTATTTTGACGGCCTCTCCGACTTCGACACAACGTGTGTCGACTGTATATGATAAAAATAGAGACAAAAATTTTGAGTATAATTATGATGGAATAGAAATTATTCAGCCTTTTGTAGAAAATGCTGGATATCAGCATTTTCTTCCTTGTCTCAGTTTTATCCCATGCCTTTTCTATCAGGGACTTTGAAAGTCCTTTATATTAGGGACGTCAAAACCAAATGTTGTTTGGGAAAGGGTTTTTACAAATTCAATTTGTATTTAAGAAATAATCGATGTGAAATTATTGTGTTATGCATTGGGACTATCAATGAGTGTGGTTTAGATGTCATAGATCTGCATGATAGAGGAGCCTGGAGGCTTGGTGTGAGAAAATCTAGTCCTCCTACCTAGCTATGTTATATATATTGTCGCTTTTCAACAAAGACCACGTAACTGCAGCTTGTTTGAAGCAGCAGTTACAACGTTTTTGTTGAAAAGCAGTGATATGGACTTTCACAGATAGTAACAAATAAACTCAGGATCAAACAAACAAATATATTCTTTATTAGTAGAAAATTATTACATCGTTTATGCATATTTATTTTAAAGTTCAATATTGCAATGTCCGTTAGACAGTCGAGGCTCCTCTATGTGGCGATTGAGTCAATGAATGATTGTCAATGGTATTGTTTTCAATGATATTAACCGATCCCCACCAGTGATGCCCCACTAGATAAAAGCTGAGGAAAACATTGTGGAAAATGAAGAAATTGCTTGTGACAAGCAATTTCTTCATTTCCCAAAATGTTTTAACATAGAAAGACAAATAATACATGCTGCTACTGGGGCATTTGAGGTCCACCTATTGTTTTGTGAATGTATGTGTGTGTACTTTTGTATTAATCCTTTCTCAAGCAAGACCTGGTTTTGAACTCCCGAATATAAAATGCTTTGGAAAATAGTGAAGAAAAAAAAGAAGAAGAATAAGAAGGTATTGCTATATCATTCACGAATTCTGAACTTATCACCATTAATTTTAGCATCTGTAGCAGCTTTCTAAATGGAAGTAATAATTTTGCTGTTTTGGAAAGGGTTAATTCACTGACTTCACAATTTGTCTATCTTTAAGGGCTATTTATGTATAATTTCACCCCTAAAAGACTTTATTTTGACATCCTTGTAAAAAATGCTTTTGAAAACATGGAGACAAAAGAAGAAAATGCTGATAATCAGCATTTTTTCGTTTTGCCTCAATATTTTCTGTCCTATTCTGTACATAAAGCCTTAATATCTCTACATCAATTTTGTCATCTGAACAATCTTGCAAATTGGAACAGTCTAATATTTCACTCTACGGAGATGGAGTTTATATAAGCTAGTATAGCTAGTGGTACCCCCGAGTGCAAGCGGGGGAAATTACCTGTATAACATAACATATGGAAAAGGTTATATGGGAAAGGGTCAAAAGAAATGTTTTGATAATTGTAATTAAGGAATTTTGTATTCCAAAAGTGAAATGGACTATTTTGACCCTATGGTTGGAAACATAGTAGGGCTCAAATTTGCTTCTGGAGAGCAACAGAAAAAAGGAAGTAATAGCTGTTTGAAGTGCTACATCATTTATTGTTTGGCAAATCATATGATGTGGGCACTCATTGGAATTTTCTCATTGAGACGATTCAAATGAGTACCCACAACATAGGGTTTAGATTTGAAATACATGTAACTTAGTTAGAATGCCTTGATTCCACTCTAATCTGTAGTTCTCCATCTGTATAAGTGCTATTGTTAAATTTCATGATACTCAGAGTTTATATTTTGTATTTTGTATTGACAATGATGTTGAATGCGCCTAAGAAAATTGTGAGAATAAAATCTAGAAAGAAATCACGTTTTGTGGTTCTCAGGTTGTACTTGCGAATGTAACTGGACAAAATTCCCTATGGACAAAATCCTCTCTGTTATTTTTAGGACAAAATCCCATCAATAGAATTTCTAGGGCGGACAAAATCCCCTCGATAGGATTTCCAGGGCAGACAAAAGCCCCTCAATGAAAATGCAAATTTCTAGGGCGGACAAAATTCCCTCGATAGAATTTCCAGGGCGGACAAAGGCCCTTCAATAAAAATGCAAAGGCGGACATAATCCCTTCAATCACTTTTAAACATATGAATACAGATATGTCATGATTATTTCAGATAAAAGAAGAAAGTAAACGAATAGCAATTGGTTTTGTGCTAAAAGTACACTTGGTTTACCGTCAGTGTTGTTATAAGATCCCGGATAGCTCAGTCGGTTACGTCGGAGTCTATCAATCCAGGGGTCTCGAGTTCGAACTCAGGCTCGGCCAGTACCCATTCTGACATTTGACAAGTCACTTGTCTCTCACCAATGCGTGTGAATCATCTATGTGAGAGAGCAGCTGGAGGCTCGGTTTGGAAATTGTGGTTGTACTGGTGCGAGAAATACCAGGAACCCATGGTTAGGTGCTCCAGCCGCCGCGATATGACCATAGAAGTTGAAAACGGCGTAAAACCCCAATAAAATCAAATCAAATTGTTATAAGATCTCGTATCTACGAATTGAATTAAGCCATTGTTACGAGATTTTATAACTACACTTACGTAAATGCTATTGTTTGTCCATAATTATGTCACCGTTGACTGGGTAGAATTGATAACTACTGCAAAATCATTGACTTATCTATCATGTATTACAGATTTCATTTCACAGCTTTAGCTTTTATTATCATAATATATACACCCCTGCTTTTTTTTTAAAATAACAATTAAGTAATATTTTCTTGTATACCTGTTATATCTGTGTACTATGATACAAGTCTTTATGAAGAATTTTACTCTATATGCAAAAAACGAACACATTTTGCATAGAGGTCAGTGTCAGGTCAAATGAAATCCGTAATACCCTACATACATATATTCAAACCTTTCCAAAAGAAGACCTGATTTTGATGTCGGGTTTGAAAAGTAGAAGTCATCGGATCCTATTATGAAAACGGCTGGGCAATTGTAAGACAGCATACTTCAGTTAACCCTTTCCCAAACGACATAATTTTGGACTGTTCCAAATTGAAAGGTGTTGTGAATGACAAATTTGAAGTCAGTAAATAAAGGATTGGTGTACAATATAGCACAGAAAATATTTAGACAAAAGAAGAAACTGCTGATTATCAGCAGTTTCTTCTTTTGTCTCAATGTTTTCCCACGTCTTTTCTAATAGTGACGTCAAAAGCAGGTCTTGTTTGGGAAAGGGTTAAAAGCTCAGCTTCTCACAGTTAGAGGTACAACTACTACATGTATGATCAGTTCATGGTTTCCTAAACGTGTGAATCGTGATGGTATTGGAATGTCTGCTTGAAACTATCAATCGTTCTTCTGTCTTGTCGAACGTAATGGCCCAAGGTTGTTCTATTTCTGGAATTAACACTCTAGAAGATGCGTAGCTCAAGCTGGAAATCTGGTGCACGTTGTTGCTATCGTAACCACAAACATACAGATTGTCTTCGTTATCAGAGGTTATTCCAGAAGCACCTCTCAGTTGTCTACCGCGTTGATAGTACCATCTTTGGACTCCATCTGAATGGAATGCTCTGATGCATTCATGCGTACCAATAATGAATTCAGAGCTGGACCTGGAGTAAATCTGACATGGATTCTCGAACCAAACTTCTTTATCATCTTCGCTAGGTCTTAGGTAGAATTCGTCGAGTTCTCTTACGACATCACTATTGTTTGGATTTATTACTAAAATCCTGATTGGAGAATGTTCTGTCTGTTGGCTATTAAACTTTGTGTCTGAGCACAGCACAGCGAGTTTGTTTCCATAATTTGTCAAACTATGTCCATATGAATTTATTTTAAACGTGATCAAGTGTTTAATTGCCTCCCCTGTAACATCTACCATGGCAATCATTTTCTCAACCAACAACACTGCAACATGCCCATTTTTTACAACACATAGACTACACGGTCTCGCTTGAAGTGATTTGCGATTAACAGCGATAAAGTTAGAATCGAAAACCTTAAGATTTATGTTGGCATAGTCTGCTAAAATAATCAGACCAAGCGCGTCATTTGTAGCGACACCAACGATATCACACTGTTTGATTTCTCCCGAAAATAACACTTTTTTGGCTGTTCCCGAGTCTATAGATCGATTCATCAACGTGCTCAAATGGATTTGCTTCAGACCCGATGTTATTGTAGTTCCGAAATGTCTAATCATGTTAGCAGTGGCTGACGACTCCCCTTGCTTTTCTGTCGTTGGTTTGGTATCTACCTTATTTTTAACTGTTCTAGCAGTGGCTATCGACTCATCCTGAATTACTGTCGTTGGTTTGGTATCTACCTTATGTCTAACCATTCTTGCAGTGGCTGGCGACACCTCTTGGTTTTTTGCCCTTTCTTTGGTATCTATTTTATGCCTTACTATTGTAGCAGTGGCTGACGGCTCCTCTTGGTTTTCTGCCGCTCGGGGAAGACTGATGTCGTCATGGTGAGGCCCATTGTCCACACAATCGCTAGAGGTATCACAGACTACCCTCGAACTCTCTATTGTAAGAAGCAAGTTTAAAATGTCTGCTTCGATGTCGAAATCGCTCGACTCCAGGTCAGTCAATGCAACTTTGTCATCTTTGAAGGCTCGTATGTCTGCTTCACTATGTTCAAATTGACCATTGGCGACAATATATAGTTGTGATGGTCGACCATACTTAGCTACAACTTGAGCAAACTGCTTTGACAATTGAATCTTGTTCTCAATTACCTTAAGTTTCTTTTTATTAGTTTCAACGATTTCTAGTTTAGTTTTACACGATTTTTCTACCATCTCCTCCTGACGCTTCAAATCTTGTAGTGCATTTTCTAATTTGAATCTTGTTGACATCTGTTTTTCTTTGATTTCTTTAGCTTGCTTTGTTACATTGCCTGCTTTATTATCCAAATCTTCTTTTAGTACCCTGACTTCGTCTCCGTTTTCTTCCAATCGATTCTGCATTTCTGAAAGTTTTGCCATGTAAATCTCTGGTTTCAGGTTTAATGATATTTCTACTAAGCTGCCACATTTCATATGTTTATCCTTAGCACAGACAACACAGAGAAACTTCTCGTGTTGTTTACATTCATGCGTTAATTCCTCGTCTTCGTGTATCGGACATTTTCCTAGCTTCTCTAACAGCTGAAAGGCTGTTTTGTTGTCCGGGATATCCCGTCCTGTTAGTATCACGTGACTACGGCTTGCCTTCAGTTTGCGATGGTGCTCTGCACAAGTTTTACATAGATATTCCACGCACTGCACACAAAATCCACTAACACCGCTTGTGTCTCGACCATATACTGACTTACAAGGGTCACATATTTTCAATGACAGTTTTTCCATTTTAAATTCTAAAAGAAAGTGGGCAGATATCAAGATCTAATTTGTTCAGTGAATGATAAACAATAACGCTACCTTTATCGCTTATCTAGCAAGTTGTCGTTTTCGTTAAAACAATGTAGCTACAGATTGTTTAGGCAGTGGTAACGGGCTTATTGATGGCTTAACAAATTGGTGAAAAGTGACGAAACTTTGTACTCTGGCCACGTTTATAAATTTTATCTCTAAATAGGCACGGATTTTGTGCTAAAAATAATCTGATTTTACATTTATATATTGGTGAATCGTCGATTTCGTTATAATATCTCGTAACTAGAACTTAAATTCGACTGTAGTTACGCGGTTTTAGGACTACATCCACGAAATACGATTGTGTCCGAAATAAAGCCATAGTTTAATTGATAAAATCGTCACCTATCGTTTTTTTTTTGTGCCAACACATGTTGATTTTAACCCTTTCCCACTCGGCGAGAATTTGTTGTGGTTGAACGCTGCTACAGACGAGTGTTGATAAAGAAAGGATTTGTGTAAAATGTAGCTTCAATGATAATATTGAAGCAAAATAAGGAGAAGCTGATTATCTTGTTTTGCTTCAAAGTTTTATCATGCCTTTTTTCTAGGGAATGTCAAAATCCGTTCTTGTTTGGGAAAAGGTTACACCATTTTCCGAAAATTGTTTTGAGGCGCCTAATAGAAAAAAAATTATGCTTAATATTTTTTTGAAAAAAAATTGCTATTCTGAGCGTGTCATGTACACATTTTCTTAACTTCATCTGCCATATAAAAGAGACTTTTCGTTCTCACAGTCGTATAAATTTTGTCTGCAATAGTCCAAATTTTGTCGTTGATGAAGGGTTAAATTATCTACTTTTCTTCCACAAATTTGTCCGTAGATGTACTCATCCGACCATGCACAATCTCCACTGTGCTTTTGCGTTAATCCTTTCTCAAACAAGACCTGGTTTTGAACTTCCAGGTAGAAAAATGCCTGGGAAAATGTTGAAGTAAATGAAGATATAAATGCTAATCTATACTCCTCACAAAAAGTTAAGCAAAAAAAGATGCTTTTCTTTCTCAAATGTGTTTTATCACATCTAATGATCTATGTTTTATACAATACAAAGTTGGGGTCTTATTACACAAATTACGTTAAATGATTGGGAAAATCATCAAACAATAACAAAGTTACAGATCCTTGAAAACCGTCCCGACGAAACAATGGTGCAAAACGTCACTCGCCAGCAGTTCAGAATGTGTACAAAAAGTTGTTTTTCGGCCACTTCAGGCCATGATCGAGCATCAAATACCTGGTATGACCCCTACGATGTTCAACACACGCCCGAACACACCTTGGCATCAAGCAGATTTGTCTGTCTAATGTACGTTGTGGATTGATCCTCTATTCTGTCTGCAAGACCTGTTGCAGTTCATCCAGAGTCTGTGGGCGAACATGCTGACCATAGACACGCCCTAAAAGAATGTCCTATATATGTTCTATCGAATTAAGGTCTAGAGACGTAGCAGGCCAGTCTATATGATTGATGTTGTTGGTCCACAGAACTTAAGTCACAATTCGAGAACGATAGGGACGGGCATTACCATCCATTAACATAACATTTGGATCTGTTTACTGTGCCAGAAGGATGATAACAGGCGTGATGATCTCGTAAATGCACCTTACACCAGTCATTGAACCTCGTCTGATGACAATAAGCTCTGTTCTGTGGCAAACACTGATACCTCTCCAGACCATCAAACTCCCACGTTCATATTGGTCGTGTTCAGCGATGTTACAGTCGGCAAATCGTTCATTACCGTTTCTCCACACACGTGTCATGCCATCATTAGAATCAAGGCAGAATCTTGACAAGTCAGTTAAGAGTTTGTGACGCCAATGAGTGACCCTCAGTTTTGATGTTGCTGTTCCAATATTAATCGTTGCCGTCGATGTTTTGGGGGAAGTTTGATCCGTTGAAGTGGTATCCTGGACCTTAGACTTTCTGTGTGAAACATGTTCCTCACGGTTTGGGTAGAAAGTCTGCTTCCTGACACCCTCTTAAGATCATTTTCCAGCGATCTGGCCGTTGTAAGCCAGTTCCTACGGACTAAGGTTGCAACATAACGGTCTTCACAAGGTGTTGTTACTCTAAGACGACCTGAACGTGGTCTCTCTGACATCTGTCCAGTTTGATTTAATCGGGTTATTGCTCTTTGCAAGAACAGTCAATACTGCGATGAAATTTAAAGTGAATAGCAGCAGCAGTCTTGGTTGCCCCACCCTGTAGCATTCCAACAAGTTGAGCCACTTCAATTGGAGTCAAGTGACGTATTGGCATTGTTCAAATGTTGATGACATCAAAGTTGTCAAATTGACGCGTTTTAAGCACATACGGAGCTAATGCCAAGTTTGAAATCCGTATATGCAGGCTGTCCAGCGTCCCTAAAAGTCCTAAAAAATCCTAATTTTTTTGGACTTGGCTAAAATTCCTAAAAAATGATGAAAACAAGGGGAATTCCTAAAAAAGCCCTTATTTTTTCTTGCAATTCCTAATTTTTTACCTCGCCTGAGCACGAAATGCTCAAAGGTGAACTATTGTGATGGCTCACCTTCCGTAAGGATGTATGTCATAGATCTGTAGCCGACACAATGACTTAAAAATCTTCTGCCAAACAATTTGCCCTACAGTTTCGAATTTTCATATATTTTTTCAAAAATTGCCTAGAGTTAAGTAACTGCAGCTTGGTTTAAGCTGCAGTTACAAGGTTTTTGTTGAAATGCAGCAGTATTAAGAATGGTAATTTGGCCCTTCACTAATTTACTTATTTTCCTCTCAATGGATAAGGCCTAGGGCTTCTTTTTTTCATGTGTAGCATCTTCAAATGCATTGAAAATTAGCACTTTGGGATATGATGTAGGTTAACACATTTCACAAGACAGGGATCAACATCATCCTGTGCCTGACAGACATTACCTGTCTGCTGCATGGTCAGGGCTAGTTAGATCCCCAAGGACTGCAGGAATGACATGTCAGCCTTAGTCACAATTGCCAAAACGAAAGTGACAAAACAAGATCATCTGGGCCCTTTAAATTTTATTCATTCGTTATTCAAAACTGGCCTTTAAGCTTATGGAAAAATAGTTTTAGTTCACACCAATTACATATTTCATAATATCGTCGTTGTAAATGCAAAACCTCGTATCTCGTTTTTTGGAAAATTTCAAAGGGGTGGGAAAAAATTGTTATAACTTTTTCCAAACTGAAGTGTTTTACTTGAAATTTTGACATATTGTTCACAAGTGATTTGTCATCAATACCTATCAGTAAAATATCTCAAAAACTGCAAGAACTGTCTGTAACTGGGCACACAAGTTTGTACTTTGAAATTCGCAAGAATCGACATACGAGGTTTTGCATTTACACCGACGATATTATCCTTGTGATACAAATATTTGGTCAGGACCAGCACATGTTCGGTCAGAGCTAGCAGCATCTGCAAGCAAGAAGCCTGACTGTCTGGTAACCAAACAACTTAATGAATGTTGGACCCTCCAAGACAAACAGGGAAATGTCTCCCCAAACTGTTTGACCTAGAGCTTTGAAATTGTTTGTGTAGTATCAAATCAATTTATATCAGAATACTTTGAATATCAATGTATTTGAAAATAAACCCCATGTTTTTAGTTTCTTTAGAGAGATACAGGGGGATGTCTTTGGCCAACTTTCCTTCTAAACTATTACCCCAAAATCTTTGAAATTTTGTATTGTCTCGTGAATCTCTCCCAGAATAGTATTATTGGCTGCTATCTCAAACTAAGCTTTAGAATTTAATGTGTTTCATTTCCTCTTGACTCCTTTCCATGATGCTTTAGCAATCAAATTATGCATGGAACTCTGGTATGTCTTGGCTTCCACATGTGAGTAATTTAGGGTCATGTGGACTTCTTGTTTAGCAACTAGGTAGCTATTTGGTCACTTGTCTGTGTCTTATTCATATATCATATATATGGCAGTTCAATGCATTTGAAAAGAAGTCTAAATGCCCAGCTGAGTGTTGGGTCTGACTTGTACGAGGGCCGTTCAAATAATTCGTAGACTTTATCCATAGCGTCTATATAAATGAACAAAATTTTAAAATTTAACCCATTTTAGATGAAACAATTATATGAGAAGATAATGTGAAAATTTCAACTTTCTATCTTTAATAGTTTGTGTTTAGTTGACTTTTTAAAACACCCTCTGACGTCAAAGCGGGGCAGGTGAACAATAGCGTCGACGTCAGGTCAAATTTTGCACAACAAAAGCAATGTTTCTAGCTCTCAAGCATTGCACAACATTGATAGTTCTTGATTATATGTCCTTTTATCATATACTATACATTTTGTTTTGAATTTCTAGAGATTGAAATAATCGTTTTCATGACTATTTAATCATGAATATTGATGATATTCTTACAAGCGCATTGAACGTAAATGACGCTTATATGTATCTAGCTTTTCTTTGTATCTGCTATATGACTGAGCCTAGCATAGCCCGTTTCTGTTCCTACCAAAACTCAAAATGTAACTATACAGTTGAAATATCAATGTAAGCCCATATTGCATTTTCAAAAGTGAGATTACTTTCAGTTTTGATGTGATATTTGTATTTTCTAGACAAAATGCAGCAAATGTTACATTTTGATATCCTCAAAGCGACGTCACGACGTTCACATTTGTTTACCAAGCATCTCATTTGTAATGTTGTTTATTGGAATAATAACATTTAAAATCATACAATAACATGTCATTCTGTTGGTCAATAGTGGTGCATCAAAGTTCTAATTTTTTCTGATGTTTGAAATATTGAAAAGCCATTCCACAGTGTAAAATACAAAAGCGGAGACATTGATTTTACCCCCTGCCCCGGTTTAGCAAAAGTGTGTTTCTATAGCAACCCCATATCGGAATTCTGGTTGCGCAAAACTTGCAAAAATTCGTTATTCAGACTGGGAAAGGTTTTTTCTACCACACTGTGAAGTTTTATGGATATATGTTGTAAAACATGGAAGTTATAACAAAAGTCTACGAATTTTTTGAACAGCCCTCGTATATACAACACTATGGATTAATCAAGTCATACTCAACAAATAGCTGAGACAATGGGACTGTAAGATGCACTAACTGCTATGAAGATAAAAAGAGTGAGTTTTTTTTATTATAAATATGAATTATAAATAATGAAATAGTCCTTCTATTATGATACATTTAGTTTACCACCCTACTTTAGCACTATATTCCTAATTTTAGCCCTAAAATTGCCCTAATTTTTTCGAATTTTGTCCCTAAAATATGCCCTAATTTTTGTACTGAGGGTGCTGGACAGCCTGTATATGCGACACATTTTGCATGCATATTTTGGGGGTGAGTGTGTTCTAATCACGTGATAGCCGTTTTTGGAGACGATAACATTTAGTATTCTTTTAAGTGTGTTTAAGCATAGATATGGCTGTCCAAATAACAAATCTGTGCAAAAATTTCCGCGTGTATAAAAAGAATATTGAGAGAATTACTTTTGTTGCTTAAAGTGACATTTCACATTTATTTCATTTTTTAAAAGTATGTCTTGATGCAAAGATTGTTTATTCGAATGACTGGAAATGCTATCAGTTTTTTGAAGTTGTTATTTATAAGCGAGAAACACGCATTTAAACTTGAGACATAATCGATAAATTGCCTATAAGTCCGAACTGTTGTCCACAACAATTTGTTCAATTTTGACACAAAAATATAAATTTCTCGTAAACGGCGCAATATTTTGGCTGGAAATTTTCAGAATTTTCTTAAGGAATTATGCTCTTTCAGATAAAAATAAAAGTAAAATTTATGACAAAAAATTCTGAAATGTCACTTTAACTTTTTTGTGAGGAGTATTATATTCGCAAAAAGTAATGAACATCCATTTTGTCATCTGCAGCAACTTTGTAATTGGAATTCTAAGGGTTGTTGTTTAGGAAAGAGTGTTAATTCAACGACTTAATGAGAAAGTATTCACAATTTTATTTGTAAGGATAACTTATGTTTAACCCTTTCCCCCAAAAGACCTGATTTCGACATCCCTAAAAGAAATGACTTTGGAAAACATTGAGACAAAAGAAGCAAATGTTGATAATCAGCATATTGTCGTTTTGCCTCAATATTTTCTGTTCTGTACATAAATCCTTGATTTCTCAACATCAATTTTATCATCTGAAGAATTTTTCAAAAGGGAACAGTTTAGAATTTCACCAGATGGAAAAGGCCACATGGGAAAGGGTTAACAGAAGAAATCTTTTGATAATTGTTATTTGACGACATTTTAGATAGTCCAATAGAGAAATGGACTTCTTTGACCCTATGGTTGGAAACATAGTTGGCCTCGAGTTTGCTTCTGAAGAGCATTGTTACAGAAAAGAGGGAGTAATCATGACTGTTCGAAATGCAATATTTCATTTATTGTTTGTCAAATCCTATGATGTGGGTACTCATTGGAATCGTTTCATCCAGACTATTCAAATGAGTACCCACAACATAGGGTTTAGTTTTGAAATATCTAAATGACTAAGAATGCCATGACCCCCCTCCTTATCCGTGGTTCTCCTATGTAAGTGCTATTTTTATATTTCATGATACTTAGAGTTTATATTTTGTATTTTGTATTGAATATGATGTTGAATGCGCCTAAGACAATTGTGAGAATAAGATCTAGAAATAAATCACGTTTTTGTGGTACTCTGGTTGTACTTGCGATTGTTACTGGACAAAATCCCTTCTGTACAAAATCCCCTCAGTTGTTTAAGGACAAAATCCCCTCGATAGAATTTCCGAGGCGGACAAAATCCCCTCAATAGAAATTCCAGGGCGGAAAATCCCATCAATAGAATTTTTAGGGCGGACAAAATCCCCTCGATAGAATTTCCAGGGCGGACAAAATCCCCTCAATGAAAATGCAAAGGCGGACATAATCTCCTCAAGCACTTTAATACATATTTAGATGTTCATTGGATACAGATATATATGTCATGAATAGTTCAGACAAAAGAAGACAGTAAACGAATAGCAATTAGATTTGTGCTAAAAGTGCGCATTATTTAGTTATAAAATGATCTCGTATCTACAAATTGAATCAAGGCATTGTTATGGGATTTTATAACAACACGCGATTACTATTGTTTGTCCAAAATTATATCACGTTTGATTGAGTAAAATTACTAGTATTCACTATTGCAAAATCATTGACTGACCTATCATGTACCCTACATACATATACTTAAGCCTGTCCCAAATAAGACCTGCTTTTGATGCCAGGTTTGAAAAGGAAAAGTAGAAGAGGAATAAATGATTAGACTTATTCCAGGTTAGTCACTGACAATCGGATCCTATTATGAAAACGGCTGGGCAATTGTAAAACAGGTTACTCGAGTGAAAAGTTCAGCTTCTCACAGCCAGAGTCACAGTCACTATTTGAAACAATTCATGTTTTCCTGAACTTGTAAACCGTGATGGTATTGGACTGTCTGCTTGAAACTATCAACCTGTCTCCTTTCTTGTCGAACGTAATGGCCCAAGGTTCTATTTCTGGAGTTAACACTCTAGAAGATGCGTAGCTCAAGCTGGAAATCTGGTGCACGTTGTTGCTATCGTAACCACACACATACAGATTGCGTTCATTATCAGAGGTTATTCCAGAAGCACCTCTCAGTTGTCTACCGCGTCCGTAGTACCATTTTTAGACCCCGTCTGAATGGAATGCTTTGATGCTATCATGCGTACCAATAATGTGTTCAGAGCTGGACCTGGAGTAAATTTGACATGGATTCTCGAACCAAACTTCTTTATCATCTTCGCGAGGTCTTAGGTAGAATTCGTCAAGTGTTTTGACGACATCACCATTGCTTGGGTCTATTACTAAAATCCTGATAGGAGCTTGTACTGTCTGTTGGCTATTAAACTTTGTGTCTGAGCACAGCACAGCGAGTTTGTTTCCATAATTTGTCAAACTATATCCATATAAATTTATTTTGAACGTACTCAAGTGTTTAATTGCCTTCCTTGTAACATCTTTTATGGAAACCATTTTCTCGACCAACAACACAGCAACATACCCATTTTTTAAAACACATAGACTACACGGTCTGGCTTGTAGTGACTTGTGATTAGCAGCGACGAAGTTAGAATCGAAAACTTTAAGATTTGTGTTGGCATGATCTGCTAAAAGGATCAGACCAAGCGCGTCAATAGTAGCGACTCCAACGATATCACACTGTTTATTTTCTCCCGAAAATAACACATTTTTGGCTGTTCCCGAGTCTATAGATCGATTCATCAACGTGCTCAAATGGATTTGCTTCAGACCCGATGTTATTGTAGTTCCGAAATGTCTAACCATGTTAGCAGTGGCTGACGACTCCCCTTGCTTTTCTGTCGTTGGTTTGGTATTTACATTATCTTTTGTAGCAGTGGATGACGAAACATCTAGGTTTTCTGCCCTTTGGTTTGGTGTCTTTCTTATGTCTAACTTTTGTAGCAGCTGCTGACGATTCCTCCTGGTTTCCTGCTGTTGGTTTGGTATCTTCCTTATGTCTAACATATGTAGCAGTCGATGACGACACGTCCTGGTTGTCTGCCCTTGATTTGGTATCTACCTTAAGCCTTTCTTTTGTAGCATTCGCTGACGATTCCTCTTGGTTTGTTGTCGTTGGTTTGATATATACCTTATGGCTAACCTTTGTCGCAGTGGTTGCCGGTACCTCTTTGTTTTCTGCCGTTAGTTTGGTATCTTCCTTATGTCTAACTTTTGTAGCAGTCGCTGACGACACCTCTTGGTTCTCTGCTTCTTGGGAAAGACTGATGTCGTCATTATTGGGCCCAT
Organism: Fragum sueziense; assembly: GCA_963680895.1. Classification (NCBI taxonomy): domain Eukaryota; kingdom Metazoa; phylum Mollusca; class Bivalvia; order Cardiida; family Cardiidae; genus Fragum; species Fragum sueziense. Next base: position 18,152,582 of record OY804596.1, read on the forward strand.
CGTCCACAGAATCGCTAGAGGTATCACAGACTACCCCCGAACTCTCGATTGTAAGAAGCAAGTTCAAAATGTCTGCTTTGATGTCAAAATCACCCAACTCCAGCTCATTCAGGGAAATATAGTCATCTTTCAAGGCTTGTATGTCTGTTTCACTATGTTCAAACTGACCATTGGCAACAATATACAGTTGTGATGGTCGACCATACTTAGCTACAACTTGTGCAAACTGTTTTGACAATTCAATCTTGCTCTCTATGACCATAAGTGTCTTTTTATTAGTGTCAACAATTTCTAGTTTATTTTTACACGATTTTTCTACCTTCTCTTCCTGACGTTTCAAATCTTGAAGCGCGTTTTCTAACTTGAATCTTAACGACATCTGTTTTTCTTTGATTTCTTTAGCTTGCTTTGCTACATTTCTTGCTTTATTGTCCAAGTCTTCTTTCAGTAACCTGATTTTGTCTCCATTTTCTTCCAATTTGTCCCGTATTTTTGCAAGTTTAGTAAGGTAGATCTCTGGTTTCAGGTTTAATGAAATTTCAACCAAGCTCCCACATTTCATATGTTTATCCTTAGCACAGACAACACATAGAACCTTCTCGTGTTGTTTACATTCATGCGTTAATTCCTCGTCTTCGTGTATCACGGTACGGAAACTACAGAGACAGAGCCAATGGCTCTGCCGCTTAAATCCTCTGGGGTGCTTCCGGCCATGTGTGGCTCTGTCTCTGGGAGCGCGATTTTTGGACAAAAATAGGTGAGTGTTCAACTTTGTTGTTCAATAATTTTCTTTTGGTGCTTAAAAGCGAAAAAACGGGAATGTCATGCTCCCCTTAGACCATTTATCTGTCTGTTCTAATTCTGTGGGCTTCAAAGTCGGCAGCATTTTCACAGGATCATTGTCGTCGTGAGTCGACCCTATGTGATTTTTTCTTGTTTACATCGTGTATTTATGTACATTCCAACGGTAAATAGCCAATTGCCGAAGGCAAACCCCGTTATATACTAATCGAGGGATACTCTCTATTAGACACCCCTTTCCCATGTCACAAAACCTTAGAAATGATTGGCAAAAATAAAATTTGAACAATTTCTAGCGGTGGCTCTGTCTCTGGCGGCTGGCTCTGTCTCTGGCGGCTGGCTCTGTCTCTGTGTGCTAACTTTGATAAATTTAATCCATCACAGAATTCGTGTCGAAGCCTTATCGACTCGCACACTGAATATATCATATTGCGTATGGCGAACGTTTCAGTCACTGATTAAACGCTTTCCAAAACATCAAAATTTCGGCGCTGTTCAATTTCAAAGCTACTACATGCGACAAATTAGGTGTTGACGAAGAAACATTTTGCACCAATGTAATTCGACATATTTCCATTTAATCTCTCCAAACACAAGACACAATGGTCTGATGCATTGCGAGAAAAGAAAATATTAGTATGCAGTTGCTTGAATGCCAGTATATGGGAATTTCTAAGTGGTCTGACAGGTTTGACAATATTTTGAGGAAGAGTGACGACTACTTTATCATTGACAATTTTATAGAATCTAAGCAGCCGTAAGTCAATACGGCGCAAATCTGATCTTCTCCAAAAGAGGTTGTCTAACATAGCGGAGACACTGAATGTGGGACCATAGCATCGCATGGCCCAGCGAGCTGCTCCCCGCTGAACATATTCAATCTGGTTAATCAGTGTTCCCGAGTGTTGAGCGGACTGCAGTCCATACTGGAGCACAGTACTCGAGCTTGGGCCTGACAAGCGGTTATTCCATGATAAGTCGTTTGAGATTGTAACACCTAAATATTTTGCTGAGGAGACTGTTTCAAGTAGTGTATTATGTAGAAAGTACAGTGTCGGTAATTGTGTCTTTCTCTTGGTAAACTGTATGACTTGGCATTTTGGCAGGATTCCCATCTCTCGAGCTTGAGTAGATCCTGTTGTAAGAGGCTGGAATGGAATGTGATAGTTTGTGGCATGTAAATGATAGTGTCATCACCAAAGAGACGTACTTTAGAGCATTGTACATATTCATGGAGGTCATTGATATAGATAAGGAATAGTAGGGGCCTAAGACCGAACCCTGAGGCACACCTGAAGGAACTGGTATGATGCAGGACATGGATCTATTGACCAATACTGATTGTGTCCTATTGTCTACAAAGGCTTTGATCCATGCCAGAGTGTGACCTATAATGTCATAACAATGTATTTTTGACACCAGTTTCTCATAATTTACCATATAAAACGCTCTTTAAAAATGTAATAGGATCAAGTCATCTTGGCTTTATCCTCATTTATGAACTGGAGGATATCATCTACCAAGCCCAAGAGTTGGGCCAGACAGAATCTTTTTCCCCAACAGCCGTGCTGTAAGTCGCAGAATATGTTTTGTCAAAGTGTTAAGTTATACTAGATGCACTAATATGTTCAAGTTGTTTGCATAAGATGCAAGTGAGAGAGATCCGGCGAAAATTGGCTGGGTTGGACTATTTTTGAATACAGGGGCGACGTTTGCCTTTTTTCCAAATGCTCGGTAAAGAATTGGTCTCAAGAGATTTCCTAATACAGCTGTGTCATGATAGGCGCAAGTTCCTTGGCACGAATTCTTTAGTATAATTGGTCTTAATTCATCAGGGCCAGCAGCTTTATGCAGGTTCAGATATTTTAGCAATTTGTTGATCCTGTTTTCAGATATTTCGATGGTGTGCCTGGATTTATGAGGGCTGGGTCTGTGGTGGTGAATTTCTGTACATGCATCAATTGTGTTTTAAATTGTGTGTGAACGTATTATTTCATCTACACGTTTAAGTGACAAGGGTGATTTGTGGGTGGAAACAGATTGGAATTGTTCATTTAGAATTCGTGGGTTTTTTTCGTCATTAGTGTACAGTTTGTTGTGTTGTTTTAGAGTATCTATGCCAGTAGAATCTTGTTTTGGATGTTTTAGTAGAGTGTAGATTTTTTGTTGGTTGGAAGTGATTGTCCTTTGTCTTTGGTTTGATCTTGCATGGAACCTACATTTAAGATGTCTTCAAGATACTTTTGATATGCAAATTTTGATTCTTTTCTTCATTGGCTGATAACCAGCATATTCACCCTTTTTCTCACACATTTCAATGATTAACATTTTACGCATGCAGAACCTTGCGCAGATCCATACATTTCTCCCTCAAGAGGGGCTGACGCCCATCTGGATCGGTGCATGTGTGTTCATAATTTCGAATTTAAGCAGTCCTAAATTAGAAATCTATCACTACAGGTGATGAAATACACCACCGCTTTTTATACACAGAACTTCTCCTAAGTGAGATCTATCTACCCATGTTTTGGAAAAGCATTTAATCAGTGACTGAAACGTTCGCCATACGCAATATGATATATTCAGTGTGCGAGTCGATAAGGCTTCGACACGAATTCTGTGGTGGATTAAATTTATCAAAGTTAGCACACAGAGACAGAGCCAGCCGCCAGAGACAGAGCCAGCCGCCAGAGACAGAGCCACCGCTAGAAATTGCTCAAATTTTAATTTTGCCAATCATTTCTAAGGTTTTGTGACATGGGAAAGGGGTGTCTAATAGAGAGTATCCCTCGATTAGTATATAACGGGTTTTGCCTTCGGCAATTGGCTATTTACCGTTGGAATGTATATAAATGCACGATGTAAACAAGAAAAAATCACATAGGGTCGACTCACGACGACAATGATCATGTGAAAATGCTGCCGACTTTGAAGCCCAAAGAATTAGAACAGACAGATAAATGGTCTAAGGGGAGCATGACATTCCCGTTTTTTCGCTTTTAAGCACCAAAAGAAAATTATTGAACAACAAAGTTGAACACTCACCTATTTTTGTCCAAAAATCGTGCTCCCAGAGACAGAGCCGCACATGGCCGGAAGCGCCCCAGAGGATTTAAGCGGCAGAGCCATTGGCTCTGTCTCTGTAGTTTCCGTACCGTGTGTATCGGACATTTTCCCAACTTCTCTAACAGCTGAAAGGCTGTTTTGTTGTCCGGGATATTTTGTTCTGTTAATATCACGTGACTACGGCTTGCCTTGAGTTTGCGATGGTGCTCAACACACGTTTTACACAGATATTCCACGCATTGCACACAAAAACCACCAACACCGCTTGTGTCTCGATCATATACTGTCTTACAAGGGTCACAGATTTTCAATGACAGTTTTTCCATTTTAAATTCTAAAAGAAATTTGGCAGTTATGAACATCTAATTTGTTCAGTGAATGAAAAAGAATAACGCTACCTTTATCTTTTATCTAGTAAATTGTCGTTTTTGTTAAAACAACGTAGCTACAGATTATTTAGGCAGTGGTAACGTGCTTATTGATGGTGAAAAGTGACAAAACTTTGTACTCTGGCCACGTTTATAAATTTTATCGCTAAATAGACACTTATTTTGTGCTAAAAATAAACTGAATTTACATTTATATATTGGTAAATCGTCGATTTTGTTATAATATCTCGTAATGTCGTGGAACCAAGGAAACAACAACAATATTTGAGATGAAATCTTTAATCTAGATGACCAACAGCATAACACCAGAACCGAACTCTAACAACAACCCATCTCCTAACAACAACCACGATACAATTTTAACTTCCATTTATATACGCCAAGGCTTCTGCGTTTTTCTATATCTAATCGTAATTAAGAAGTTATAAACGTCAATCAGAGTTCACATGTTTTAAAGCTACTATTTCCCAGATTTGGACCCAAAAATTGTCAAATACAAACGAAATGTACACTTTTTAAGCTTTATATGACCTGATTAAATGATTACGAGAAACTATTGAAGCAACGACTCATTTTTTCGCAATTTGATACCAAATTCATGAAGCGATGTCGAAAGTAGGTCAAAACAGTAGGACATGCGACTTTCTTAAAAAACGTCACAACATACATGATGACGTCATATTGACATTTAAGTATGAATCTCGTTTGAATCATGGTCCGCGCTGTATGCGCATGCGCAACAATTTAAAAATAATTCTAACCCCATCAGTGATGGGGTTGAATTTAGGCTTGGATTCTCCCTTAATTCAGCTATCTGTCTTGTAATTTCGGCTCATTCTCTGTCTGAATCGCATATTATTAACCATCCCGAGGTGGTCAACACAAAAGTTTTGCATATTTTTTCAAAAAATTTCATTTTTATGCTCCCCGAAAAAATTTCGGGGGAGCATATAGTCGCCATGCTGTCCGTCCGTCCGTCCGTCCGTCTGTCCGTCCGTCCGTCCGTCCGTGTGTCCGTCCGTCCACAGCCAGATCTCAGCAACCTTTGGGCCAAATTCAATGAAACTTCAAATGTGGACTCCCTGGGATAATCCCTAGGGACCTTTTTCTCCGTTTCTCAATTTGAGGCTGCGTCATGGAAAAAGGGGCCTTAATGTAAAAATTACTTTTTCTCTAATTTCTCTTCATCTAATGGGCAGAATTTAATGAAATTTTGTAATTTTTGTATTTTGTGAGTTGTTCTAGACCATATTCTATAAATAATTTGTGTACAAAAAATCTGTCATGGGAAAAGGGGGCTTAATGTATGATAGTTTTTATTTTGTGACAAACACTTATTCGGGGAGCATAATCCGTCTGTGACGGCTCTTGTTTGCAATTAGACCATCTGTTACCGTCGCCCTTTAAGGTATATGTACATACATAGAATCAAGGCGAGACGCAGATCAACGATCTGCTACATCATATAACCATATCATTTTATTTTTATTTTATTTTATTTATTTTATTTTTTTTAATATTTTTTTTTAACTTTCCAATCAATGTTTTCGTGATGTGTACAACATTTAATAACGCCATAACGTTAGCAATAACAACGACACTAATCAGTAACTGAAATATTTGGAAAAGAAGGGTTTGATAGTAAAGCAGTAATTTAACTGTTATTGATGCCCCAGGCACATGTCAAATGAATTATAACAGTTATTGAACTTTACCTATCTTAACCGTTTCCTGTGGAATTAAACATTGAATTTGAATGAATGGTAATTATACAATCTTATTCAAGTAATTCTACACATTGCTTTGTATTTTTTTTTTTTTTTTATTTATTTTTTTTTGTTGCGTGGTCTCCAATGTTTTCCAGCTCTTTTCTTTACTATCGCTACTGATACGACGAACATACTTTAAGAAAAGCCGTTGTTTCTTAAGTTGTATATCAATCAAACACAAGAGATATGAAGTAATCATTCTTTTAATCATGATTATCGACATACATTCTGTGTTCTCAGGTCAAGTAATCAAAGCAATGTATAAGGGTTCAATTTATGTAAGAACATACAAGTAATTGTCTAGTCTATCCTTAAGTTAAATGGTCATAACAACCTTAACGAATATCAAATTTGAATCTTAACTCAAGACTTTTTAGTAAAAAGATACACATAGCTCCTTATAAAATTCAACAACAATGCTTGAATACGATCGGTCTAAAAGTCTTACATGTACTATTATTATCATAGGCTATTCAGTATCATTATAAGATACAACGATAATTATGAATTACCATACATAAGTGACTACCCAACTAATCGCAACACATCATATCAATATGAAAGAAATCTACATATAACACGAGATTCGTAATTACTATAACTTGTTGATTTGAGTAGTTATGACAGTCTTGTCAAAATCTGAAAATCTGAAAGCCTCCAGGTACGAAACTACTTAATATATTCGATAACCTAATTAATGGACATTAATTTATGTATTTAAATCTAGTAATTTCGGCAGTAATTAATTTTCTTTTAACCTTTTCCGAAACTTTTAACCTTTCCTAATAAACGAACTTTCTGTTTTGCAAGAAGAGATCTTATAATCTTAGTTTAACAGGCAGAATATAGCTTCAATTTTGATTCAAAATTGTTGCTTTATTTTTAACCTATTGATTGCTGATTTGTTTAACCAAACTATAGCATTTAGATACATACGACCATGATTTACAAATACATTGAGGAAAGGGATCATGAAATGAAGTACAATGAAATAAGTAAAGAAACGGTATATGACGTCATTCGGCGTTGTGAAGACGAGCCCTGTTTGGTTTTGTCATTCGGCGTTGTAAAGATGTGTCGCTGTGGAGAAATGTTCACTGTTTGCCTGGTAATGTTCTGGGTTGGTAATCCATTTACAGCTGATGGAACGCAGGGCGGAGTTTTCTCTGGTGTAGGTAGTCTTTTGCTGCGTTTTCTCTGGCACACATAGTCCATTTAACACATACTTTTGATGATAGGAACGAAGAACGACGTTTCTCTGGGATTTACAGGAATGTTTCTCTATAATCGTAATGAAATTTTGTAGAATCTGATTTAGTCGAAATGTTCATATGATTTTCGAATTGGATTGAAGTTTGGCTTCGTCTGTGAAGGATCCAGGGACAGCAAGTAATGTGACTATATAAGACAGGCCTTGTGGCAGCTACATGATAACGGATTGTGTGATGTGATATTGATGATTGGCCGAATATCTTGTACAGTCGCCATGTGTGTAGACCGTTTTGTGACAACGGGAGTCCTTTCTGCAGCTGAGGTGATTGGTTGAATCCTTGGTACAATTTCGTTCTGCAGCTGAGCTCCTAAGCTTGTGGAACTTTACCTATATCACATTTTAACCCTTTTCCCACGTCTATAGATTTTGGTACAAAAATTGAAATATAACATTTATCATACATTCGTTAAGAAATTATGTACAGAAATGAGTCTAAATACACAAACGTCATATACAAAACATGTAATGTCTAGTTAAAGTACAATGCCCTTAGGCATCTCGAACGTTCGAGAATCTGTCGTACATACTCGTCATTAACATTGACACATTAACACATTACAAAAACTTGGCTAATACAGCAATGATGCATAACTCTAAATGCACATCGCCATTAATGATAATTAAACCATCCCAATTTTGACGGTCATTAACTTCGGCACATTGCAAAAAAAACATAGTTAGCATAACACCTAGCATAACTCGAAATGCACATGCACTTTTCATTAAGGATGATTAAAACATCCCAAACATTCATTCTTATATCAGAATGTTAAGACCACTTATTACACATAATACATGGGTCATTAATTGTAACGTTTTGGACACGGATCTTACATAACCAGTGATGTTGAATTAAATCATTCTTGCAGTTCAATATGCTCTAAGAAATACTGAATCTACTACCAGTAATTAAATAATAAAGGGCTTTAAACAAGATCACCGCTAACACTGCCTTCAGAAATGACCATATCAATTGTTTCTGATATTCCAACTCTTCATTGTACATGTCATTAGCAACTTGAGCTGATGGATTAGAAAACATACTAGATTTCGGTACGCGGCTCGGTAGCCGTTTCCTTAAACTAGGTCGAGGTTGGCTAGATCGAATGACCTCCTCGGGGCTTTTACATAAATTTGTAAGTTCAGAAAAATCACGAGTTTGGTTGTGCGAGCTTTTTGATCTAACGTTGTTATCCGACATATTGGGAGAAAAACTTGTCAGACTGTCAATCAAATTACAGTTTAATGTTTTGCCTAATTGCTTGTATATTGGTGAATGTAAGGTATTTACCCTTTTAACATACGGAGCCTTATAGTACAGCAAACATTTTGGACAAAATTTTGTTGTTCTTTTCTCTTTCCTAGCATTGAAACGACGTAGATCAAGAACTGATTTCCTAGAGTGATCTTTTGTAGAAATCAATAGGACTGACGGCAGGTTATTGTCATGTTTACAAGCAGTTCTAGAATTAAGGAAATCAACTGGATTGTCATTACATGTAGCTACGCGCCCATGCGTCCCAAAAGACACAGATGTAACATTGTCAATACAGTAATTTCTTAATTCTTTCAGCTGCCCTAAAATACAACCTCTTTTTAGTTTGACTGTGTTATTCGAGAAATTTGTTAGTGCAATAGGAATGTTTCTACTTTTGCCTAGATGCATTAGAGCAGAAGATATGCGAATATGCCTTTGGGTGCTAATAAACCCTTTCCGGACTTCCGAAATTTCATAATGTTTGTTCACTTGCAGAGAGGGGTTTTGTTTTAATTTGGCTGGTAAAATGTATTCTGTACGGGGTTTTAGAATGACGTCCCTTGATAAACGGATTAACGAAGCAATTTCGGCGTCATCTTGTAAATTTATCAAGCATTCTTTAATTCTTAGTGTCTGTGATTGGAAATTTATCTGACATGCATTTTTTGACAAAAAATCTCTACCTAATACACAATTTCTATCTAGATTGTCTACTATATAAAAAGTATGAGTTAGCAAAAGATGTTTGATCTTGATACGAATGTCTGCATAACCTAATATACGAATCTGATGTCCCGATGCGTTTCTTAGTAAAAAGTCACAATGTGTTAATTTTGGTTTTGGATTTAGATTTTTGTAAATTCGTTTATTAATCAAACTGACCGTAGAACCCTTATTGATTAACGTTCTTACAGAAATATTTTGTAATTTTATCAGAAAAGAAGATGGTTTTGATTTTTCCTCTAGATGTAAGCATGATTCGTGTCCAAAAGTTGCATTGTCTAATACGTCAACCCGTCCCGTATTAGAACTTACGCGTTTTTGAAAGATCGTTAAGGAATGGGTAGTTTGTTTGTTTCTTACATTCATATTTGAAATGTCCTAAATTTTTACAGAGCCAACATCTCATGGTCGATTTGTCCCTTACAGATAGACCTACCCTGCTTCCGTGGCTTATTTTATTTCGCGAAGAGTTAAATTGATTTTGTGAAAGCCGTAGGGGAAATTTGCCTGTCATTTTGTCAAAATCGTTATTTCCTGGTCTAAACCTGTTCATGTCTGTAATTATAAAGTTTTTCGAAATTTAGTTTGTGTATTTTATAGTCTAAAATCTGCCCATAATTTATAAATTGATTGAAATTTAGTATGCGTGGAATTTAAACAAACACGAAATAAATCGAGGCAACATATCTAAATTTCCTATCTTTCTATACTAGAGGAAAGAGGTAACGCAACAACTATTTTTTGTTATTTCTCTTAATTCTTAAATAATATTGAGTCAACGTTGTTACTGATAATTACAGGGAACTCTATCTTGATATTGATCTTTGTGTTTATGTTAGAACCAGTCTTACTTTTGAGATAACGCCAAAAAAGACGTTTACACGTTTTTCACGTGAAACCTTTAAATATCCAAACTTTACATAAAACTCTTTTGATTTGTGTAGATGCACGTCGACTCGACAAAATGCAATGATTTTCGTTTAGATTTAACCCCTCATATCATTTTGCGACTTATTCAAAGACGTCGTCCGGTAGAAATTGTGATGTTAACGAATAGAACATCTCAACCTGCAATTGCTGCTGACTTTGATGTACATCGGTTGACAAAATGTTGCTTTAGATAACGTCTTAGAATGAACGGAACAACTGACGGTCGCCCGAAAAGCGGTCATCAACGTCTAACGTAACAACGTCAGGACTATAACGTTCGCTTATTTTTCCTACGGAAACAAATTCTCTTATCGAGAAAAATTGTTTATGCTATTCGTGGACAGTACAGCTATCAAATTTCAGCCAGGAAGCGTTAACGTCAAAGTGGATTGCCTGCGAGAACGCATTTAACGTTGACGCCCAAGCACTCTCATTTAAACGCATATTTATGGCACGTAAAACATGTGACCTTGATGAAATTTTGACACTAGAAAGTCAAATGATGAAGTTTTACTATGCATTGAAAAAAGTACTCGAATTGAGGTAATTTTGAGAAAGACAAAAACAAAACGTATGATCAAATTTAATTTTTGTTGCGTTTCTTTTTTCCTTTAGTATATTATTTTTGTACCAATACAACCCAAAGACATGGTAATTAGAGAAAGAAATATGAATTTAGTAAAGTTCACTCACCTCGGAACTCATCTTCTCAGGCTCGCTGGTCTCTGCACCAAATAGACGTATGTCGTGGAACCAGTTCGACGTCATGAACAACAACAACAAGTGTAAAAGATTATAGTTTTAATATACGAGAGATAAGCATTCCCAGTAACTAACTCTTAACAACAACCCATCTCCTAACAACAACCACGATACAATTTTAACTTCCATTTATATACGCCAAGGCTTCTGCGTTTTTCTATATCTAATCGTAATTAAGAAGTTATAAACGTCAATCAGAGTTCACATGTTTTAAAGCTACTATTTCCCAGATTTGGACCCAAAAATTGTCAAATACAAACGAAATGTACACTTTTTAAGCTTTATATGACCTGATTAAATGATTACGAGAAACTATTGAAGCAACGACTCATTTTTTCGCAATTTGATACCAAATTCATGAAGCGATGTCGAAAGTAGGTCAAAACAGTAGGACATGCGACTTTCTTAAAAAACGTCACAACATACATGATGACGTCATATTGACATTTAAGTATGAATCTCGTTTGAATCATGGTCCGCGCTGTATGCGCATGCGCAACAATTTAAAAATAATTCTAACCCCATCAGTGATGGGGTTGAATTTAGGCTTGGATTCTCCCTTAATTCAGCTATCTGTCTTGTAATTTCGGCTCATTCTCTGTCTGAATCGCATATTATTAACCATCCCGAGGTGGTCAACACAAAAGTTTTGCATATTTTTTCAAAAAATTTCATTTTTATGCTCCCCGAAAAAATTTCGGGGGAGCATATAGTCGCCATGCTGTCCGTCCGTCCGTCCGTCCGTCTGTCCGTCCGTCCGTCCGTCCGTCCGTCCGTCCGTCCGTGTGTCCGTCCGTCCACAGCCAGATCTCAGCAACCTTTGGGCCAAATTCAATGAAACTTCAAATGTGGACTCCCTGGGATAATCCCTAGGGACCTTTTTCTCCGTTTCTCAATTTGAGGCTGCGTCATGGAAAAAGGGGCCTTAATGTAAAAATTACTTTTTCTCTAATTTCTCTTCATCTAATGGGCAGAATTTAATGAAAATCAGAGTTCACATGTTTTAAGGTATATGTACATACATAGAATCAAGGCGAGACGCAGATCAACGATCTGCTACAGTAACTAGAACTTACATTAGACTGTAGTTACGAGGTTTTAGGACTACAGTCACGAAATACTATTGTGTGTCCTAAATAACGCCACAGTTTACTTGATAAAAATCGCCACCTTTTGTTTTTGGTGCTAACACATATTGATTTTAACCCTTTCCCACTCGGCGAGAGTTCATGGTGGTTGAACGCTGCTCCAGACGAGTGTTTTTGTGTAAAATGTAGCTTCAATGATAATATAGAGGTAAAATGAGAAAATGCTGATTATCTTCTTTTGCTTCAAAGTTTTATCATACCTGTTTTCTAAGGAATGTCAAAATTCATTCTTGTTTCGGAAAAGGTTTAACCCTATTCCGAAAATTGTTTTGAGGCACGTAATAGAAAACAATATGCTTAATATTTTTTTGAAAAGAAAATTGCTATATATATAGTCAGTGTGTCATGTGCACATTTTCTTAACATCATCTGCTATATAAAAGAGACTTTTCGTTCTTACAGTCGTATTAATTTTGTCTGCAATAGTCCAAATTTTGTCGTTGATGAAGGGTTAAATCATCTACTTTTCTTCCACAAATTTGTCCGTAGATGTACCCATCCGACCATGCACAATCTCCACTGTGCTTTTGTGTTAATCCTTTCTCAAACAAGACCTGGTTTCGAACTTCCAGGAAGAAAAATGCCTGGGGAAATGTTGAAGTAAATGAAGATATAAATGCTAATCTATATTCGCAAAAAGTTATGAACATCCATTTTGTCATCTGCAGCAACTTTTTAATTGGAATTCTAAGGGTTTTTGTTTAGGAAAGAGTGTTAATTCAACGACTTAATGAGAAAGTATTCACAATTTTATTTGTAAGGATAACTTATGTTTAACCCTTTCCCCAAAAGACCTGATTTCGACATCCCTAAAAGAAATGACTTTGGAAAACATTGAGACAAAAGAAGCAAATGTTGATAATCAGCATATTGTCGTTTTGCCTCAATATTTTCTGTTCTGTACACAAATCCTTGATTTCTCAACATCAATTTTGTCATCTGAAGAATTTTTCAAACGGGAACAGTTTAGAATTTCACCAGATGGAAAAGGCCACATGGGAAAGGGTTAACAGAAGAAATGTTTTGATAATTGTAATCTGATGGAATTTTAGATAGTCCAATAGTGAAATGGACTACTTTGACCCTATGGTTGGAAACATAGTTGGCCTCGAGTTTGCTTCTGAAGAGCATTGTTACAGAAAAGAGGGAGTAATCATGACTGTTCGAAATGCAATATTCCATTCATTGTTTGTCAAATATGTTGTGGGTACTCATTGGAATCGTATCATCCAGACGATTCAAATGAGTACCAACAATATAGGGTTTAGTTTTGAAATTTTGAAATGACTAAATGATAAAGAATGCCTTGACCCCCCCCCCTCTCTCTTATCTGTGGTTCTCCATCTGTATAAGTGCTATTGTTAGATTTCATGATACTCAGAGTTTATATTTTGTATTTTGTATTGAATATGATGTTGAATGCACGTAAGACAATTGTGAGAATAAAATCTAGAAAGAAACCACGTTTTTGTGGTACTCTGCTTGTACTGGCGAATGTTACTGGACAAAATCCCTTCTGTACAAAATCCCCTCAGTTGTTTAAGGACAAAATCCCCTCGATAGAATTTCCGAGGCGGACAAAATCCCCTCGATAGAATTTCCAGGGCGGAAAAAATCCCTTCAATAGAATTTCTAGGGCGGACAAAAGCCCCTCGATAGAATTTCCAGGGCGGACAAAATTCCCTCAATGAAAATGCAAAGGCGGACATAATCTCCTCAATCACTTTAAAACATATTTAGATGTTCATTGTATACAGATATGTCATGATTAGTTCAGACAAAAGAAGAAAGTAAACGAATAGCAATTAGGTTTGTGCAAAAAGTTCGCCTTGTTTACTCGTATCTACGAATTGAATCAAGGCATTGCTATGGGATTTTATAACAACACGGGATTACTATTGTTTGTCCAAAATTATGTCACGTTTGATTGAGTAAAATTGTTCACTATTGCAAAATCATTGACTGACCTATCATATACCCTACATACGTGGGGTGTTCGGAAAGTTTTGAGACAAACATCATTTCATCATTATTTTTGCGAATTTCTTATTAATTTTATGTCTACACAAAGTTTGAAACATAATAAGATTAATGCAAGTAATTTGTTAAGATTTTGATTATCCCGTTGCTGCTAGTAGTAACCATAGCAACACAACCATAGTGTGGCCGGCGCACGGCTCGCAAATAAAAAATATAATCTTATCATGTTGGTATAAATTCGTTATTTTCGTGAGAAACTTTGATAAAGAGTATTTAACATAATTTGTGATTCATGACCTTATTTTCTCGTTAGTTTCAAACGTTTGACATCATGACAAAATTTCATTTTATCGATGACAGGAGTGCATTCTTTGGTGACGCCGTCAAAGGCAGAACAGCGAATTTTCAAAATAGTTTTCCGTAAATGCCAGAAAATCACCAATTCAAACAAAATAATTTTGGAAGATGTCAGTATGGGAAAGAAACGCAAGTCAGTACTTTTCTACCACTATCACAATAAGTTTCGGGAGGCAATGACCTTATCGGAAAGTAAAAAGAGATGCTACCACCGTCCGTCATTAACGTAAAAATATATTTACGCCACGTTCTATGGATGAATTTGACCGCATCACTGTTGGAGACTTACAACAACTCCGTTTCCTTGTATGGGAGATTGTATCACCGTTTTCAGGTAACTTATATTGCGGGTGTTCAATATATGGGCAGGGAGACATGAAAAATGCATTCAGTGTAAATGATGGTGCTTTAAGAAATAACTACCTTTTCCGTTATAGTCAAATGACGTGACGTTCCTGTACGGCGGCGTGCGCCGCCTATATGTCAGTAGCTATTTTTGATATTCATGTTTTATGTGAAGACGGTGTACGATTTATGCGAAATTTCATATTGGTATAGATTAAAGATTACAAAAAACGTATGTCAAAAATTGTGTGAATATACATTGTTTTAAACGATTAATCAAGGTTGTCTCAAAACTTTCCGAACAACCCTCGTACATATACTTAAGCCTGTCCCAAATAAGACCTGCTTTTGATGCCAGGTTTGAAAAGGAAAGTGTAGAAGAGGAATAAATGATTAAACTTATTCCAGGTTAGTCACTGACAATCGGATCCTATTATGAAAACGGCTGGGCAATTGTAAAACAGGTTACTCGAGTGAAAAGTTCAGCTTCTCACAGCCAGAGTCACAGTCACTATTTGAAACAATTCATGTTTTCCTGAACTTGTAAACCGTGATGGTATTGGACTGTCTGCTTGAAACTATCAATCGTTCTTCTTTCTTGTCAAACGCGATAGCCCAAGGTTGTTCTATTTCTGAAATTAGGACTCTAGAAGATAAGTAGCTCAAACTGAAAACCTGATGCACGTTATTGCTGTCATAACCGCACACGTACAGATTGTCTTCATTATCAGCGGTAATTCCGGACGCACCTTTGAGATATCGCCCCCTTCCATAGTACCATCTTGGCACTCCGTTTGAATCGAAGATTTTGATACATTCCTGCATACTAATGATCAGCTCGGAGCTGGACCTAGAGTAAATCTTACACGGGTTCTCGAGTTTCACTTCTTTCCTATCTTCTCGAGGTCTGTGGTAGAATTCATCGAGTTCTTTGACGACATCACCATTGTTTGGGTTTAGTACTAAAACTCTGATGGGAGCTTGTACTGTCTGTTGAATATTAAACTTTGTATCTGAGCACAGCACAGCGAGTTTGTTTCCATAATTTGCTATGTCCATACGACTTTATGTTGAACGTGCTCAAGTGCTTGATTGCATCCCTTGTAACATTTTCCACGACAATCGTTTTGTCGACCAACAACACTGCAACATGCCCATTCTTCATAACACAAAGACTACATGGTCTGGCATGAAGCGATTTGCGATTAAGAGCGTTGAAGTTGGAATCAAAAACTTTCAGATTTGTGTTGGTATAATCTGCTAAAATGATCAGACTAAGCGCGTCAATCGTATCGACACCAACGATATCACATTGTTTGTTTTCTCCAGAGAATAACACATTTTTGGTTCTTCCCGAGTCTATAGATCGACCCATCATCGTGCGCGAATGTTCTTTCTTCATATCCAATGTGTTTGTAGTTTCCAAATGTCTAACCATTCTAGCAGTGGCCGACGACTCATCTTGGTTTTCTGTCGTTGGTTTGATATCTACCTTATGGTGAACTTTTGTAGCATTCGCTGACGATTCCTCTTGGTTTTCTGTCGTTGGTTTGGTATCTACCTTATGGCTAACTTTTGTAGCAGTTGCTGCATGTACTTCTTTGTTTTCTGCCGTTAGTTTGGTATTTTCCATATGTCTAACTTTTGTAGCAGTCGCTGACGACACCTCTTGGTTCTCTGCCGCTTGGGAAAGACTGATGTCATTATTGGGTCCATCGTCCACAGAATCGCTAGAGGTATCACAGACTACCCTCGAACTCTCGATTGTAAGAAGCAAGTTCAAAATGTCTGCTTTGATGTCAAAATCACCCAACTCCAGCTCATTCAGGAAAATATAGTCATCTTTCAAGGCTTGTATGTCTGTCTCACTGTGTTCAAACTGACCATTGGCGACAATATACATCTGTGATGGTCGACCATACTTAGCTACAACTTGAACAAACTGTTTTGACAATTCAATCTTGTTCTCTATGACCTTTAGCTTCTTTTTATTGGTGTCAACAATTACCAGTTTATTTTTACATGATTTTTCTACCATCACTTCCTGACGTTTCAAATCTTGTAGCGCATTTTCTAACTTGAATCTTAATGACATCTGTTTTTCTTTGATTTCTTCAGCTTGCTTTGTTACATTCCCTGCTTTATTATCCAAATCTTCTTTTAGTACTCTGATTTCGTCTACGTTTTCTTCTAATCGATCCTGTATTTCTGAAAGTTTTGTCATGTAGATTTCTGGTTTCAGGTTTAATGATATTTCTACCAAGCTCCCACATTTCATATGTTTATCTTTAGCACAGACAACACATAGAAACTTCTCGTGTTGTTTACATTCATGCGTTAGATCCTCGTCTTCGTGTACCGGACATTTTCCCAACTTCTCTAACAGCTGAAAGGCTGTTTTGTTGTCCGGTATATCTTGTCCTGTTAGTATCACGTGACTACGACTTGCCTTCAGTTTGCTATGGTGCTCTACACATGTTTTACAAAGATATTCAACACACTGCACACAAAAACCACTAACGCCGCCTGAGTCTCGACCATATACTGTCTTGCAAGGGTCACAGGTTTTCAATGACAGTTTTTCCATTTTAAATTCTAAAATGAATTGAGGAATTATCTAACTTTACTTTGTTCAGTGAATGACAAAACCAATAACGCTACCTTTATCTCTTATCTAGCACGTCGTCATATTCGTAAAAGACACTGTAGCTACATCTTGAGTTGTGCAATAGTTACGTGCTTAATGATGGCTTTTTGGTGAAAAATGTCAAGCTTTGTACTCGTTGCCACGTTCTTATCGCTATATATAAGCACGAATTTTGTGCTAAAATAGTCTTGATTAGCATATTAATATTGGTAAATCGTCGAGGTCCCTATAACATCTCGTAACTGCAACTTAAATTAAACTGCAGTTACGAGGTTTTAGAACTACATCTACGGAATGAAATTGTTTGTCCGAAGTTACGCCACGGTTTACTTAATAAAATCGTCACCTATTGATTTTCTTGTGATAACGATGTTGATTTTAACCCTTTCCCAATCGGCGAGAATTTATTGTGGTCAAACGCTGATCCGGGCGACAATATGAGTGTTGCAAAGTTAGAATTCACGGTGTATAATCACGTGACTCAGAATTTCCGATAATCTTCAATATCTTTTTTAATACTTGACCGATTTGAATTCGGTTTGAAGCAGAGAATGTGGACATACGTCACGCATTAGATGGACGTGGTTGGTTTTGAAAAATCTCCTGATAAAAAAGTAATTGAAGATAAACCAAAATTTTGATTTATCTTCAATAACTTTTTTGTCAGTTGATTTTTCAAAAATCCAACACGTCCAGCTTATTTCTGGCAGTTTCCCACATTCTCTGTTTCAAACCGAATTCAAATTGGTCAAGTATTAAAAAGATATTGATGATTATCGGAATGTCTGAGTCACGTGATTATACACCGTGGAATTTGTTCGAAATATTGCTGTGAAAATATTGAGGCATAATGAGGAAATAATGAGTATCTTCTTTACCCTCAAAGTGTTATTAGGCATTTTTCTAAGGGATGTTAAAACCAGGTTTGTTTTGGAAAGGGTTTAACCATTTTACAAGAAATGTTTTGAGACAACTAGATCTAATAGTAAACAGTATGCTAAATATACTAGGACGAAAAAGAAACGCCGGGTACATAAAATATATGCCACACATATTTTATTGCTTGGTTTAGAATAATGAAAATCGGTCAAATTTATGTGTTGTTCGCTGTCGAACGGTACGCACGTTTAAAACTACACAATGCCTTACCTCTTCGAACCATGAGAGGCACGTGCCCAAATGCAAGAATCCCGTGCACGGGAAGGTCATTGAGTTTGCCCACGGAAATGTTACGTCTATTTGATACTGTTCAAAGATTCACATCGATTTTTCAACGCTTACTTCAAATTGAGCAGTTTGCATCAATGCCGCAATTGTCGGAAGTCCAGCGGGTACAAGCTATAGCAATGCTTGTGCAGGGTCAAGGCCAACAGCAGGTTGCTGCACATTTTGGTGTACTCTCCAAAGCCGAGTTCTATATTGATTAAACCATCATAATGACCTCTGCAGTTTTCGGTACTCCAACAGCCTATTTGGTCGTCATAATCTAATTATAGCACATCATTTGAATTATCGAATCAAAATCAATCAGCTTTATCTTGCATGATCATTACGTATACATTACGTCGCTTCTATTTTTGGCTGAAGCCGGTAACATTTGAATTATCGAATCAAAATCATTCAGTTTGATCTTTTTTGATTACGTATACATTGCGTCTCTTCTATTTTTGGCTGAAGCCGGTAATTTGAAACGTCAGCCAATGAAAGTTTGTATCAGCTTTTTAAATTGTTTTATTGTGTATAGCCAACGATTGGATACTGAAATCCCGCCAAGGCCCCGAGATTAGACGTGAAATGACCCCGCGAGAACAGAGCTCATTCTATCGAAATGGAATGTAGAGATAATGTGCTGTGTTCCTAAGAGAGTAATTTTGGTGTGCATATTCGAAGTATTGAACGTCTTGTTCAACGTCTGCGAGTGACGGGGAGGGTCAACGACCGACCGCGAAGTGGACGTCCGCGGGTCACGACGGGATCATTCTTAACATGTCCCTTTTAAGTTCCTGTTCCCGCTGTTTAAAATTTCTTAGAGCAAAAGACCGAAAAACTTATGTATGGTAACAAATTCGATGATTTTGTGCAATGCTGACACGTATAAGACAAACAAAATAGGTGCAACTGAATTCTAATATTGCTTTGCACGTGAAAGCATTTTATCGAATCTTATGAAGCAGTAGTATGAGATATGAGCATGATTTTTTGACGCTGCTTTGATGCTATTGAATTCTGTGGTTTTATGACTTTTCATTTTTGAGTCTTAGTGAAAAACTTAGATATTTTTTATGTTCGGTTCAATCGATTTTAATGCAATTTACAGAAAACATGTAGATCTAAACATAGTTGATTTATATTCGCTGAAAATTTCATAAAATATACTGCATTATTTATTTAATTATGATGAAAAATGGAAGTGCCTTTAAGTGTAGAGAGGAAATTTTCGATAGTTCCCATGTTTTAATGAACATAGATCTATTCAAATTAGTAATGTTACTCGTGATTTGTTGTTGTCTGCTACTCTACTTGATTTTGCCCTGTCATGGATTCTATCTTTTGGGAAGGGATTGAACTACTCTAAATATAAAAAGGTTCGACCTCAAAAGGGTAAATAATATTGTTTAAACCAAACCATCCGTACTACGCAATTGAGAAGAAAAAAGTCATTACCCGATTGTTATTTAACGTTAAGTTTTAGTCAATATTAATGCATACGACAATTGATATGTTCTCATTAATGGACAATAGTATCAAAAGACTGTTAGAGTTAATCGGTGTAGAAATAACGAGTGTCAGCTACAAATATCACCAGATTCAGTGAAGATTTTGATATGGTTCGAAGGCAATCTCACTATGGAAAAACTCCGTCGGGACAAATCTTGTGACCCTTGTAAGACTTTGCATGATAAAGACTCAGCCGATGTTAGTGGATTTTGTGTGCAATGCGTGGAATATCTATGTAAAACATGTGTAGAGCACCATAGCAAACTGAAGGCAAGTCGTAGTCACGTGATACTAACAGGACAAGATATACCGGACAACAAAACAGCCTTTCAGCTGTTAGAGAAGCTAGGAAAATGTCCGGTACACGAAGACGAGGATCTAACGCATGAATGTAAACAACACGAGAAGTTTCTATGTGTTGTCTGTGCTAAAGATAAACATATGAAATGTGGGAGCTTGGTAGAAATATCATTTAACCTGAAACCAGAGATCTACATGGCAAAACTTTCAGAAATACAGGATCGATTAGAAGAAAACGGAGACGAAATCAGAGTACTGAAAAAAGATTTGGATAATAAAGCAGGGAATGTAACAAAGCAAGCTGAAGAAATCAAAGAAAAACAGATGTCATTAAGATTCAAGTTAGAAAATGCGCTACAAGATTTGAAACGTCAGGAAGTGATGGTAGAAAAATCATGTAAAAATAAACTGGTAATTGTTGACACCAATAAAAAGAAGCTCAAGGTCATAGAGAACAAGATTGAATTGTCAAAACAGTTTGCTCAAGTTGTAGCTAAGTATGGTCGACCATCACAGCTGTATATTGTCGCCAATGGTCAGTTTGAACACAGTGAGACAGACATACAAGCCTTGAAAGATGACTATATTTCCCTGAATGAGCTGGAGTTGGGTGATTTTGACATCAAAGCAGACATTTTGAATTTGCTTCTTACAATCGAGAGTTCGAGGGTAGTCTGTGATACCTCTAGCGATTCAGTAGACGATGAACCTAACAGTGGCATAATCAGGCTTCCACAAGACGAGACACAAGGCGCTTCTAGATTCGACAAACATAAGGAAGATACCAAAACATCGGATCTGAAGAAAATCCATGTGCGCACGATGATGGAAAGATCTTTAGACTCGGGAACAGCCAAAAACGTGTTATTTTCGGGAGAAAGCACACTGTGTGATATCGTTGGTGTCGACACAATTGACGCCCTTGGACTAGTCATTTTAGCAGATCATGCCAACACAAATCTGAAAGTTTTCGATTTCAACTTCACCGCTATTAATTCTAAATCGCTTCACGCCAGACCATGTAGCCTATGTGTGATAAAGAATGGTCATGCTGCAGTGTTGTTGGTCGAGAAAATGATTGTCATGGTAGACGTTACAAGGGAGGGAATTAAACACTTAGGCATGTTCAATATAAATTCGTATGGACATAGTTTGACAAATTATGGGAACAAACTTGCCGTACTGTGCTCTGATAACAAGTTCAATGGCGACCAGACTATACAAGCTCCCGTCAAGGTTTTACTTATTAACCCAAACAATGGCGATATTGTCAAAGAACTCGATGAATTCTACTTAAGGCCTCGTGAAGATGAGAAAAAAGTTCGGTTCGTGAATCCATGCCAAATTTACTCCAGGTCAAGCCATGAGTTAATTGTTAGTACTGAGGAATGCATCAAAAACTTCGATTCAAATGGAGTCCAAAGATGGTACTATGGACGGGGCAGACATCTCAGAAGCGCTTCTGGAATAACCTCTGATAACGAAGACAATCTGTACGTTTGTGGTTTCGACAGCAATAGCGTGCATCAGGTTTTCAGCTTTAGTTACAATTATTCAAGGGTATTAATTCCAGAAATAGAGCAACCTTGGGCAATTACGTTTGACAAGAAAGAAGAACGGTTGATAGTGTCAAGCAGACATTCCAATACCATCACGATTTACAAGTTTAGGAATACATGAACTGATATACAGTGGCTCTAACTGTAATTGACTTAATTCTTTTAACTGCAGTATGAAGCTTCACAGTTCATGTGCAAGCCTTTCTTTTCAAACTTAGCATGATGTCAATAACAGAGTATTTTATACTTCTATTTACATGAGTTACCTCTATGTCCCTTTAACTTGGCTTTTCCTATTTTAAGGTAATCCATCCCTAATGACGTCGGGGTTATTCAGGTGACGTCGTAAACATTCGGTGGTGGAACGTTCCAATATTTTCAAATTGCTATATTTCTTTTTGTATTGTTTTGTTTTTGGGACAATCAGTTTTTAGACACTCAACGTCTTCTAAATTTTTATGTGGCCCATCTTTCAAAAAAAAAAAAAAAATAATAATAATCTGCATATTGGAAAAATTGATCAATGAGTATGCCAAGACTGTGCAGCCGAACTCTGGTCGAAACTGTCCCCTCTTAAACGATTTACTATACCTTGAGTGTTTTTTCTACTTGAATTTTCATAATATGTACGTATTTTACCAATGTGGTATTGTATGGTTTGACGAATTTTTTTTTTTTAAAAAAATGCCATATTATTTCTTTTTTTTTTTCATCATATTTGTAATTACTTAACTTTCTTCTTGTCTTCACATTTTTCTCAAAGAAGACATGGTTTTGACTTTCTTATTTACAAATTTCTTAAAACAGCATTAAGGTAAGAGAAGTAAATGCTGATAAACAGCTTTGACTCCGTATACGGTACCTTGATATTCATTCATCTATATTGTACAGAAGTAATAGTTTCATAAACGTCATTTCTGTAGTCTCCAACAGCGTTCAAGTTGTATAATCTTTATGCTAGGTTCCCACTGCCGATCAAATCAACTCGACCAAGCCAAATCTAGCGATCGAGTACTGTTTGAATTCGATCGCCATTTAGTGATCGGGAATGGTCGTGGTAATCCAACTTTATCCGCTTCACTTTGGCATCTTTCTCGAATTTTCTAACTGTAAAAAATGTTCGTGTAAGATAAGGTAGAAAGTTGATCGATAAGCGATCGTGTATTGATCGGTAAGACGATTGACCAGGTCAAGAATCAATCAAGTCTGGAGATCGGGTGTGATCGGATTAACATCTTTATATCGATATTTATATCGATCACATCTACCTTTAAGAGTCTCCCAACCACATCTTGATCAACTAGATCTGTACTTCATCTGTTCAGTCGATCAAGTAGACTGTAGGGTCGGGTTGATCGAGTAAAGATCGAGAAAAAGTCATTACGTCGGGAATGATGGGTGAATTTGAGCGGTTCTTGTGATCGATTTGACTTGATTAGCAATAGTAACCTAGCATAAAATTTTACCGTTTATTGAAAGGGTTTAACAAAGAAACTTTAACATTCAAATGTATATTTTTTTTTACCTTTGTATTGATTTTAATATCTAATGACTATATAGGTCATTACAATATAAGAAATAGAAAGATATTTAAATATAAGTCCTCGCAGTAATGGTAAATGTCATTCCAATACAAAAAATTGGTATGTTATTAAACCTAATTATTTGAAGTTTGAATAAAAGGGTGAAATTAATCTCTTTCCGTTTATGTCTTAAAATAGCGTACATTGTCCTTGCAATAACTAATATGTCCTCGATGTAACGATACACTTTCAGCAATTTATTTCACAAAAAGGCGTTTCGCTAACTTTATTATGCCCGAAATACAAAGAGAATAACATTTTCTAGAGATTTAAGTACATGCGCATTTATTTTGTCTTGGATAAAAGCTTTTTTATATTTGAAACAAACATTCCCTTGCAAACTCACACTCCTCTAACGACAAACACAAAAATATTTATTTTTTGGTAATACAGTTGGCTGTGACCGACTATAGACCGTTTATTCACAACAATCCAAACAATACAATACGTTACATACAACATCAATACGACGTGCCTATTCTAATCTTCGCATTAGCAATGAACGTACCCACACGTTCTAACCATAAACGTACCCACACGTTCTAACCATGAACGTACCCACACGTTCTAACCATGAACGTACCCACACGTTCTAACCATGAACGTACCCACACGTTCTAACCATGAACGTACCCACACGTTCTAACCATGAACGTACCCACACGTTCAAGAGGAAATCAGAACGCTCCCTCACGTTCGTTTACGGCTAAGCATTAGCGTACCCACACGCTCAAGAAAGCATTCAATTCCAAACGTACCCTCATGCGGTTGCAGATAATTCTGACCATACCCGCGCTATCGCATGCGCAATGCGAAACACATCCTCGCGTTCAATAGCAATTAACTACGAACGCATCAACATGTTCGATCTATTGACTCCGAGCACCCAGGCATGTTCAATTTCAATTTTTGTCCAAACGAACTTCTATGCTTGTTTGCAGATGGTACTTAATACGCACATGCCTTCATATACATATGAGACCAAACGCACTGAAACACTTACTATGCAGACGACTACGAACGTAGCAGACTAAGGTTGAAAATGACTCTAAACACATCAATTGTTCGATAAAAGTACATTTAACTGAAAGCTTTCGAAATCAAAAAATTAAAAATCGGTCCGTCCACAGTCAGTTACCAACTCTGAATGACGAGCTCTACACGTGCACGAAGAATTTCCCGCGTCTTCGTGCACGATATTGACGCCCCCTATCGGAGCTTAGACATAGCAAGGGAAATCAATTTTCGGCTAATTCGCTTACTCAAACGCCGAAAATTACATTTCCCTTGCAAACTCACACTCCTCTAACGACAAACACAAAAATATTTATTTTTTGGTAATACAGTTGGCTGTGACCGACTGAAATAAAAGAACGGGCATAGTATCGGATTTATTTTTAATAACAAAATAGCAATAGTCACATTTACAAGCCTAATGCTTTAGACACCCTTAGCTTCTCTTCAATAGAACTTTTTACATATCCATCCTTCGCCGACTCACTAAGCCACCGACCATGACGCTTAAAAAGCCTGTCAGGTATACCATTATTGGCCGCAGCCGAGGCACCGCCTGCTCTCAAAGAATGAGAACAATATTTTCCAACATTAGCTACAACGGGTTTAAGTGCTTTAAGAAAAATCGTGCGGAAATTGCTATAAGACAATGGTTTCGCACAATTTCTCAATTTATAGCCCTTTTTTGTTGCACTCATTTGTCGAAAAAGACACTGCTGTGAGTCAGCGCTAATCTTTGCCCATGACAAATATTTCTCTAAATTACCAACTGGACACAAAACCGTACCCGTTCTAGCTATATATACCCATGCCCCTTCTCTGAATTTATCAGGTTTGCTTGACTCAATAAAAATGCTCATAAATGCACCAGAAATACAAATATCATTTCTCTTCAAAGTCAAAACCTCTGAGCTCCTTAAGAACCCAGCGAAAGAAACAAGGCATATACAAATAGTTCTTTGTTTCATAATGCATCCATCAACATATAGGTGCTGATACATCTTCTGCAAAATGTCAACAGTCATAGGCTCTTTCTTGTTCACAGGTTTGGCCAATTTCCTCTTGGCAGCTTCTAACACATTACACACTAACCTACTATCTGTAGGTGATTTATAATCGAACAGATCATGAAACCATTTAACACTATAAAACGCACTAATCACTACACTTGGGGTATTCGAACTTTGAATCAGAGATGAAAGATATAAAGCTACATGAAACGCATTCGCGGGCAAGGTATCCTCTACCTTAATACCGTTACAGGCAACTCCAGATCAATCAACTCCCCATCGTATCTCTGAAAAAACATTTGTAAAAATCGAGAGATTAGTCAAATGAATAAATATGTCAAGGGAGACAAATCTTTTACAACTACCTTTTTCATAGTAAGATTTGTCTCCCTTATATAGCGTTACTGAAATCTATGTATAGCGCTAACATACGGAATTTCAAATCGACGACGCCAAACAGTCCTGATTTATTTCTACAAGGAAAATAAAACTCCTTTTTTGTAGGCAGCAGTAAACAGTCTTTAACGAAATGATGGAAAGTTTTGCATCTGTTTGAAAATAGAATAGGCCAAAAACTAGCCGATGTCCACTCGGGAACGACCAGGATACCTCGAGCTTGACAGAATTTCATTTTTCCTAAAACTCTTGGTACCAGAATTATGGGCGGTACAAAGAGGCCAAAACCCTGACTCCAATCGTATGTAAATGCGTCTGTACCTGCACTTTCTTCACACCAGAATCGACTATAAAAACGCGGCAACTTTGCGTTGTGAGGTGATGCGAAATAGTCAACGTCCATTTCGCCCCACCGTTCTGTAATCATTTGCAATATATAACTCGAGATACCCCAGCAATTTTTGACAAATAATCAGCCTTTTCATTTTCCGATCGCGGTATCCATTCAACCTCTAAATTTATGCAATTTTCACAGCAAAAATGATAAATCATCAAAGCTAGCTCCTGTAAGCCTTCTTTCATAGACCCTTTTGTTACGATACTACTGACATTTGCATTGTCTGTGAACCATTTCACTCTCTGACAAGTCAATACACCATGAAGTGAGACCAGCACTCTATATACAGCACTGAGCTCCCTCCATGTTGATGATTTGACGGATTCTTGAGGATCCCACATACCGTGAACCACCCCGTCACGTGTGTTTACCTCGTAACCCGCGTAACCTGAGTTACTCGCATCACTGTACACTATACGAGAACAAATATTCGTGTTAGACAGTACTCTTTTGTTCAACTGATTCAAACTTTTCCTCCAAAATTTTAACTGAGACTTACTTTCATCTGATAAAACAATAGATGAATTCCAGGAAATAGCCTTAACAATGTCAATACTGAGATTCTTGGTCATTATTTGACAAACAGAGCCTATAACAATGTGCATAGAAATAATTTGTCCAACAAAACTAGCAACCTGTCTCACTGGGACAGTTCTAAATGATAACAAGTACTCTAAAGTACCCAGGGCCTTTCTAATCCTTTCAATAGGGACTCTTATTGAATATTCTGAAGAATTTAACAAAGCACCTAACCATTGCAATTCTTGCGTAGGGATCCAGCATGATTTGTCTGCCTTTGGCACAAACCCGGCAGACAACAAATCCTGCTTAATCTCAACGCTACTTCTCAATGTATCCTCGTAGCTCTCTTCCGTATCAAAGCCATCATCCAAAAACATTAGCACGCTTTTCCCTTCGCCCCGCCATTTAGCTACTAAAGGCCTAGTTACTTTAGTGAATACATAACATGCAGAACTTAAACCAAACGGTAAAACAAGGAATTTAAAGTATTTTGTATTCCCGTCTATTTCCCAAGAAAATCCTAAATATTCGGTATGTGCAGGAAAAATATCTATGAAATGATAGGCCGAATGAATGTCAAACTTTATCATCCAAGCATCTTGCTTCAAAAACGACAGTGCTATACGTAAATCATCATACTTAACACTCTGTTTCCAAATATGCCTGTTTACTAGTCTCAGATCAAGAATAAGCCTTCTTTTGCCATTATTCTGAATCGAGACAGTAAGCGGATTCACTACCTTAGGCCTATCTACACATTCCTCGATTAAACCCCTATCCAATAAATCTTGAATCGCTGAGCAGACGAAATTTGATTCTTTTATTGCAGATTTGTTATTTTTTGACACCGACATAGGTGGCAATGAATAAAAAGGAATTTTGTACCCATTAGCAATAATATCAATGACATATTCATTAGCTTTTATACTTTTCCAAAATTCAATATGCTCTTTTAACCTGTTTTTAACAATAATTTCCTTTTGGCCTTGTTCATAGTCATAAAAATCGTCTGTAAATCTATTTTTATCATATGCAAATCTAAAAATAGAATACTCATCTTCAATATTAATCCCAGGCCGATCCATATCGAGAGGCTCACTCCTTTTTGACGCCTTGTTGAGCCGCTGCCCGGTTGTATGGACAGTTAACACGGATGTGTCCGATTTCACCGCAGGCGAAACAGGCTCCATAAGAACCTCTCGGCCCTCTGGGAGCCGGATAGGCACGAAAGGGCTGCTGGGGTTGTTGTGGCGGCAGAAACTGGGGTTGCATGGAGCTCCCTGCCCCAGCTGGAGCAGACACAGTATTATAAGCGACTGTAGCCACCGGCTTAGAACTCTTGGATTTACGAGACTTCTTCCTCTTAACGGCTCTCGCTTCCGCCCGATTAATCCTAGACTCATCATCTGAGTCGCTCGCCACGGGATTAAGTTCATATTGGCGGACAGTCTCCCATCCCCCCTCTGACGTGTCCGCGATACGCACATGTTTGTTCCGTTTTTTAATACTGTCACAAGACTCCCTAAGGAGCTCACTAGCGTACCCAAACTTTTGATTATCCAGAGCCCACAGAGCTTGGGTGATATTGTCCAGAATAGCAGCGTTAAATTCGTGCTGCAGCTTATTTCCCTCGAAATGCCACTTAAAGAGACATTTCAGAATTTTTTGTCATAAATTTTACTTTTATTTTTATCCGAAAGAGCATATTTCCTTATGAAAATTCTGAAAATTTCAAGCCAAAGTATTGCGCCGTTTACGAGAAATTTATATTTTTGTGTTAAAATTGAACAAATTGTTGTGGACAACAGTTCGGATTTATATGCAATTTATCGATTATGTCTCAACTTTAAATGCGTGTTTCTCGCTTATTGGCAACAACTTAAAAAAACTAATAGTGTTTTTACTCATTAGAATAACCAATCTTGGCATCAAGACATACTTTAAAAAAAATGAAATTGGAATGAAATGTCCCTTTAAGCTCTTGACCGGACTTCAATCGTTTAACGTCAGCTTTCACCGCCAGACAGGCACCTTTCAATTCGTCTTTCAAACAGTTAATTTCACGCCTCTGCTCTCTCACCTCTAAGAGAAGAGATTTAATGTCCTCGTTCAATTCACTCCTAGAAGCAGGCTCGTCCTCTAAAGACATCTTAATCAAAGAGCGAAAATCCGAATGCTAACGACCACGTGTATCCCAATCGCAGACGAGATTAAAAATCGGTCCGTTCACAGTCAGTTACCAACTCTGAATGACGAGCTCTACACGTGCACGAAGAATTTCCCGCGTCTTCGTGCACGATATTGACGCCCCCTATCGGAGCTTAGACATAGCAAGGGAAATCAATTTTCGGCTAATTCGCTTACTCAAACGCCGAAAATTACATTAATTATCAATTGAATTATGGAAATGCAACACAAAATTGAAAGAATGCCAAACAAATCATTTTTGGAAATCAACTTGAATGTAAGTCCTTCAGTATGGTTCCTTTTTCTTAAAAAACACACTTTGAAATAAACTTAAAGCTTGCAAATCGAATTTCTGGAAGAAAATGTGGTTGTAACAGCGTGGACAATTTTTGAGACAATCGTTTTATGACAGACTATCTCGAGTAGTTCCATGTGTATTGGAACGTTGCGGTTAACGTTATTCATTACTTTAAATGTAGTACTTTAATCCTGAACCAAAAATTCGCTGAATAAATCGAGAACAAAAATTGATCATTTTTTCGTCAGGTTTCCACGAAATTATATATTGGCTCTTTATATTTACGTATTTTCTATTTTAAGCGATTTTATGTTTCATATGACTATAAATATTATTGAATATTCAATATAGTAACACGAAACATAAAAAATCGTTTAAATCTCTGTGTTTTCTATAACACTACATATAATCTTAGGACAAGTAATTTATAATTGTCGTTTCCTACAGCTTCAAATCCGAACCCGCATTTCTTCGTGATTAGTCCGTCTGATGGCCCAATAAAAAATAATTTCGCTGCACCCCAAAGGTACCAAGGTTGTTATATACCATGGATATGTCTCCGTATAGATCTAAGAAAGGCTCTGTCAAGATTTCGATGTTCAAGTCAAAAATTTAATATTGAACGAGGAAGGCACATACATATCCAAAGAGAAGACCGAATATGCACTTTCTGCTTGAATATCAAAGATGTTTAAGTGGCCCAAGATGAATATCATGCTTTCTTTTATCAGGATGGATCATCACGTGATCAAAATGGGTACATACACGGACGCAAGATGGCGGAAAATTAGTGATTTTCGGTAGATTTCCCTAAATTGGTAAGCACTGCTCCATTCGTTTGACTTACCATATAGCGCAGTCTATGCGCATTTCCGAATGCTTTTCAGTGATGTCTGTCGCGTCTCTAGGCTTCATGTAGTTTCTGAGATACCCTCGAGGTTTTGAGCCGAATCGGAACGATTTTCGAGGGAAATTGAATATGGTACGTTACACGTTCCCCGGTTTTTTCATCAAAAATAGCGTTTTCTCTCAAAAATTCATACTTGTTTCGATTCAATACTAAGGTCCTTCATGTGCAACAATCATACGTAATTTGCTTCAGCCTGTTCTTTCTTAAATTCACGAAAAACGGGGAAATTGTAGAAACGGTACGGAACACGTACATGATACGCAACACGTGATGATCATTTGCAATTATGGTACGTACCACTTAAATATTTCAAATCCAACATAACTACAAAACGCACTCTCGGAACACAATTTCATAGTTTACTCATCGGTATCCATGTGACTATTTTAATGGGAACCCCGGTCTCCACATTTTTCTCTTCTGCTAAGACTTGAAAACTAAGTAAGTAGGCCTAGATCTATGTAATAAAATACGGCACAAAAATTCTTCC
Source organism: Fragum sueziense (assembly GCA_963680895.1). Lineage (NCBI taxonomy): Eukaryota > Metazoa > Mollusca > Bivalvia > Cardiida > Cardiidae > Fragum > Fragum sueziense. The sequence goes on from OY804596.1 coordinate 18,183,414, forward strand.
CATATAGGCTAAATAGGCCTAATCTAAAATAAATCTAACCTAACGATGAAATGCAGAAATTCCACACCCAAAGTAAACAAGACTAAACTCAGTCACATTTTACATTGCAAACGTCATCACTTCACCAAAAGACGTCACTGTACACGTAAATAATCTACGCACAGTGACAAGTGCATACTAACCGGACATACAAATAAGTTTCAACACGAGGGTAGGTAAATTCAATCTGCATTTGGGAAATTTGCAGAATTTCAGTATTGTTGTGTTTAAAAAGATACTCATATATTTGCTTTTGCTAGTAATTTGTGAGCTTAAAATCGTGTATTCAATGGCAATGGTCGATCTTGTTTCTTAAGTGCGTAGACAGTAAGTATGAATTCAGAGGTTGGACCTAATACTATGTTGATAACGTTTTCAGACTGAGCCCATTAGGACAAATTTGATAAATATATTCAAAAAGAAAGAGCGAGCCTACTCAATATTGAAATGGGACCGATTTGTTCCGAATGTAGGCTATATGTATACATTTTTTCACGCATTTCTGCAAGCGCAAGCAAAACACTCATACCTAGATCTATGTTTTCAAGAATTTCGGCTTCATAGGATTGCATTAAGACATTTATGTAACACTTCATTTCATATTTCATTTTTTGCAGAGATACTGATCTTCTTTTGTTTTTACCGGAAGTTCCACATGCGATATAGAAACCAAGGACAACCAAGTCCGTTAGCGATTCGCATGTTAGCTCATTCCCTGTGGGTCCCTGTGGATATTTTATTGGCTGTACAGATAACTCGGTTTACGAAACGTAGTTTGTCCATTCAAACACAACAGTGCAATACACTGAGGCGTCAAGGGGGTAGAATCGGCATCAATATGATGCATGAGTGCAGTATTTATATAGAGGCAGATAATGGCAAATCCCGTTCTTGTCTCTGCGGTGAATAACTATTTACCCAGCCTTAATTGGGAGTGACATAAACCTTTGTTTACTACAGTTGTCGCCACATTGTATGGCACGTGTTTATGTTTTCTTTAACGTTCAATTATATTCCGTTTTTATTCACCTTACAGGGTGTGGCTAAGCAAAGAGGTTATTCGACGAGTTTACTTCTCGATACCTTGGTTGATAGAAGAGAAAAACGTGCGGCACGTGCATGAACACGTTTCAAAATTGAAAGAATGTGCGATTGTAAAATGTGTTGTTATAAAACCTCGTAACAACAGATTGATTCACGCTGTAGTTATAATGTTTTGCAATAATACCGACGCGTTACCGCTAATCGAGAAGACTGTTTCTCCTCAAGCTTAAATGTAATGAACCGTTTACTAGGCTCCGCCCTGTCTCCCGAATAAAAACAGAATATACATTTTTATTATATATACTAGGCACAACAATATAGGGATAACGAAACTTAATGATAAATAGAATTTAAAATATTAAGGTTATTGAAAGCTGTTATACTTTTTTTGATAAAACTATTATTACTTTTGCTTTGTGTGAAAATATTGTGCAGTCACAGGTCGTTGATTTCATAACATAGGCATATACTCTAAAGAGGGGTTAGCATTGAAAAATCACAAATGGGCCAATTTTGTGCATACACATGCGATTTCCGCATTTTTTGATGAAAACTAAACAGTACATATTCGCAAACAAGTCCTTAGCTGTGAAAAGATGGTTCAACATTGTCGTCTAACCGATCGCCAAAACTGGCAGATCGTAGGAAAGCTTGAGCTTGTAGTGTACCAAACTAATGTTGTATTGAAGATTGCTGTGTCACATAGCGTGTAATTGTGGGGCTGCATTGACCAAGCAACCGATCGGTACGTTATTCCGTTCTTTTGCAATCTTAAAGGTTTTAGGTTCACCGATTGAAAATAACCGGCATCAACACACTGGGATCTTTCAGGACCACTTTAAATATGCAGGTATCCAAATACAGGGATAATCTCAAGAAACACAGATTTAGACCCTACAAGTCGTATACCCAGTATTGACACTATTATGCGATTTTCGAAACAGACGGTACTGCTACATACGCCCGAGGATTAACCAGTCTATAATAGTGTGACCGAAAACCTTTTGAATTTTTGTTCTTTAAGATGTTAAGGAACAAGTTTATTTAAGAAATTTGAGTAAATTTTGGAAATTTCGTGGTAAAATATTAAACCAATTCCGATATCCCTGTATTGTTGTGCTTAGTATACTTTGATATTGTCCCTATGTATTTGAACGGGAGGAAAGTATGCAATATCAAAAAATATTGCACACTTTCCTCCCGTTCAAATACATACACGGGTGGTAAACAGAGAAACTAGCTCCAAAAAGAGGTAGTTGCATAGAGCGAAAATTTGTAGGTCACGAACACATTTTCTAAGATTATGTCTTTTAAAGCAAGTTTTTGAGAAATCCGGCGATGCTGTAATATGAAGAAATGGTCAAAGTTTGTTGTGCATGGGAGTATACGGTATTAGTAGCAGGGTTTTAATACAATCGTTGAAAAACATTTCAAAATCGAAAGTAAAAAATGTTGTACTTTCAATTTTGAAATGTTTTTCAACGAATGTATTCAAACTCTGCTTAATAACACCGAATATTCTCGTGCAAAAACAAGCTTCGACCATTTCTTCATATTACAGCATCGCCAGATTTTTTCAAAAACTCGTTGTAAAAGACATAATTGTAGAAAAATGTGTTCGTGACCTACCTTTGTTTACAAAATTTCGCTCTATGCAACTACCTCGGTAGTGGCCGGATGTCACGAGGAAACAAAATACCGTTGACTCTTTTTGGAGCTAGTTTCTCTGTTTACCACCCGTGACATAGGAACAATATCAAAGTATATAATAATTTTTGATATTGCATACTTTGATATTGCACGGGAACTTTAACACGCGCAGTCGCCAAGGACGGAACTATAATTTCAGGCATATCTACTGCTTTCAAACTTACAAGTCTGATAATTCACACATACGTCCATATTGTCCATTACAAACGCTTAGAGAACTCCACAAATGTTAATTGGAGAATAAAGATTTTAGATTTTCTTTCAAAATATCACGGATATTGACTCTGTGAAGCAAGTCAACTCTGATCGCAAATACGCGAAATAAACAAATTTCGACAAATGAAAATACACAAAACGGCAAATGTACATATTTTTAGGAAGATTGATACCAAAAATCTGTAACAAATATCTCAATTACAATACCTTTTACGACGATTCCAGTCCGAGTCGAAAATAATGGCCGCCGGCATTCAAAGTTGTTTACACTTCCTTAGTGACGTCGACGTAATCATACGCTGACGTTACCTTTACCGCGTAATTAACGTTCAAACGCTAGACGTTTTAAAAACGCTTTCTATCTTAAGTAATTTCTATCCGATATAATAAAAACTATTTCTTATGAATTTGGTGTATGATAACTTTTCTAAAACAATATCAAAGTATATAATAAAAAGGTTATTGCATTTATATGGGAATATATTGTGTCGGACTCGTTCTTTTGGCGTAGTAGGCCTCGCAAGCTGGGCCTACTCTGCCAAAAGAACTTGTCCGACACAATATATTCCCATATAAATGCAATAACCTATAGAACAAAACATAAACATTGTGCCATACGATGTGGCGACAACTATACTTCATAACCAGTCATCTGTTTGATTTGCACCGTTTATATTGTGCACGTGAGTTAATTGTTTGAAATAGATTGAAATAGCTAAACTCGTACCCACGTGACTCCCATTTTAGGCTGGTTGAATAATGTAAAGGCATTATATAGAATATCAATAATCTAAATCATATTAGATCTATACACTACCAACACTGTTGAAAATAACCCCAAATAACCCAAACTTCGATACCAACCCCATACACGTCAACAAGCATCCAACGTTACTCTCAATCAAACTGACCAACAATAACCTCGGATGTCCGAGGGCGGTATAGTTGCGGGGCTCATTACACATAATACGTATTCATTTCTTTTGTTATTGTTATTAGTATTGCCTAGATGTAATTGTCTCTTAAAGGACTACAATTATAATAAAATGGCATTCTTGTTTGAACCCATCGGATGACAACAAAGTCAATACACTTATACACAAACATATTCACCAATACAATTAAGACAAAATCAGTATGACAAATGCATCCCTTTCCCAAACAGAACCTGTAAAAAGGCATTGGAAAAACATTGATCCAAAAGAAAATGCAGATAATCACATTTTGTGCTTTTGCCTAGAACGTTTCCTATGCTATATATTGCACAAAAGTACATTTTTTTCAAGTAGGTAAAAATAACGTAAATAATTTCTCTTACCAAAAGTGGGTCCGTACTTCCTTAATTACAGGCCCGTAGGAAGCAATTTCATATTGAGTGGGCTCAAGCCCTTTTGTCTGAATATGGGGGGGGGGGGGGGGGCTAAATTGAATTTTCCATAATTTTTCAGTGTAAAAGAAGGACAATTTGAGCACCCTGTTCCTACGGGCCTGTAATTAATGTAATTTCTACAATTCAAAACGAACTAGATCTACGCCTCGAGCGTTCAATTAAAAGTGGTACTAATGGTCCACCATACCTCACGGTTCTATAGAACTAGTTGTGCATACGGCTATCTGACGGGAAAATTACTGTCTATACTTGGTCAAAATTTGAGGCAAATTCGTACACTCTTTCAAAAGTTATTGAACGTTCAAGTTGGTTCAGTCATATACACTGGCTATTGCGCTGTGCGCTAAATGGAAATCGAACTGAAGTAGGATGCACGGGTCTACATTAAAGGTCGCATAGGCTCTGACATATCTGCATCACGTACCGCTATATATAATGAACTATATCAGATTCATGGACATTCGAACGTTGAACATACGTCAGGTTTTAGGAAGTTAATAAAAATCAAATTTGGTAAAACTGGCCTGAATGATGCCCCCCTTTCAGGCAACCCGGGTAGAGCTAGTACCAAAGCAAATGTTGCTGTAGATTCCGACATGACCGAACAAGACGCACGTTTCTATGTACAAGAAATATCAGATAAAGTTGGCTTTGAATCGGGGACATGTTATACGATTTTGACGAAAGGGTTGAAATACAGACAGGTTTATGCCCATTGAGTCCCCCACCTGCTGCCTAAAGGACAGAGAGCCACCCGTGTAAAGGTGGCAAAATATATTTTGAAATAATGCAATAAATGCAACAATTGTGGGCTTTCTGAGCTTTATACATGTGATTGAACAATAATCTACTATTATGAGCACCAATGGCGTGTCATTAGCAAGCAATGGTTGCGAAAAGATCAGGCAAGGTCCGTAATAGCCAAAAAATTAAAAGCTCGGCAAAAGTTTTGTACGCGGTAATTTTCAAATGTAACGGATGTATAGTTCAAAGTACTGTTTCAAATAGTACCACTATCGCCGGTCATTCATACAAGAAATGTACTTCGGCGAAAGTAAAGTAATATCACGAAAAGAGTAGTTCTAGGACCGACTTTAGAGGTATGTGCCAAATCCATGACAACGAAGCTGTCCACAGGTGTCCTCTTTGTCTAGACTTCCTGGACGAGACACATGCTGCACAGCGTCTTCATCCACCCTTATAGCCGGGCTTAAGCCCTTGTGGCTTTTTTGTGTTCCCCAATGATGACGAAAAAGCCTCTGGTCGTTGGTATAGGCTTTCGTGTTCCATATGCAGTGCAATATACCAGTGTCTGCGGGTTGTTCCAAAAGAGGACCATTTATTGGCATATTAGTAATGGATCTCAAAACTTCAGAAGTGTGTGGTTGTCAAAGAGGATTACGTCGAAGGATTGAAGAAACTTAAAATTAAATTGCGACATAACTATGGCTTATAGAACCCCAGTTCCAAAATTAATTGAACGCCCCTCGTATTTCAGTTTCAATTGTTGCATTACAAATTGGATATATTCTCTATACCTTGGGTATTTGAAGATGTTTTTCTTTCTGAATCACTAATTGGTGAGAGCTTATTCTGATTCAACTTATCATTGAACTTTCTAACAAAATAAAAGGTAATTTATCTAATCAACATAATTTGGTCTAGATAGTGCCCATCTTGTAGACTGTTCTTGGAATTATTGTCTGGTTGGCATTGCAGCACATGGACGTCCTTAACTCTCTTCACAGTCCATGGTTTCTTGCCAAGAGAGAGCCTCGACTTTGTTTTCCTCGTGGTTCTGTAATGATAAATGAATGACGAATGTTACAATCGTATATGTAAAAAAATAGGTTATGGAATTCTGTTTCCACAATTCACTTTTCTACTAATAAAACATGAAATGTCGACTAATCTACTTTTCTTGTGAAAAAGTTACCTAGAAAACCAGAAAATATTATTTTTTCTTGAAAGAATTGCCAGATGTAAGTATGACAAAATTTGATTTTTCTACTCTTCTACCTATTTTCTTTTAGAAAATTTAGTTAATTATATAAACTTTTCTAGCAAAATTGGGACATAGAAAGTAGAAATGACGAAAATTGTCACATTAACTACAGTCAATTGTCAGGGACAGAACTTCAACTTTTTTTCTACTTTTCTACCTTACCATTTTGCTAGAGTAGGGGAAGTTAATCACATTAATTTCAACTTTTCCAAACTTGATACATAGAATAATATAACAATTGACGTGAGTCACACATATTTTGACTTTTCTAGGAAGTTCTTTACGTAGAAAAGTTGAAGTTTTGCGCCCGACAATTGTCAGAATTAGTGTGACAAAGTTCAATTTTTCTAGGTTTCAAATTTGCTAGAAGAGTGTCACACTAATTTCGACTTTTCTTGTAGGTAGAAAGGTGCATGGCAGTAACAAGATTTCGTATTAAAGCATGGGGAATAAGTATTGGTCCAAAGGCACATTCAGCTGAAAAATAATCGTACATTATGAAACATACTGCACACTCTTTTTATTTATGAATTAAATCGTTCTGGTTAATGGATAGTATTACGTTCTACTAACTAGTATTTTCTTGTATAATTTAATCAAGTATGGATGATACCTTGTACTTCGTCACGATTGGTGTGGGAAATTCATAAAACTTTGTAGCTGTTGGATTTGAAATATTTAAGTGGTACGTACCATAATAGCAAATGATCATCACGTGTTGCGTATCATGTACGTGTTCCGTACCGTTTCTACAATTTCCCCGTTTTTCGTGAATTTAAGAAAGAACAGGCTGGAGCAAAGTACGTATGATTGTTGCGCATGAAGGACCTTAATATTGAATCGAAACAAGTATGAATTTTTGAGAGAAAACGCTATTTTTGATGAAAAAACCGGGGAACGTGTAACGTACCATATTCAATTTCCCTCAAAAATCGTTCCGATTCGGCTCAAAACCTCGAGGGTATCTCAGAAACTACATGAAGCCTAGAGACGAGACATACATCACTGAAAAGCACTCGGAAATGCGCATAGACTGCGCTATATGGTAAGTCAAACGAATGGAGCAGTACTTACCAATTTAGGGAAATCTACCGAAAATCGCTAATTTTCCGCCATCTTGCGTTCGTGTATGTACCCATTTTGATCACGTGATGATCCACCCTGTTTATTGTGAAAAGTATCTAGCTGAAAGGAAACCCTTTTTTATACATGGTATTCTGGTAGAAATGATATTAACAGCTTCTATAGATTGTTAACATCGGAAAACATTGTAAGGATGAGGAAAGTAGCAATATATACATCTCTACTATAATGAATATCAAAGCAATTCTTTTGGATAATTATCTTTTCTATGTTTTTAAAACATTTTTGACGCACCCAATCAAAATATTTTGGGAAATTATCGAAACAAGAGAAGAAAAGGCTGATAAACAGCTGTTTCTCCTTTTGTCTCAATATTTTCTGGACATTTTTTACTTTTGATTTCAATTATTCTGTCACCGCAATTCATAAATTTAAAATTTAATGGATTATTTATTGTTAGGGATACAACTCAAATTTTGACAATTTATCATGTTGTATTATGGGCCGGTGGCCTTCATTTACAAAATAAACGATACTGTATTGTATTGTATTTTAAAGCTTTAAATGTGTTGGATACGATGCACAATATTGTCAAGTTGTAAACCTGTGCAGGTCCCGTATAAACAAACAAATATGTGGGCGGACTAAAATAACAAAAAAAAAACTTATGTGATATCATTTAACATACTATATTTCAAGTTACAGGGAAAGAGGGGGGACATTTTCGAATGCAGCCTAGAACTGTGCTTGTTTATATCTGTTCAGATATTGAGTGAAGTCGTTTTGCTAAAAAAACTTGTCTTTTATCTGTAAACGGTTTAACATACGTTTCATGGACAACTATAATGCGATTAATTGTGTATGTAGCTAAGTACATCACTGTGTATAAAACACCCCACCCAACATGTGCCATTTGACGGAATATCTGAGAATTATTTCTGCCTATGATCAATTGGAACGTATTTTGTATATCTCTTCTGGGTTATTCAACACTAATTAATATATTAATGCAAATGTGCATATTACTAAGTGGTTGAGTTTCAGACGATATGTATTTGAAAAATGCATTTCAAATAATTCATTCGTTATCTTACCCCACCCACATATTTGTTTGTTTACACGGGACTTGTATTGGTTTACAACTTGACAACATCATGTATTGTTTTCAAACATATTTAAAGCTTGAAAATGGTATATTACATCCTCTGTACATATGGAGTTAGGGATGTAGCGAACTCCTTGAAAATCCCACTTGTGTGATTTCATCTGACGGACTATGTTGTAGACGATTTTTTATTTCCCAAATGCATTTCAAATAATTTATTTGTTATCTTACCCCACCCATATATTTGTTTGTTTATACAGGACCTGCACATGTTTATAACTTGACAACATTGTGCATCGTATCCAGCATATTTCAAGCTTTAAAAAGGTATATAACAACCTTTGTACCTCGGGGGTGCAGTGAACTCCTTATTTTATAGCCCCCTTATTTGATTTCTTCAGACGGACTAGATCGTTTGTTGCTCTCACATATCATTTCTGCAACGGTCTTACTCAGACTGAGAATCGTGGTCTACCGAAGGATAACGTCTATTATTACTGTTTAATTTCTTGAATTAAACATTACAGATAGAAAGTTTTATTCTGTTTATATCAGAAGTGCTCTCAAATTTAAGTATTGATTTAATTTAAATGGGACTATTTTTGAAACCTCCTTATACTCTGTCGTTATTTTTCATAATCTTCCGCAGCCCTGCACAGGGGCCAAATGGAAGAGCCTCTGTAAAAGAGGGTGGAGAATTCAGTCTACGTCGTCTTTGATGTTTGAATGAATCTGAATAATTAATGCACCAGAACAAGGTTGGCAGTCCAAGGATTTGCAGTACGTGTGATACACCACAAAGTTGTTCACTTTTTATCCAGAACAAGTTTCGTATTTATATATTCTGTACACGAAACGAAAAGGACGGAATAGGGCAAAAAATCTTTACATAAATTATAAGGCTGAAATTAATGTGAAGACACTTTTGGACGGAAACGGTCTACGCTTACAGGTTGACCCTTTTGACTAGCTAGCCTATTTCCCTTTAACATATTTGTGCTGAAATATGAGATGATGCCTACATGGACTTTGAGACTGAACCTTTTCACCCTACGTATGTACACTGTCGCACAACAAGGGCGGATCTAGGATTAATTTCCATGGGGAGTCCAAGCCCAAATGATGGCTTAAAATGTGACAAATGTAGTTGCTTTTCAACGAAAACCTCGTAACTGCAGCTTGTTTTAAGCTGCAGTTACGAGGTTTTCGTTGAAAAGCAGCGATATGTAACATTAAACAAAAGTAATATGGTCAAAATTTATTTTCCCGCCAATGCCAGGGGGTCCGTAGACTGGGTTCCAGACTGATCATTTTCCCTCTTTTACTTTCTCCGGTCTAAATATCGTCAATATCGACACGATCAAAAACGGAAGCCGCAATATCTAACGGGTATTGATTTTTTATGCGTTATCTTACTGACCAAATTGTATATTGACGACTGGACCCAGGCTAGGGGGTTCGGTACCCCAACCTCCCACCCCATCTAGATCCGCCCTTGCACTATCATCCATTTCCCATCGTTTGACGTTGCTGTCAGAGGACATATTCACGACGAGGAACCATATGACACAACAACAACAATTCCAGAGAAATTCTCCAATATTACTGGTTATACGTACCGCTTTGAAAATGGTTTCTGAAGCAGAGAAGATGGAGTAAGTCAGGGATTTTCATGGCGTAGTGGCTCCTTTGAAGAACGTCCGATAAATAAAATGTGTTTGTCCGTCAATAACATTTTGACCGATGATAGTTTAAAGGCCCTACTATTTTAAGCCAACGGCTTCTTTGCTTTAAGCCTCTTTCATGTATCAACAAAAAAATCTAAAAAAATGTCGAAATGTTTACGATTCTTGCATTTTAACATAAACATGCATAATTCCACATGCATCAATGACCTCTTCACCGGATAATAACTAATTCGAAAAACGTGTGCGTAAAATGATAAATAATTCGATTACCCCTTTCCCAAACGTTGAAATTTTGACATGTCCAGTTTTGAAGGTGCTGAAAACAACAAGATTAATCAGAATTCTCGATTCTAGATTTGTCGTTTGGAACTGGTTAAGTAGATTAGGCTACATAAAGTCCGCCTTTCCTCTGTTAACTCAGTGGAGCGCTACATGGTCAAAACGATACTCTTGCTTGATACCCGATCGCCTTAATTCATTTTTCACATATGATGCTGAATCTAGTTCACTTTCCATTTCAACTTAATGAAGGCCACTTAGTGCCCTTGCCTGTACTTATAGACGACATTTTAAAAGGTAAGAACTAGATGCTCTTAAACACTTGTATAATTACGATTATTTATCAAAATATTTGATATTAAGAAATACCTAAAATTCAAAAATAAAAACAGTAAATCAGTATTGCTCGAACAAGAGTGCAATAAATGCTTGAATATTCGACATGCTAGCGATATCAATTTCATATTTCTCATTTTGTTTTCTTTCTTTGTCGGCATAATTTTGACTGGCACGGTAGCACGCATAACATACCGTGTGTACAATACAATACAATGTTTTATTGCATTAAACATAACACAATATTTATAGCAAATACAAATGTAAAGAACTGAAAGAGAAAGTCAATGGAATCAACATTTAAACATAATAATTATAGGTAATGAATGATTTTACAGAAGAAAAAAAATGTAATAATGTAAATGGATTATTATATTATTTTTTTTTCTAGAAATGCATAATAAATAAATTTTGCTAGATTTATTGTTTGAATTTTCGAATCGATTGTAAGGAGGTAATAAATTTTCGAATTGTAGGCCAAATACAGTAATATCTTTTGTTGTACTTTTTTTCTCAAATCAACAGACTTTGGGCAAATTAGTAAAACATTGAACTCGTTTTTAAGATTCCAGAAATGACGTTTGATATTCTACTGTTTTACCTCTGTGTCAAATCCAAGTACACGTAGATGATCATGGTTTATTTATATTTTTTTCAGTCACAATGTCCCAGTTTCGAGTCCAGGCCTTCCTGGCAGGTGCTGTGTCCTTGTTGGTATACTATCTATGGAGCTGTAACCCCGCCATACCACCCGTCCGTACTGTAGACCAGGTAGACGAGAGTTATGATTACATTGTTGTGGGTGGGAGATCTGCAGGCTGTGTCGTGGCATCCAGACTGTCTGAGGATAAACATGTTAAAGTGTTGTTGTTAGAGGCGGGCGGGGACTACTCAGAAAATCCGGCATATCACGTGCCAATTTACTGGGCCCAATTACAGAAATCCGCGGCGGACTGGGAATATTATACTGTGCCACATGAAGTCCATGAAGGGGTACCAGAACAAGTCGTGTTATTGGCCACGTGGTAAAGTACTCGGGGGTACCAGCATCCTTAATGCCATGCAATATGCCCGAGGTAGTCCGCATGACTTTGACGAATGGGCCCAGCATGGCTGTACAGGATGGGGATTTGACGATGTCTTGCCATACTTTCTCATGTCAGAGGACATTTTGATAGACGAGTGCAAGACATCCAGTCACCACTCTACTGGCGGCCATCTTGCTGTGAGTTCTGGGGGTGTTTTGGACATTACTAGTAAATGGCTGCAAGCTGCCAAACAACTAGGTTATGACGTCATTGATTACAACGGCGACACGATGCATGGCTTCGGTTTGATACAGCTCACAGTGAGGAATGGCGTCAGAAGCAGCACATCTGTGGAATATCTCGGTAAACAATCAACAGAAAGACCTAACTTACATATCAGTGTCAATAGCCTAGCCAGTAAACTAGAGGTTATAAACGGTAAAGCTGTGGGCGTCCATTTTATTAAAGACAACAGGAAACATTTCGTCAAGGTTAATAAAGAGATTATAGTATCCGCAGGCGCCATTAATTCCCCACAATTACTCTTGTTGTCAGGAATCGGACCCAGAAAACATATAGAAGAGATGGATATACCAGTTGTAGCAGATTTACCTGTCGGGGAAAACCTCCAGGATCACATGTTCTTACATCTTCTAAGTAAGATCAACAAAAACGTAGGTTTAACGGAGAGTAAGATTGAAACATTGACAGCTAAATTACAATATGATTTATTCGGAACCGGTATAAAAGCAACACGCGGGGTTGACACAACTGCATTTTTATGTACATATCCAACAGACAGTAAAGAGTGTGCACCGGACATACAATTTAACTTTGACGGGATGTACCCATATAATAACGTGTTCGGCTACGAGCCGGACGTTGCCGAAGAATTCCTAGGTCAACCGTCGTCTATAGGATTCGATGCCATCATGCTTAATAACGACCCCAGAAGTGTTTGGACGATCAAGTTGAAATCTAAAGACCCCTTTGACTATCCGCTTATAGATCCACAATATCTGACGGACAAACGAGATATCGGAACATTTATTAGAGGTATCCGAATATTGGAGAAATTTATAGCCACTCCAGCCATGCAAGAAATCAGTGCTTCTGTCAATGATATGAAATTATCGTTCTGTTTAGATCATCCCTTTCAGAGCGATGCATACTGGGAATGCGTCATCCGCCATCTTGCTACCACGTGTTATCACCCATCCGGTACGTGTAAAATGGGAAGAGCTGATGATCCGACTGCTGTTGTAGACCCAGAACTAAAGGTCCGCGGTATTCAAGGTTTACGTGTTGTTGATGCCTCTATAATGCCCAATGTAACTTCTGGAAACACGAATGCCCCAACCATAATGATAGCAGAAAAGGCGGCTGATATGATTAGGGATATAGATTCCGTTTGTCAACGTGCAAACGACAGAGGTGGCTTAACCCATTCCCACACAATGACTCTTTTTAACTCCCTACAAGATAATGACTTTGGAAAACATTGTGGAAAATGAAGAAATTGCTTGGTCACAAGCAATTTCTTCATTTCCCACAATGTTTTCTACTCTTATAGTTTCAAACAAATGTAATATTTTTTTTACTAAAAGTTGTCGTCTGCAACATCTTTCAAATTGGAATAGTCCAACATTTTGCCGTTTGATAATGTGTCGGGCATTGGTTGGTTCTTGCGTTTGAAAAAATGGCTTAAGCTTTAATTTCTATTTCTTGTGCGTCTTTCTTCTTTCGTATGCAATATACGATGAACTAGTACATGTAAGAGACCGTCGATCGGTGTTGACTTTTTACCCATTCCCACAATTGTATAATAACGAAAATGCAAATGAAATTTGTTAACGTAATAACAACGGGCATTTTAACCAAGATGACAAAATACTGCGTATCAACAGGATGCGGTTTCTAATCATTTTCTCTTTGGCCTCGATTTAAACCAAGCTATTCCCTATAGCAATGTCATAACTTTGACAGATTGTTTTTTTTTTATGTTTTTCGCGAATTTTATTATTCTTTTCGAAAGTATGCCAAATAAGTATACTAAATTACCACTCTCTTTCACAGAGACTCTTTCATTTTACCTCTGTTATGGGAGCGTAAGAATATGAAAATAGTCCCATTTTAATCAGGAGGAATATGAAAATAGTCCCATTTTAATTAGATCAA